>CM064562.1:35617272-35781250 GCA_032716605.1 Paralithodes platypus
AAGGAGGCTTATAAGTTTACTTTGAGAGAGAGAGAGAGAGAGAGAGAGAGAGAGAGAGAGAGAGAGAGAGAGAGAGAGAGAGAGAGAGAGAGAGAGAGAGAGAGAGAGAGAGAAGTAGCGAGAGATAGAGAAGAAAGAGAGAGAGAGATAAGAGTAGAGAGAGAGAGAGAGAGAGAGAGAGAGAGAGAGAGAGAGAGAGAGAGAGAGAGACCATTTGCATATTGCCAAAATTGTCTCTATTCACATTTGACTCTATAATATTCTGCTCTACTTATATAAATGTATCCCATAATGTACCGGGCACTGTATACAATATGATACAGTATACTATAGAATACGTATTTGGTATTTGTAATTGATTTTGCTCAGATTAATGAATGTTAATTGTATATAATGACACACTAGAGGTTTAGCTAATTATCCTTATACAATATATGAATGGTGTTACTATCTATCTGTATCTATTTATTTATCTATTTCTTTGTCGTTTTTCTGTCTGTTTGTTTGTCTGTCTGTCTGTCTGTCTGTATCTATCTATATCTATCTATATCTATCTATCTATCTATCTATCTATCTATATCTATCTATCTATCTCTATCTATCTATTTACTTATCTGTCTCTCTATATCCATCCATCTACCGGTATATATTTATCTATCTATGTATATATCTATCTCTATCTATCCATCTATCTATCTATCCATATCTAGCTAACCCCAATGATGCTAACCACACCTATGTTCTTTGTTTTCAGGTAAGTGCCGGGCCCGTGTGAGTGGGTGAGTATACAGTATACATATCATTGATTAACCCCTTCTGTACCGACGACGTCTTCTTTATTTGATTTTAGCTCTATTTTGACGATTATATGCAGTTTAAGGATCTGGGGTACTAAAAAGGGTTAAGGGGGGTGACCTGTTTTTGTTCTGTCCTGTTCTATCTTTCTCTGGCTTGTATCCATTTGGCCCCATTCAGCCTACTGTTTTGAGACGTTTATCCCCATCCAGGTGTCAATTGTTTACTGGTGAGCGGTAGCGAGCCAGAATATTTTTTATTTTTGTTTGACAGCAGGCTAAATTTGTACATTTTTCGATAGAAAAATTTCTCCGGCGAAGCCGGATTTCTTCATATAATGCTGGCTCGCTATCGCTCGCCAGAAAGAAATCGACACCTAGATGGGGATAAGCGTCTTAAGATAGTTGGCTGAATGGGGCCGAATGGATACAAGCCAGAGAAAGAGAGAAAAGGACAGAAATAACAAAAAGCAGGTCACCCCCCTTAAGTGAGATATTTGGAAGCCTATTAATTGCTGGAGGCCTTTGTTAAACTGCATATATTCCTCTAATAGTAGCCATAATATAGTTAGAAGGACGGCACCGGTAGTGAAGGGGTTAAGGGCAGGTTTGTGTTTTGTGGATCCTCTTCTCCTTCATCTTTTGTCCCATTCGTTTTGAGATTTTTAGACGTTCGCCCCCATTAGTTTGGCGATATTTAGACCTTTCGTCCCATTACTTTGTCAATCGTAACCCATTCAGCACCGGTGACGTCCTTTTCATTGTATTCTGGCAATTATTAGACTTAGAGGATTTTATTCAGCTTAGGAAGGACGTCTACCCATTAAAAAGACTTCACATTATCTTAGATCATCCTTTTAGCCACCATATATTCTGCCTAAGCTTCATCAAATCGTCTAAATGTAGCTGACATACAAAAAACAAAACACGTCGTTGGTACAGAAAGGGTTGTTATATTTAATAGGTATAGCGGGGAAGTCATCATTATTATATTGCGTGTTAAAATGTTGAAAAGCTGTCATTTAAATCTGGGGGGGGTGTTTTGTGTTTTAATTATAGTGGTGTGTGTGTGTGGAGAGAGAGAGAGTGAGTAAAGAAAAACGAGAGAGGGGAGAAATACACACACACACACACACACACACACACTCATACACACTCATACACATACCTACTATCAATCAATATGTTTGTGTATATATATTTCTAAATATTTATCTGGGTTATCCACCTTTCTATATCTAGCCTATACCAACTCTCTCTCTCTCTCTCTCTCTCTCTCTCTCTCTCTCTCTCTCTCTCTCTCTCTCTCTCTCTCTCTCTCTCTCTCTCTCTCTCTCTCAAAACACATACCGTAGCTAAACTTAACACAATTACCCTGCGGCGTACCCCCCCCCCCCCCCACCACCACCACCACACACACATCCATGGAAATACGCACATTCAATCACGTACACTCATGCATACATACGAATGCACACATACATTCACGCTCACTCACACATACATACAAATACACGCATTCACTTACTCATAGATACAAATACACGCACACACGTACATACACACACACACACACTCACTCACACATACAGTACATACAAATACACACACTCACACGTACATACAAATACACACATTCAGTCACACACACACATACACACACTACTAATGACCCCCCCCCACACACATACCCCCCCCCCCCCCCACACACCTACACCCCCCCCCCACACCTACACAACCCCCCCCCCCCCCCCCCCCACCTACACCCTCCCCCCCCCCCACACACACCCACCCTTCATCACACACACACACACACACACCCTTCATCACACACACACACCCACACCCACACCCACAGCCACAGACACACACACAAAGACACACACACACACACCTTCATCACACACCATCAAAGTCCAGGAGGCCAAACAGTGGTGGTGGTGGCTGGATAGAACAACCACCACTAGACTCTATATAGCTTTTGTGGCCGGGGGGGGGGGGGGGGGGGTTGATTGTGGTAGTTTGATTGTGATAGTTCGATTGTGGTGGGTAGGGTGATTGTGGTAGTTCAATTGTGGTACAGTAGTTCGATTGTGGTGGGTGGGATGATGGTAGTTCGATTGTGGTGACTGGGGTGATTGTGGTGGCTGGGTGAACAATAATTTAAAACCACAACAATAATAACTAATCTAAACAACAACAACAATATCATCAACAACCATTAACAAAAACAATAATAACAACAACAACAACAACAACAACGACACTCATGTAAGATAATTAGCAATGATTGTTTTATGTGCTTTAGTTCATAAGCAAAAAGTCATTAGGATTAAAGGAATATTAATCCGATTAATTACGGTTTAAGTGATAATTAAAATGTTGGTAGGTGGTGTAAATAATAATAGTTATAATGTCGATAGGCCTAGTTATAATGTTGGTGGTTATAATGTTGGTAGTTATAATGTTGGTGGTTATAATGTTGGTAGTTATAACGTTGGTGGTTATAATGTTGGTAGTTATAATGTTGGTGGTTATAATGGTGGTGGTTATAATGTTGGTAGTTTTAGCCTAATGTTGGTAGTTATAATGTTGGTAGTTTTAGCCTAATGTTGGTAGTTATAATGTTGGTGGTTATAATGTTGGTAGTTTTAGCCTAATGTTGGTAGTTATAATGTTGGTAGTTATAATGTTGGTGGTTATAATGTTGGTAGTTTTAGCCTAATGTTGGTAGTTATAATGTTGGTACCGGTAGTTATAATGTTGGTGGTTATAATGTTGGTAGTTATAATGTTGGTAGTTTTAGCCTAATGTTGGTAGTTATAATATTGATAGTTATAATGTTGGTGGTTATAGTGTTGGTAGTTTTTATGTTGGTACTTATAATGTTGGTAGTTATAATGTTGGTAGTTTTGATGTTGGTGGTGAAATGTTAGTAGCACCTGGCTCCCACCTTCACCCCTATCGACCGAGGTGACAAACTGGTGCATGGTGTCTTAATGAACTAGATGTGTATGAGAGAGAGAGAGAGAGAGAGAGAGAGAGAGAGAGAGAGAGAGAGAGAGAGAGAGAGAGAGTTATATAGGTAAGAATGGAGGGGTGTAGGGAGAGGAAGGTATGGAAGGATAGGTTGGTAGGGGGGGGGGGGGAGGGAGGGAAGGAGGGAAGGTAAGAACGGAGGGATGTAGGGAGAGGAAAGATAGGTTGGTAGGGAGGGGGGGAGGGATGGAAGGTAAGAATGGAGGAGTGTAGGGAAAGGAAGGTGTGGAAGGATAGGTTGGTAAGGAGGGGGTGAGGGGAGGTAGGAATAGAGGGGTGTAGGGAGAGGAAGGATAGGTTGGTAGGTAGGGAGGGGGGACGGTAAGAATGGAGGGGTGTAGGGAGAGGAAGGTATGGAAGGATAGGTTGGTAGGGAGGGAGGGGGGGACGGTAAGAATGGAGGAGTGTAGGGAAAGGAAGGTATGGAAGGATAGGTTGGTAGGGAGGGAGGGAGTTTAGGGAATATAAGTAGGAAGGTAGCCTAAGCGGGTAAACCCATTATATATATATATATATAAATAGATAGATAGATAGATAGATATACATTACTTTTCCTCTTGTTAATGTAACTGTATGTTTGAATGTATATATCTCTGTCTGACTATCTATTAATATCTCTATATCTATCTATCAATGAATCTCTCTCCCTCCTTCCTCCCATAATAATATCTGGTCACTCTATCAAATGTTCACGGTCAGCCTCATCTTACAGACCCCCCCCCCCCCCTCTCTCTCTGTCTCCCCCACTCTTCTTCTCTCTCTTTCTGTCACTCTCTCTCGCTCTCACTCGTTCTCACTTTCACACTCGGACACACACATACATACACTCACACAGAGAGAGAGAGAGAGTATGAGAGAGAGTGAGAGTAAGAGTGAGAGCAAGGCTGAAACAAACAAATAAACAAAGAACTACACTCCACCACCAAAATTAATTACCCCTCCGAATGACCTCACCAAAAAGAGTACCGGTACTGTACCGAAGATAATAATTGAGAGAGAGAGAGAGAGTGTGTGTGTGTGTGTGTGTGTGTGTGTATGTGTATGTGTATGAGAGAGAGAGAGAGAGAGAGAGAGAGAGTGTGAGTGTGTGTGAGAGACTAAGACTAAATCAAATAATTAAACAAAGAAACACACACCACTCACACAATTCAATACCCCACCGCCTGACCCCAGCACAAAGAGTATATATAGCGAGGATAATAATTGACAACTAGATCATAATGGCGTGTGGTCCCCAAATGTTGAAAAGCGCTCCACTATGGGGGTATAACGTCATTAAGGGGGGTCACCGGATTTGTTTAGCTTTCTCTCACTTTCTCTCTTTCTCTGGCTTGTATCCATTCGGCCCCATTCAGCCAACTGGTTTAAGACGTTTATCCCCATCTTGGTGTCGATTTCTTCCTGGCGAGCGATAGCGAGCCAGCATTGTATGGAGAAATCCGGCTTCGCCGGAGAATTTTTTTTATCGAAAAAATATACAAATTTAGCTTGCTGTCAAAACAAAAATATATATATGCTGGCTCGCTACCGCTCGCCAGGAAAATATTGACACCTGGATGGGGGTAAACGTCTTAAAACAGTAGGCTGAATGGGGCCGAATGGATACAAGCCAAAGAGAGAGGGAGAGAAAGATAAAAAAAAACGGTCCACTATGGGGGTATAACGTCATTAATGGTGATTACGAGGCTGAGCTTGACCCCGATTGTGCGAGTGAGGGTGTGTGTGTGTGTGTGTGAGGGGGAGAAGGGGGCAAGGAGAGAATGTAGGAGGTTATTGGGGGGGGGGGGGGGGTACCGTTTTTTTTTTTTTTTTTTTTTTTTTTTTTTTTTTTTTTTTATGAACGAGACAAAACGCAATGCTGCCTGTAAAAAGTGTCCCTCCCAAAGTTAAGAAGGATTACAAGAACATTAACCTGTAATTTCACTTTTTGGGGGACATTTTTTTATCACTTCCAAAAGCATAATTTGAACTGTAAATCTGACTTTTAACTATACATAATTATACACTAATAAAGACAAAAGAAGAATGGACTCTACTTTCGTTAAGCCGGAGTCACACGAGCCGTTTTTCGAGCAATTTTTACGGGCAATTATGGCCTGGCAGCTTAAAAAAATACACTATCAGAATTCAGCCGCCTAACATACTCTACCTTCAACCTGGTTGCCGTTACCAGTGCAAAAAAGGCCCGAAATATAACGAGAAAAAACTTGCTCATGGAAAATTGACGGAAAAAGCGCTCGTGTGACAGCGGCTTTAGACACCCTGAAACAGAGAATAAGTAAGACAATAATTGATACTGATATTTATATAAGTAATTAGATAAATGAAGGGATAGGAAGACGATAGATACATATAGCTTAAATGAATAGACAGATAGACAGGTGGTTAGCTAAATGCATAGATACTTAGATAGATATATAAAGATAATTATATCAAATTTGTAGTTAACTTCAGCACGATGCCCTAATTATCATCATATCCTGGTTACCATTAGACGATTTTCTTTAGCTTATAATATACCTCTAACACAAAGGGGTAAATACGCCCTCAATAAACCCTCTGCATAACACAGGTCCGTCATAAGCTGCATAAAATCGTCTAATTTTAGCCAAACTAAAAGATAAAAAGGCGTCATCGTATTGGGACGCTTGTATGCAGCTTAAGGGTACATCACACAGTCAGGAGTGCGAGCTATAGTCACTAGGAGTAGGGGACAATTCGGACTTGCGGGCCTATTCGCGGTGAAGATCGATGACTCCTAGTGACTTTTAGCGACTACTGTTAGACTCCCACTCGCTCGCGGTGAAAATCAATGACTCCTAGTGACTCTAGCGACTCTTGTTAGACTCCCACTAGCTCGCACTCCTGACTGTGTGAAGGGCCCTGGAAGGCCTCTTGGAATCAAAGAGGTAAAGTATATATTTCGGTTAACACAAGAAATATAAACAATTCTGAGATGGGCCTTGTCGTAGGGAGCCTAAGTCTTAGGATGAACAAAAGGACAAGGGATATGACGAACAACGACATCTTTCTTCTTTATTTTGGCCTGACGTTTCGTCATTTTATAAGGACAGATATCACTGATGATGTCATTATAAAATGGACGAAAAGTCTGGCCAAAATACAGAAGAAAGATGTCTTTGTTCGTCATATCCCTTGTCCTTCTGTTCATCCTAATATAAACATTCCTCCATGATCTGAATAATATCGTCTACTAACTCTGGAACTCTCTCCCTCAATCAATCTTTCCTTCAAAGTATAAACATCGGTCCGCTGGTCTATTTAAACGAGGGACTATGAATTATTAATGCCATGCTCCGCGAGTATGTTGTGTGCTGTATTAAAAAGGAGCCCACCTCGCTTTTTTATCTTTCTCTCTCTCTCTCTTTGGCTTGTATCCATTCGGCCCCATTCAGCCCCATTCAGCCTACTGTTTTAAGACGTTTACCCCCATCCAGGTGTCAATATTTTCCTGGCGAGCGGTAGCGAGCCAGCATATATATATTTTTGTTTTGACAGCAAGCTAAATTTGTACATTTTTCGATAGAAAATGTCTCCGAAGCCGGATTTCTCCATACAATGCTGGCTCTCTATCGCTCGCCAGGAAGAAATCGACACCTGAATGGGGATAAACGTCTTAAAACAGTTGGCTGAATGGGGCCGAATGGATACAAGCCAGGGAAAGAGAGAAAAGGAGAGAAAGATAAGCAAAAAAGCCGCTGACCCACCTTAAACGAGGGCCTATGAATTATTAATGCCACGCCCCGCGATTATGTTGTGTGCTGTATTAAAAAGAGGCCGCTCCAACCTTGTATTGCCTCACCCTATGTTAAGGGGGTATATTGACACAATGGTTCGGATACCGTATAGGGGTCATTGGGTCTGTTCAAAAATCTTTAAGGGGGGTGACCTGCTTTTTGTTATTGCTCTCCTTTTTTTTCTCTTTCTCTGGCTTGTATCCATTCGGCCCCATTCAGCCAACTATTTTAAGACGTTTATCCCCATCTAGGTGTCGATTTCTTCCTGGCGAGCGATAGCGAGCCAGCATTATATGAAGAAATCCGGCTTCGCTGGAGACATTTTTCTATCGAAAAATTTACAAATTTAGTCTGCTGTCAAACAAAAATAAAAAATATGCTGGCTCGCTACCGGTCACCAGTAAACAATTGACACCTGGATGGGAATAAACGCCTTAAAACAGTAGGCTGAATGGGGCCAACGGATACAAGCCAGAGAAAGATAGAAAAGAACAGAACAAAAACAGGTCACCCCCCTTAACCCCTTGAAGCTCTGACGCGTTTTTAGCAGTTTATCTTGGCTTACATTAGACGATTTTATGCAGCTTAGGAAGGATATTCGGGTATGAAAAGGGTAAATACTATCTCAATCAACCCTTTGACTTTCATATACCGTTACTAATCTGAATAAAATCTTCCAATAGTAGCCAGAAAACCGAACAGAATGCGTATTGGAGCTTGAAAGGGTTAAAAAATACCCCCGAAATACCCCGAGAAAATTGTGTAAATTTTTCGGTAGGGGTTGTTGCCTTCTAAATTTCAGGCTCGCTAACGCTCGCCAGGAAAAAATCGCAACCTAAATTGCACAAAAGGTCTTAAAATTGACATGAATTGAACGAGATCTTTAAATCTCCAAGCTAATGAAACGAACGTCTTAAAACGTCGAGAGAGAGAGAGAGAGAGAGAGAGAGAGAGAGAGAGAGAGAGAGCGCGAGCGAGCATCTATCTACCACGTGTCTTTTATCGATCCCTTATGTGGCAGATGATCCCTTCCCCCCATATCTCTCTCTCTCACCCACTCACACACGCACACACACACACACGCACGCTCACTCACTCACTCACTCACACACACACACACACACACACACACACACACACACACACGCTCACTCACTCACTCACTCACTCACTCACACACACACTCATTCACTCACACACACACACACACACACACACACACACACACACACACACACACACACACACACACACACACACACACACACACACACACACACACATTCACTCACTCACTCACTCACTCACACACACACACACTCACTCTACATAAAGTAAAGTACTACATGTCGGATACCTAAATGAGAAAGCAAACTATTCGATGAATGGCACTCAGCTTAAGAATGTAAACAGAGAAACCGATCTGGGAGTAACAATATCGAGTAACCTAAAACCGAGTCAACAATGTTCAGAAGTTGTTAAGAAGGCAAACAAAATAATTGGCTTTATAGGCAGGTCATTTTTAGCATAAATCCAAAGAAGTTATCCTAACCCTTTACAATTCCTTAGTCCGCGCTCTTCTGGAATACTGCGTTCAATCCTGGTGCCCTTATTACCAAAAAGATATAAACAAGCTAGAACGAGTTCAACGTAGAGTTACCAAAATGATACCTAGCCTAAAGAACAAACCATACGAAGAGCGAAGAGCGTCTTAGAGAATTAAATCTATTTCCTTTAACCCAGCGCAGATTAAGAGGTGACTTAATTCAAGTGTTCAAAATCATTAAAGGCATCGACAATATGAACTGTAGTAAGTACTTCACTATCGACCAATCTAATTACACGCGGGGAAACGGTTGCAAAATTATTGGTAAATCTTTTAACTCCCACGAATCTAAGAATTTCTTCTTCAATCGAGTTGTCAACTTGTGGAATGGGCTTCCCCAAAACGTTATAGACTGCATCACCGTTGATTCATTTAAACTCCGCCTAGACAAATATCTCGCATCAAACCCGCGATTGACTGAGTTTGTAAATGAATAACTTTATTTTATCCCCCCCTCAGTTACTAACCCATCTGTCCGCTACTAACTTCCTAATCCTGCCACGGACATTAGTTCCAGGACAGTAATTCCCTTTCCAATGTTCCCTTACCCACTCTAAACCACTGTTTGGACACTTGATCCTCAGTGTTTTGGAGGACAAGCAACCTAGAAGGGTCACTAGACCTGTTGTTGCTTGATTTCCTTTGTACTCCCTTTGTACTCACTCACTCACACACACACACACACACACACACACACACACACACACAAACACACACACACACACACTCACACTCACACTCACTCACACACACTCTCTTGCTCTCTCGCTGGCTCGCTCCCTTTTCCCATCATCCGCACAAGATCTCTTCAAATCTCCTTTTTCTGAAGTGAGAAGGGATAGGACAGCTGAGGTTTTGAAGAGAGAGAGAGAGAGATTGGTGTTGAAACTTATAATTATATAATGTTGTAATCTACCTTATCAAACCAAATATATATTATAAATACTTTTGAATTAATATTTTGACTCCTATCTTCCAACCATAACTGTATTTTGTATTTATGTTGAAACTTAAATATATTTTTGTAATCCACCTAATCAAACCAATCATATATTCTAGATAGTTTGGGTTAATCGCGCAGTTATCCAAGACAAGATTTGAAATAGAGAGAATGAAAGATAAGAGGATATTGCGTGAGGTCGTATCTATTCTAATAATGGACAGACATAATAACTTCTTCCATCCATTCACTTATCCATAGACCCAGTTACCTATCTATCTATATTTAGCTTTTATTTACCCATCTATCTGTCAATCATCTATCTATCTATCTTTATGTTTGCCCATCTATCTTTCTTTCTGTTTACCCATCTATCTATCCATCTATCTGTCTATCTATCTATCTTTCTGTTTACCTATCTATCTTTCTTTCTGTTTACCAAATTATGTATCTATTTACCTATCTATCTATCCATCCATCTTTATGTTTACCGATCTATCTTTCTTTCTGTTTCCCAAATTATGTATCTATTTACCTATCTATCTATCCATCCATCTTTATGTTTACCGATCTATCTTTCTATCTATCTACCTATCTTTGTTATCTATCTACGGCATCTATCCATCCATCCGTCACAGCTATGTATTGTCCTGATGGGTGTGGGAGTGACATAAGTGGGTTGACTGTTAGGGATTTCCTGGTATGTCTATTTTCAGGGCTATTATGTCTGCTTGTTTGGTGAATGGCTTTTTAGTAATTTTATGGCTGATTTTTGAGTTATTATTTGCATGTATGTATTTCCTGGACGTGTTTCCCCTTCAGTATATCCACCATTGGCTCAATTTTAAGGAGAATTTTGTGTTCTGCGCACTCTGCATTAATATACTGTACTGCAACAATTTAACTGCACAAAATCCCACAAATATAGCTTGAATAAAGATAAAAAGACGTGGCCGGTACAGTAGGGGTTAAGGAGAAGGGACATCCTACTTGGAGAAAGTATTTCAATTCACACATAAGTCGTAGGATTCATATTTATCTTGGTTTGGGAGGGATCTGCCTTGTGTGGGCCAATCGGCTTTCTGCAGACTCCCATGTTTTTATGTTTTCATGTTTTTATATTCCAGGATACCATACAGGGATTTTTACAAGTACCCGCATGCAAATACCAATCTCCTTGGACCGGACCGCAATGCCTCTTGAGATAGTAACTGATCTCCGTAACTCCCCACCATTCCTCCTGCTCTCACAAAGGTGTTTCTCATCTGGAGCCAAATTACCCACAGATTGCCAACCTCTTTGAGCCACGGAGGGATTTGGGCAGGTCAAGTTTCAGCCCCGAGAAGTTCCTGGCTTTTCCTGTTCTGTTCTGGTTTATGTTGGTTTATCTTGGTTTATCTTGGTCTGTCCTGTCCTGGCTTTTCCTGTCCTGTTCTGTTTTTTTTTTGTCTGGTCGAGTTTATTATGGTTTGTCCTGGTTTATCTTGGTTTATCTTGGTCTGCCATGGTTTACCTTGGTATATCTTGTTCTGTCCTGTTCTGGTTTATCTTGGTTTGTTCTTGTTTATTATGATTTGTCTTGATTTATCTTGGTCTGTCCTGGTTTATTATGGTTTGTCTTGGTTTATCGTGGTCTGTTATGTCCTGGATTATATTGGTTTGTCTTGGTCTGTCCTGGATTATCTTGGTCAGGTGTAGGTATTGAGGGATAAAGCCTTTACAACGGCACCTTGTAGCTACTTTCTACTTTCCTTTTATTCTGAAGATTGTAGAGAGGGGAGAAGGAGTGTTGGAGAGAGAGGAAGCTGTTGGAGTGGCTTTGTTGTGTGTGTTATTAGTCTGTATACATCGTCGATGTGTCCCCCAACTGGGTGCGAGCATGTGAAACATGCTAGGACGTACTACCACACCCACTAAATGTCTGCCTTCGCTGGGATCGAATCCAGGTCTCTCAGATTCACACTGTCTTGGTTAATTTTGGTGTTTCCTGATATTTTCTGGTTTATCTTGGGCCTGTCCTGAGCTATTCTAGTTTGTTTTGTATTATTATAGCCTATCCTCTCTGTTCTTCCCAAGCAAAAATGTACCGGTATACATAATATCTTGTCACCTTTATATATAAACCGTCTATTCTTGGCTTTTTCTCACCTGTCTTGGGTAATATTGGTTTGTCTTGATGTCTATTCTTGGGTTTTTTTCTGACATATCTTGGGTAATCTTGGTTTTTCCTGATCTGTCCTTCCATGTCTAAGCCCTTACCTTACCTAACCCTACCCTGTTCTACCATGCCCTATCCAATCCTATCCAATATGTACTATTATGTTCTATCCTAGTATACCCTACACTACCTTACCATAACCTATCCTACCTTACCCTAACCTATCCTACCATACCCTATCCTTTCATATCCTACCTTACCCTATCCTTTCCTATCCTACCATACCCTATCCTTTCCTATACTGCCATACCCTATCCTTTCCTATCCTACCATACCCTATCCTTTCCTACCATACCCTATCCTTTCCTATCCTACCATACCCTATCCTTTCCTATCATACCCTATCCTTTCCTATCCCTCCATACCCTATCGTATCCTACCCTATCCTCTCCTATCCTACCCTACCCTATCCTTTCCTACCCTACCATGCCCTTCCTATCCTACCCTATCCTACCATACCCTACCCTAGCCTACCCTGCCATAACCCTGTGTCGCCTCAACTTGTTTCCTAATTCCCCAAACTTGTCGTGCCAATAAAAATAAAGTTAAAATAAAATTAAAAATATATATATCAATAAAGTTCGGGATTCCACTCGCACCATATCACACATTTTCCACAAGTTTATCAATGGAACGAGGTACCGTAACTGTTTATATATTAGTTTATGCAGGACATCGGTATATATTATTAGTTTGTTTAAAATTTTATTAGTATATTATTAGTAAATTTAATACATCAGTATATACAATTAGTTTATTAACCCTCTCCGTCACATATGACGCGACCGCGTCATATGGCGGTATTGCCCAAAGGTATATATAACGCTTCTGCATCATATGAACCTAGAAATAGCTCAATAAGCAAGTTATATGACGCTTTTGCGTCTTATTGAGCTCAGTAAGTTAGGTAAGTTAGATCAGAATCTGTCGATTGGTGACAACCCCAAATTCCTCAGACTTCTAACGGTCCCTGGTGTGAGAAAGACTGTTGTGGGGGAAATACCGGGCGCTCGGGCAGCCCCTATCTTTCGTAAGTTAATATGTCTGGGGAGGGTTAATAATGTATTTAGTACATAGATGTGGGCTATACCTTTATATAATTGGAAAAATTAACGGTTTCTATATATAGTATGACTATATATACTGTATATTATAAAGTATATACCGGTATACAGTGCCGGTATATTACATATAATTATATTTTTACCTATCTGGGTTTTACGATTCATACTGTTATATAGGCCTAAGCTTGTGATTGAATCACATGTTTTGCAACTATGAGTCTGTTGTTGGGAGCATATCAAATGATCTATCAATAGTAAGACACACACCTCATATCAAACCAATTCAAAGATTGGATAGATGTTTTGTAAGCTATGTAAGCTACTGTATGGTTTTAAGTCATTTCTGGGCTTTCGCCCAAGGTTACAACTAAAGCATGATATGGACGAGAGAGGGTTGTTGCCAGGGGTAATCCTTAACCCCTTCTTTACCGGTGACGTCTTTTGTATTTGATTTCAGCTACATTTAGACGATTTTATGTAGCTTAGGAAGGATATATGGTAGCTAAAAGAATGAATTGAGATAGTATGTAGTATATAATTGGTAGACGTCCTTCCTAAACTGAATATAATAGTCAAATAATAGCCAAAAACAAAGTAAAAAGAACGTCGCCGGTACAGAAGGGGTTAAATCAATCATTGGCACCCCCCTGCGTCTCCCTCCTCCACGACTACCTTTGATATCTGGATATTCACTTTCCTATTAAGATACAAAAAAAAAATTGTAGAACTACTGAGAAGATTTCATAATAAATCTGGTTAAATGTTAAAAGTTAAAAATATTCCTACATTATGCTTATATATCTATAGCCTCAAGCTTAGAGGTGGTGGCAGATCTTATACATAGTAAATAACAACTCCCCTATATATATATATATATATATATATATATATATATATATATATATATATATATATATATATATATATATATATATATAAATATATATACCGGTATATACAGTATATATTATATATAACAGGTATATTAGTTTATGAATTTCATTATTAATTACATGTAGTCAAGAGCATAAATGGTGCCCCATCCACTTGAATCAGTATCAACGCAAACTAGACATTATTTTAACCCAGATGCTTCAGAACTTGGCTTTAAAGGTTTACAGATTCGAAGTGGGTAACCTTATAATATGATGTGAACTGAACCAAACTATAGTTATATGCTTCATAGCTATAGATAACATTTAGTTATATTTATTCTAATTGCATTCTCTCTCTCTCTCTCTCTCTCTCTCTCTCTCTCTCTCTCTCTCTCTCTCTCTCTCTCTCTCTCTCTCTCTCTCTCTCTCTCTCTCTCTCTCTCTCTCTCTCTCTCTCTCTCTCTCTATCCCCTTACCCCATCCACCAATTAGCATCTGCCTCCCTATCCAGCTCGACCAATAAGCACCAATGTTGACAAAATGGCGGCCCGTGATTGGCCAGCGTTATCCCAGTGTGATTTGGCCATTTGATGAAG
Source organism: Paralithodes platypus (assembly GCA_032716605.1). Taxonomy (NCBI): domain Eukaryota; kingdom Metazoa; phylum Arthropoda; class Malacostraca; order Decapoda; family Lithodidae; genus Paralithodes; species Paralithodes platypus. Next base: position 35,632,163 of record CM064562.1, read on the forward strand.
CGTAACAGAGGCCAATTGACTTGTTAATGACGTCATTGGGGTGGTTGATGCCAGGCTTAGGTGATTACTAGAGTCATTCATGCGGTTTCGATTATTTATGTAGAATTACTTATGTTTAGTAGCCTGTATGTGTTTCTAGAGGTAAATTTAGATTGACGTTTAGTTGTATGTATGCATGTAGGCCATGCACGGTATAAACGGTATGTATTGTAGGTTCTTCATACATGGGTTTCGCAGTTCGCACACACACACACACACACACACACTTGGGAGACCGTGCTAACTTGTGCTTGTTATATATGTAGACATGATTGATGTTTATCGTTGTTAATATGTTTATAGGCTTGGGCTGATGCCTATCTATATGTTAAGTATTGGGAGAAGTTTATTTTTCTTTATTCGTGTGTGTGTGTGTGTGCGAGTCAGCGAGTGTTGATTGCTTGCCTGTTTCCTAAAAAGACATACATACACTCACTCACACACTCTCACTCTCTCTCTCTCTCTCCCTCTCCCTTACCACTTACCACTTACCTAAAAGCAGTGCAAGACTGCATACCATCGAAAATACGGCGTCCAGGCCATAATAATAAGCCCAAATGGTGGAATAAAGATATTTCAAACTGCCTGCTTGCTAAAAAATGTGCTAATGATAGATTAAAATCCTCACAAAATTACGAAGAACGGGTGAAATTTGTAGAGCTACGACGCAAAGCCAAAAAGTTAATTAAGCAAAGTAAAAAGACCCTAGAGTTACATATTGCGAATCAAAGTAAAACAAACCCGAAAGAATTCTATAGTTATATCAGAAAGAAAAAAGTAGTTACTTCAACTGTTGGACCGTTAGTCGATGAAAATGGAGAATACACCAAAGACGAAGTACAAATGAGTAATGCCCTCAATACCTTCTTTGCATCAGTTTTTACAACAGAAGACCTCAGTGATATCCCTACACCATCGCCGATTCAGATTGATAATTCAGATGTTCTAAGCAATATCACCGTTACAGAGAGAGAAGTATTGAATTGTTTAGATAAACTCAAGGTAAATAAAACGCCTGGACCTGATACAATCTCGCCTAGAGTTCTAAAGGAAGCTAAGGATGAGCTCTCCAAACCACTGACATTACTATTCAATAAATCCTTGCAGTCTGGAACTATGCCTGATCAGTGGAAGCTAGCCAACGTAACACCGATATTAAAAAAGGCAGCAAATCCCTACCCAGTAACAATCGTCCAATTAGCTTAACCTCAGTTGTATGTAAAATGCTAGAAACGGTCATAAGAGACAGACTCGTAAATCACTTAGAGGAAAATAACACTTAAAGATACTCAACACGGCTTTCGTAAAAAACGTTCCTGTTTAACAAACCTCTTAGACTTCTTCCACGATATCCTCAACCTCTACGATGAGAGTAAAGCTGTAGATATTATATACCTTGATTTTCAAAAGGCCTTTGACAAAGTTCCCCACAAACGATTACTGCTAAAACTAAAAGCGCATGGAATACAAGACGGTGTGTTGAAATGGATAGAAAATTGGCTCAGCGACAGAAAGCAAAGAGTAGTCATAAACGGTAAGGCATCTAAATGGACCAATGTAAGTAGCGGGGTACCCCAGGGATCGGTACTAGGACCAATTCTCTTTCTAATTTACATCAACGACATAGATGAGGGTCTCACCTGTACAATCTCAAAATTTGCTGACGATACAAAAATTGCAAATAGCGTACTCTCAAAAGATCAAGTTGACGATATGCAACACAATCTAGATAAATTGTCACATTGGGCCCAAATTTGGCAAATGAGTTTCAATGCGGATAAATGTAAAGTACTACATATCGGATACCTAAATGAGGAAAGCAAACTATTCGATGAATGGCACTCAGCTTAAGAATGTAAACAGAGAAACCGATCTGGGAGTAACAATATCGAGTAACCTAAAACCGAGTCAACAATGTTCAGAAGTTGTTAAGAAGGCAAACAAAATAATTTGCTTTATAGGCAGATCATTTGAGCATAAATCCAAAGACGTAATCCTAACCCTTTACAATTCCTTAGTCCGCCCTCTTCTGGAATACTGCGTTCAATGCTGGTGCCCTTATTACCAAAAGACATAAACAAGCTAGAACGAGTTCAACGTAGAGTTACCAAAATGATACCTAGCCTAAAGAACAAACCATACGAAGAGCGTCTTAGAGAATTAAATCTATTTCCTTTAACCCAGCGCAGATTAAGAGGTGACTTAATTCAAGTGTTCAAAATCATCAAAGGCATCGACAATATGAACTGTAGTAAGTACTTCACTATCGACCAATCTAATTACACGCGGGGAAACGGTTGCAAAATTATTGGTAAATCTTTTAACTCACACGAATCTAAGAATTTCTTCTTCAATCGAGTTGTCAACTTGTGGAATGGGCTTCCCCGAGACGTTATAGACTGCAGCACCGTTGATTCATTTAAATTCCGCCTAGACAAATATCTCGCATCAAACCCGCGTCTGACTGCGTTTGTAAATTAATAACTTTATTTTATCCTCCCCTCAGTTACTAACCCATATGTCCCCTACTAACTTCCTAGTCCTGCCACGTTAGTGGCAGGGTAGTAGTTCCCTTTCCAATGTTCCCTTACCCACTCTAAACCACTGTTTGGACACTTGATCCTCAGTGTTTTGGAGGACAAGCAGCCTAGAAGGGTCACTAGATCTGTTGTTGCTTGATTTCCTTTGTACTCCTTTGTACTCCCTCTCCACTTGCCCCGTACTATGCATGACATAAGCAGAGATAAAATATTCAGAAGGTAGACCATCTCCTCCACTGAACCATTCCTGAGAGACAAGTACACAGAGTTTCATAGATATACAGACTGCACAAACCTTGCGATCCCTACTAGGCTGTCCGGACGTAATTTTAACATGGGATTTTCTACACATTGGAAGGTAAATACAGCAAAGCAGAAGGCTCTCTCCCCACCCACCACTCCCTATGACTTTGGGTAGGCATGAAATTTAGTTTGGGAAACAAGGCCCCCAGCAGAATGAGAAAATTCCTACTGGGAAGTTCATAGTAAAGAACGAAGTTGAGAAATATTCCAACATGTGTTTTTTGTTTAACCTACCTTACGCAGAGAGAGAGAGAGAGAGAAACAGAAAGAGAGAGAGTGGGGAGGGGAGGGGACGATATAAAAGGTGTAGGCTATGAGTATTTGCATTCGTATCGCGCGAATTTGTTTGCTTTCGTGTGCATATGTGTGTTTTGTAAACTATATGCGAGAGAGAGAGCAGTATAGTTTATTCGAACGCATTCCATTTGTATGGATGTGTGTTTTTACTGTGTGTGTGACGTGGGTATGTATGTGTTTTTGTGTGTATGTGTGTGTTTGTAAGAGAGAGAGAGAGAGAGGTAGGTGGGGGAGTGTTAGTGAGTGAAACGTTTTGAAAGAGTGTAATAGAAAAGTTAAGATAACCTAAATAATATAACGAGGGAGAGAGAGAGAGCGAGAGTGCGAGCGAGCGGTGGGGGTGATAGTGAGTGAATCGTTTTGAAAGAGCTTGTGATAGATAAGTGCAAGAGACACTAGGTAATATAACAGAGAGAGAGAGAGAGAGAGAGAGAGAGAGAGAGAGAGAGAGAGAGAGAGAGAGAGAGAGAGAGAGAGAGAGAGAGAGAGAGAGAGAGAGAGAGAGAGAGAGAGAGATATAGAGAGAGAGATAGAGATAGAGAGATAGAGAGAGAGAGAGAGAGAGAGAGAGAGAGAGAGAGAGAGAGAGAGAGAGAGAGAGAGAGGAATGTAATCAACAATGCATATCCATTTCTCTGTACCCTCTTCCCCCCATTAAGGTTATAGTACGGTAGTGTTTTAGGCCCTCCTGGTAGTTGTTGTGGTAATGGTGGTAGTTGTGGTAATGGTGATAGTTGTGGTAGTGGATGGGGGTAATTACTTGTGGGGGGAGGGTTGGTGGTGGTAGTTGTGTCAGGGGAGGGAGGGGTGGTTGTGGTAGTTATGGTAGTGGATGGGGGTAATTACTTGTGGAGGGAGGGAGGAGTGGTAGTGAATGGTACGGTAGTAGTGGTAGATGGTGGTAGTTGTGTCGGGGGAGGGAGGGGTGGTAGTGGATGCTGGTAATTGTGTGTGTGTGTGTGTGTCGGGGGGGGGGGGGGGGGTAGTGAATGGTTGTAGTGGTGGTAATGAATGGTAGTAGTTGTGGTAATGGTGGTAGTGGATGGTTGTAGTTGTTGTAGTGGTGGTAATGAATGGTAGTAGTTGTGGTAATGGTGGTTGTAGTTGTGGTAGTTGTGTGGGGGGGGAGTTAGTGGAAGTGAATTGTGGTATTTACTTGGACATTTATGGAAGTTGTGGTTGTTGTTGTTGTTCCCCAAGCTGCCTGGCCGAACAGCCCCAAGGCCCCGAGCAAGGCCAAGGCCATAACCAAGCGCCCCCAAAGAACCCTCCCCCTCGACCACAATAAAGCCTGGGTGACCGAAGCCACTCCATGGCGGGGAGCTGAGGAGGGTGCGGAAATGCCCGGGAAACCAAAGCCCCACCCAGGGCCCTGTGTCCCTCAGCAATTATGAAGAGAAAGTTGAGGGGCAAGGGAAAAATGTGACGCTTTGGCTTCCAATCTTGGTAGATTGGGAGGTCAATCCACGTTAGAGACGCCGTCACTTGAGATCTAGAAAATATATAAGTAAAAGGAACAGTCAGAGTAAGCTATGGATATGGCAGAGATTGCTCAGTTCTCACTCTGATAGACCAGCCCATCACCACATGACTAGAACCCAATCCTCTCAGCATCAGCTAGGAAAGGCCCTAGAAAGCCGCCTTTGGCGGGGGGATAGCTCCCCTATTTCAACCCTTTTCGGTGTTGGGCACCCGCCCAAGTTGTGGTAGATAATGATGGTGATTACTTTTGGGTGGTTGTGGTTGTGGTAATGGATGGTGGTAGTTGTGGCAGTGGTGGGTGGTACTTATTGATAGAATTACATGGTTGGTGTTGTGGTAATGGTGATAGTTGTGGTTGTGATGGGTGTTACTTATTAACAAGATGGAATAGTGGTTGTTGTGATGATAGCTGTGAGTGTGGTGGTAATTGTGATAATGATGGTAGTTGTGGTAGTTAAGAGTGGTACCTACTAGCGGGAGGGTAATGGTGGTTGTGATGGTGAGTGGTGGTAGTTGTGGTAATGAAGCATGGTAAATAGTAACAGGATGGAATGGTTGTTGTTGTGGTAGTTGTAGTAATGGTGGTAGTTGTGTTAGTGAAACGTGGTACCGGTACCGTACTTATTAAGGATGCTAGACATCTCAACACCGTGCCATCTCACCACACAAACAAGACGAGTCACCTCAACACCATGCTATCTCATGACTAGACCTTTTCTTCACCAGTCGGTTTCATCACCATACCAGCTCAATACCAAGCCAATTCAATACCAAGGCATCTCAATACCACACCGTTGCCACATCTACTGTCCTGTACAGCGATCACGGGTACCCTCCCCCCCCCCCCCCAACTCTCTCTCTCTCTCTCTCTCTCTCTCTCTCTCTCTCTCTCTCTCTCTCTCTCTCTCTCTCTCTCTCTCACTCACTTTCACCTCAAAAAGGATGTTAAAAAATTGAAATCTGTGCAAAGGCGAGCCACTAAGCTAATCACTTCATTGAGAAATAAATCATATGATGAAAGACAGAGAACTTGATCTATTTTCACTTAAGAAACGAAGGATGAGAGGCCAATTGATAGTGTTTTAAAATTCTAAAAGGATTCAGTAACATTAATCTAGATAAGTTGTTCAAAAAAGCCGAAGACACATCTACAAGAGGAAACAATTTAAAATTATTAGGTCGGAGAGCGAATCTAGATACAACAAAAAATGTCTTCACTCACAGTGTAATTGATGAGTGGAACAAACTTCCAAATAAAGTAATAGACAGCTCCTCTATAGATACATTTAAGAAAAATCTAGACTCATACCACAGAAAAATTGGTATGGAGTAGGCAGTAATTATCACCGTTATTATTTGTTCAGCTGAAGAGAGCGTTAGAAAAGAAAAAAAATAATACACGAATAAAAAATAAGAATAATAAACATTACTAAATAATGTACATACTACTAAGGGTGATGGGTTGGATGATTCCAATTAACCCCAAAATTTACATGCTGCTAAGGCGAAGGGTTGCATGATTTTTATTTTTTTTTTTTATTTTTTTTTTTTTTCAATCTTTCCTGTAAATTCCTTCTGGGGATTTCGAAGCCCAGCAAGGTTAATCACTTCCAACTTTTTCATGTACGGCAATTGCCGGAGAGAACGGAGGGTGGGGAGAGAGCCTTCTTCTTTTCTATCCTTTCCTTCAACTTTCTTTTTCTATCGGATATGCCATCTCTACTAGAATTATGTCCTGACCACCTCGTTTGGATCGTAAGGTCTGTGTGGCCAGTGTATCTATGTACATCGATGTAAATCTCTCTCATCTATGCAGTAAAGATAGGGATAACAATTGCTCTCTACCCACTACAGGGATTTTTTTTCGTTTATTTTGACACACATAGGACTACACATATTATATATACCGGTATATATATATATATATATATATATATATATATATATATATATATATATATATATATATATATATATATATATATATATTATACCGGTATATATAATATATATATATATATATATATATATATATATATATTGCAGTACCGGTAATGTGTGTTTTATATTTCAAATATATCTAAACGGCTTTGTACTGCTTAGGAAGGGTCATGTTAGCTAAGGTTCATTGAGATGGTTTGAAACACTATAACTGATTTAAGTCCTTCTTAATTTGAATAAGATCGCATAATAGTTAGTAAAATCAAATAATGCGACCTAACTATATAATTCGGTACCGTATATTAAATAATTTAAGATATGATAGGGGTTTACGGTCTATTCGCCCTCAAGTCTGTTCGCCCACACTAGGAATTTGTTAGCCCAAACAATGAAGTTCGTTATCCCACACCTTGAAGTCTTTTCGCCCACACTTTGAAGTTTGTTAGCCTCCCACACTCTAAACTGGTTTCTAAAGGATGCACATTTTGTGTATTATGTTGACGACAAAATGTTGTCCATTCATAAAATAATGCTATGAATAATTTCTGTTATCTTATTTCTGGACTAAACTTAGTTTAAATATCTTCAGATTAATTGGTTAACTTTTCATCATATTCATATTACTAACTCTGTGTAATGTTGAGGCTAAGCATTTTGTTTTAATCCACATTGTCTGACCCATTCAGTATATATAAGACTTCCATATGACAGAGAGAGAGAGAGAGAGAGAGAGAGAGAGAGAGAGAGAGAGAGAGAGAGAGAGAGAGAGAGAGAGAGAGAGAGAGAGAGAGAGTATATATAGCTCATATTCAAGGAGCAAATCATAAAAAATATATAACAATACTAGTGAAGCATTGTACAACTAGGAATGTCATGTGTTTTAGTGTGTAAGGAGACTAATGACGTGACCGATTAGAAGGATTAGAGTAAGAGAAGGTATAATAATTATATAGGATTAACTGGGTCACTTTTCTGGGCAACTATATTCTGGAATATCTAATGTTAATTTTGGAAGCTTCTAAATATATATATATGTTATTATTATAATGTAGATCATGGTCATTATATCATTCAAACTCAGTATAGTTGTCAATTATATACATAATAGCGCCTCGTAGTGCTGCCACAAACATAACTGTCGATCGAAAATTTCCGGAAATAGCCTGTACCTGTGCACTGATTCCTGTATACATTTTGTCAAATACTCTTAACCTCAAGAGTCCTACATAATTATTATCAATCCACGGTTGGGAGGAGGGGCGTCGACTGACTGGGGACAGAGGTGCATGGGGGTGGTTCGTTCGTGGCCACCCCTTCGGGGATCGCGGCGTCAGGCAATACATAGATAGATAGATAGAATTTATTGAAATGCTGACAAGAAGAACACTGTTTATGTTTTTTTTTTTTTTTTTTTTGGATTTGAATGCTAAATAATCTTCCCATTTATGCATTTTAGTTATCAAGTTCCTTTTCGTTCTGTGTTGACCAGTTGGCAAGCAAAGACTGAAATATTTCATTCTTCTATCAGTATTACAACCTTCAGTGTTCTTCTCGGTCTTTCTTCTACTCAACAAACTATATCTCTTAATTAATATTTCCTTCATCATATGACTTAGACTGCTATATATTCCTTGTGTCCAGGCATTTTGACCGAAACGTCCCTTGAATTTGGCTCCCTGTCACTCTTTTGGCTTTGGGTGAGACACTCGTTACACTCAGCCTGCCGTTTGTCTCCTTCATACACTCATAACAAAAATCATACACAAATAAGAAAACAGAATACTTATTGCAACATTTTGCTGTCTTCTAAAGCTTTTAGATCTGTAGTATGAACACAAACAATAATGATAGGTTGTCCTGTCGTATATTTCATATGAATTGTTGTATATTATTAAGTTCGTGTTTCTAATATAAGAACATAAGAACATGGGAGTCTGCAAAAAAGACGATCGGCCCACACAAGGCAGATCCCTGTCACGCCCAACCCCAATTACAAGGCCCAATTATAGGCCCAACACACTAATACCTTGAGTACTGACCCCACCAAAACGGTCAGAGATTAACGCAAGATTACAGGGGTCTGCTAAGCGCCGATTGGTCCACACCCAGCAGATCCCCCTCATACTCAACCCATCTCGTCCATATGCCTATATATACTGTATATACACATCGGTATATATAACCGCGCTAATGTACATGATACAGTATAATCCTATATTCAGATCAAGCAAAATTATAAATGTTCACAGAAAACGAGAGTTGCACAGCATTCCATGGTCTTGGCGGGAAACGCGTGACATCCGGGAACCCACCGGGATAGGGCTATCAAATCACCTTCCATATTTAACTCTTGGTGGTCCTTATAATTATTTTCACTTCCCATAAACAATATTATGATATTGAGTTAACGTTTGTATTATTTAGTTGATTTTTAAGCCGGATATTTATTTTATTGTGTATAAGTGTGCAGGTGGAGGACTATAGACTCGCTTGATTCCCGGAGACGGTGACACTTGGTAAAGACGCTTCTCTCTTCCCGTACCGGTAGTTATTTTTGTTATTTGTGCGCGATATTCGAGTGCTAGAAGTGCGGAAAGAGACTGGAGGTGGTATTTGGCGAATAGCGGACGGGCTGAGAGGAGAATGGGAAGGAAATAGGCTGAAATAAGGTGAGAAATATGAGTGATATAAGTAACCCATTCGGGATACCATGACGCTCTCCTTCATTATGTCCTGGCTATTATTAGACGATTTTATGCAGTTTAGTAAGGACGTCTAGGAAGGAAATACATAATAACTATCTTTAATAACCCATTGAGAGGATTATGACTAGTTTTAAGTATTTGACAGTTTATTCTGGCTACTAATAGAAGACTTTATTTTAATGGTGTGTGGTGTGGGTATGGTGCCTGGTTGTGGTTGTGGTAGTTATTGTGGTTATTTTAATGTTCTATTATCTTTCCATTTATGCATTTTAGTTATCAAGTTCCTTTTCGTTATGTGTTGACCAGTTGACATGCAAAGACTTTGATATATTTCACTCTTTTATCAGTATTACAACCTTCAGTGTTCTCGGTCTTTCTTCCACTCAACAAACTCTATACCTTAATTAATCTTTCCTTCGTCATATGACTTAGACTGCTATATATTCCTTGTGTCCAGGCATTTTGGCCCAAACGTCCCTTGAATTTGGCTCCCTGGCACTCTTTTGGCTTTGGGTGAGACACTCGTTACACTCAGCCTGCCGTTTGTCTCCTTCATACACACATAAGAAAATTCATACACACATAAGAAAACAAAATACTTATTGAAACATTTTGCTGTCTTCTAAAGCTTTTAGATCTGTAGTATGAACACAAACAATAATGATAGGTTGTCTTGTCGTATATTTCATATGAATTGTTGTATATCATTAATTTCGTGTTTCTAATATAAGAACATAAGAAAATGGGAGTCTGCAAAAAGCCGATCGGCCAACACAAGGCAGATCCCTGTCACGCCCAACCCCAATTACAAGGCCCAATTGACTCAATAATACCTTGAGTATTGACCCCACCAAAACGGTCAGAGACTAACACAAGATTACTGGGGTCTGCTTAAGGGGGTATATTACACTGGACATATTTTCAGTAGTCCTTCGAACTTCATCCTTCGATCTTGGGCATGCCATCGTCGTCTTGCTATCACACAGGCTCCACGCACGATCATCGTTATCTACAGACATAGGCTGAAGTGTCTGATCGCTTCTCGGCTTTATTTACACCTATTTCTGCCTAAATAGATTCCCTATATTTTAGCATTGTCTCTCGCAATCGCTAATAAAAAATGGAGGTTATGCCATAATAACGCCATTATAATAATGTTATCCGAAAATACAGTGATAATAGACGACAAAAGCTGAAGGTCACGACTCACACGAACATTATGCATAGGATAAACACCTAAACCATCAGTAGGCTAGGCGGCGGGTGATAACCGTCGCGGGTTTAAATTCGAAGGTTGAGAGTTAGAGCCTCGCCGATAAAGTGTGTTTTTTCTTCTAATTAGTATAATTTCAAAATAATGTATGGTAGCCTATCATATATAAACTAGGTTAGGGCATGTCGTGTAAAAATAAATAATAGCCTATGCATCTTGGTGAGAATAGGTTTAGGCTACACTTGTTTTGGATATAATTCTATTACAATAACTAACCCAATTTAACTAGCCTAACTGTGCTAGCCTAACTTATCCCAACTTTATCCTTTTATAACTTAACTTATCCTACACTTAGCCAATCTTAACCTAGTTTACCCAATCCTAAATATAAAAGCCTAACTTATATCCTACACTACAATATTGTTACATAAACTAACCCAATAACTATATTAAGGCAATTTATATCAAATTATACCTATATCTACACAATATTTGATCTCTTCTCATATATAAAACAACTGTAATGAATAATACAAATATACACAATGCATAATTAAAATAGAAAACACATATCGACCCCAGGAGACTCGATCCCTGGTTCTACAGTTTACAACCCGGCGCTTCCCGTAAGGAGCTGCTGACATTGATTCAATTCAAATGTAACCAAACGAGTGTATAGCTGTTAATTGTTTATACATAATTAGTGTATTGCAGTTCATAATGCATCAATTTCCTTTTATATAATTCATTAGTTTGCAGATCCCCCTCATACCCAACCATCTCGTCCATATGCATATACAGTATATATACAGTATATATATATATCTACTGTGTATATATATATATATATATATGTATATATATATATATATATATATATATATATATATATATATATATATACACATCGGTATATATAACCGCGCTAATGTACATGATACAGTATAATTCTATATTCATATTCAGATCAAGCAAAATTATAAATTTTCACAGAAAACGAGAGCTACCCAGCATTCCATGGTCTTGGCGGGAAACGCGTGACATCCGGGTACCCACCGGGATAGGGGCATCAAATAACCTTCCATATTTAACTCTAGGTGGTCCTTATAATTATTTTCACTTCCCATAAACAACATTATGATATTGAGTTAACGTTTGTATTGTTTAGTTGATTTTTAAGCCGGATATTTATTTTATTGTGTATAAGTGTCCAGGTGAAGGACTATAGACTCTCGCTTGATTCCCAGAGACGGTGACGCTCGGTAAAGACGCTTTACTCCTCCCGTAGTTATTTTTTTTATTTGTGCGCGATATTCGAGTGCCCGAGGTGCGGAAAGAGACTGGAGGTGGTATTTGATGAATAGCGGATGGCCTGAGAGGAGAATGGGAAGGAAATAGGCTGAAATAAGGTGAGAAATATGGGTGATATAAGTAACCCCTTCAGGATACTATGACGCGTTCCTTCATTATGTTCTGGCTATTATTAGACGATTTTATGCATTTTAGTAAGGACGTCTAGGAAGGAAATACATAATAACTATCTTTAATAACCCATTGAGAGGATTATGACCAGTTTTGACAGTTTATTCCGGCTACTAATAGACGAATTTATTTTAATGGTGTGTGGTGTGGGTATGGTGCCTGGTTGTGGTTGTGGTAGTTATTGTGGTGGTGGTTGTGGTAATTATTGTGGTGGTGGTTGTGGTAATTATTGTGGTGGTGGTTGTGGTAATTATTGTGGTGGTTAACATAACTCGGTATGTTATCGGTATGTGTACAGTATTGTAGATGTATACCTTCCAACCCATATTGTTGTTATTTTCAGTCAACTTCAATAGGGGTTGGGTGTGAGAGGGATCTGCCTTGTGTGTGCCAATCGGATTTCTGCAGACTCTCATGTTCTTATGCTCTTATTTGTTTGAGTTCTTTCGCAATCACTGAGCTTTAGTACATCTTTCATGTCCCCCTTTATTAATCCCACTAACCCATTTGAACACCTATATATATAATATATAATCATATCCCCTCTAATTCTGCGTCTCTCTAACGAATGTAAGCTTAATGTGTTCAACCTATCTTCATATGAAGGATTTGAAAGATTTATAATATTATGGATAATTTTTGTCATTCTACGTTGTACTTTTTCGTATATACTTATTCAAATTCTTGGTTCTGGTCAGTTCTATATTTATGTACCTGTCTGTCCTCGGTCCTTGATCCTCGTCCCTGGTGTACTGTATGGTTTCATTTGTGTTTATGCTAAAATACATCAGATCTTAAATACATGACATAAACCTCGGATAAGCTATTCATCTTTTCATCTGAAGATGGATAACTTAAATTATGTTATTGTTAGGTTTATTGGTATTATCTTGATCGTTAATTCATCTACTCATTAGCTCTCTCTCTCTCTCTCTCTCTCTCTCTCTCTCTCTCTCTCTCTCTCTCTCTCTCTCTCTCTCTCTCTCTCTCACATATATATATATGTATATATACAGTGTATATACCGGTATATATATATACAGTATATATATATATATATATATATATAGAAAAACAAAAAAAAAATATATATATATATATATACTGTATATATATATATACCGGTATATACACTGTATATATACAGTATATACAGAGTTGGGTCGATTAACATTAAATTAACTAGTTTCAGTTAATTTTAAAAGTTAATCGGTTAAGTTAATTAATTAACTCTACCTTTCATTTAACTTTTCAAGCTTCCCAAACTTGAATTTCTGCTTCTATTTTAATTATTTGCACAATTTGTTTAACTTGTGATTGCAAACATCTATTTTTATATGTAGCAAAACGTTCTATAATATGATTAGCATTAGGCTACTCAATTTCCTTACACAATTTAGTATCCATGTGTCAGTTATTTCCGTAAGTATAGTATGTTATCATTCCCCTCCAAATTTACTTATTTTGATGAATGCAAGCAAAACCCTTTATAAGCTCCTTCATGACAAGTATATCTATATAATTTTGTTTATTGTTTTTTGGACTGATTCAGGGGAATTACAATCAATCATATACCGTACTGTATAATTCAGTCATCAGTAGAACTAAGTAGATAAGAACATAAGATATTAGAACTCATCTCACTTGGCTAAATTACTCGACTAGTCGATTACGCCAGGTGAAGGTCGAGAGATAATGGACACCCAAATCGATGTATATGATGCTAGCAAAAAAAAAACAAAAAACACAAATAATAATATGCACTTCACATAATTTTGACTATTGGATTTCAATGTATTACATACCGGTATGTCCACGTTAAACTCTTAACCTCCTATTTTGTATTATTATTAACTACAATAAACTACTTTAAGAGCTTGTTCATAATCAAAGAACATAAGAACATAAGAAAATGGGAGTCTGCAGAAAGCCGATCGGCCCACACAAGGCAGATCCCGGTCACACCCAACCTCAATTACAAGGCCTAATTATAGGCCTAACTCACCAATACCCTGGCGACCAACCCCACAAAAACGCAACAAGATTACGGGGATCTACAACCGGCAGATCCCCCCTTATACCCAACCCATCTCGTCCATATGCCCCTCTAATTTTATCATAAAGCTCCCTATCGTTCTCGATCCTACCATGTCACTCGGTAGCCTATTCCACCTATCTACAACTCTGTTACCAAACCAATATTTGCCTATATCTTTTCTGAAACTAAATTTATCTAATTTGAAACCATTAGTTCGAGTTTGTTCGCTATCACTGAGCTTTAGTAAATTGTTCATGTCCCCTTTATTAATCCCACTAACCCACTTGAACACCTCTATCATATCCCCTCTAACTCTGCGTCTCTCTAACGAATGTAAGCCTAATTTCTTCAACCTTTCTTCATACGGATGATTTCTAATATTATGGATAATTGTTGCCATTCTACGTTGTACTCTCTCCAATGAATCTATGTCCATTCTGTGATAAGGACACCAACATTGAACAGCATTTACTAGCATTTACTAGATTGCCTTGTTTCCTTACAAGTTACAACTGTAATGTACACATTCTTATACAGTGCATCTAACTCGAACTTCAAACTTATCTGATTATTAAGCGATTTGAAGTTGACTGTAAATAACACAAACATGGGTTGGAGAGTATACATCTACAATACATATTCCGATATTAGAAACACGACATTTATGATATACAACAATTCATATACAATAATTATATGACAGGACAACCTATCACGATTATTTTCTTTCATACTACAGATCAATAACACTTGAAAGACAGCAAAACGTTTCAATAAGTATTTTGTCTTATGTGTGTATGGAGGAGACAAACGGCAGGGTGCCTGTAACGAGTGTCTCCCCCAAAGCCAGAAGAGTGACAGAGAGCCAAACTCAATGGTCGTTGGGGTCATAATGCCTGGACACACGGAATATAAAGCAGTCCAAGTCATAGTATGAAGGAAAGATTAATTAAGAGAGAGAGTTTGTTGAGCAGAAGAAAGACCGAGAAAATTTGCTAATTCATGGGTTGGAGAGCTGGACAGAATAGGAGTGGGACTGTGTTGAAAGGCGGGTGCCTCACACTCGCCGCAGGAGAGGGGGTTTGCACTGAGAGTGCTCTGAAGAACACTGATTGTTGTAATACTGATAGAAGAGTGAAACATTTCACAAACTTTGCTTGTCAACTGGTCAACACATACATTAAAAGATTACTGAGCATTCAAATACAAGTAAGAAAATAAGCAATGTTCTTGATAGTATATCAATAAATTACGATTGATAATAAATATGTAGGACTTTTAAGGTTAGAGTAGTTGACATAAAATGTATACAGGAATCAGTGCACAGGTACAGGCTATTTCCGGAAATTTTCGATCGACAGTTATGTTTGTGGCAGCACTATGAGGCGCTATTATGTATATAATTGACAACTATACTGAGTTTGAATGATATAATGACCATGATCTACATTCTAATAATAACATATATTTAGAAGCTTCCAATGTAGTTAGTTGCCCAGAAAAGTGGCCGGGGAAAGGTGACCCAGTTAATCCTATATAATTATTATACCTTCTCCTCCTACTCTAATCCTTCTAATCGGTCACGTCATTAGTCTCCTCACACACTAAAACACAGGACAGTCCTAGTTGTACAATGCTTCACTAGTATTATTATATAATAAATTATTGTCTATGATTTGCTCCTTGGAATCTATCGCATTATTTTATTTTACTAACTATTATGCGATCTTATTCAAATTAAGAAGGACGTCTATCAGTTATAGTGCTACAAACCATCTCAATGAACCTTAGCTAACATGACCCTTCGTAAGCAGTACAAAGCCGTCTAAATATATTTGAAATATAAAACACACATTACCGGTACTGCAATATATATATATCATTTATAGTGTATATATAATACGTGTAGGCCTATGTGTTTCAAAATAAACGAAAACTTTTCCCTGTAGTGGGTAGAGAGCAATATTTATCCCTATCTTTACTGCCAATGATGAGAGAGAGAGAGAGAGAGAGAGAGAGAGAGAGAGAGAGAGAGAGAGAGAGAGAGAGAACAAAGGAAATCAAGCAACTACAGGTCTAGTGACCCCTCTAGGCTGCTTGTCCTCCAAAACACTGAGGATCAAATGTCCAAACAGTGGTTTAGAGTGGGTAAGGGAACATTGGAAAGGAACTACTGCCCTGGAACTAATGTCCGTGGCAGGATTAGGAGACAGAGAGACAGAAAAAGAGAGAGAGACAGAGAAACAGAGAGAGAGAGAGAGAGAGAGATTAGGCCTACATATAACCAATGAAATCACGCCTAATACAATACGCCCTTTGAAACGCAAATCTTAACCCCTTCTGTACCGGCGACGTCTTCACTATATCCTTGCAATAATTAGGCGATTTTGTGCAGCTCAAGAATGATCTAAGGTACCGGTAGTTAAAAGGGTTGAGATAGTGTGAAGCTTGTTAATTGCTGGAGACCCTTTTTAAACTGAATATATACGTTTAATGGTAGCCAGAAATAAGCTAAAAGGACTGAACGGGTTAAAAGAGGGGATCAAAGCCCGGTGTTTTGAGGTGGTGCTTTCTACTGGATACATGTCAACTCGTACCCGAGACATCTCGTACCTTCAAAAGACAACTCGTACTCACTTTTTAGACAACTCGTACTCGAGACATGTCGTACCTTCAAAAGACAACTCGTACTCGAGACATCTCGTACCTTCAAAAGACAACTCGTACTCACTTTTTAGACATCTCGTACCTTCAAAAGACAACTCGTACTCGAGACATCTCGTACCTTCAAAAGACAACTCGTACTCACTTTTTAGACAACTCGTACCAAACACAGATCGTACTCAATTACCACTCTGTTATCTCATTCGAAATAAATGTTAAACCTTTCTAGGCCTTTCCAAGCTACTTCATGGCTTTGTGTGCATGGGTGTGTGGAGACAATGCCCTTTCATAGGCACCTCTTTGCCTTTGATTTTTAAATCGCCGAACCTACCAACAGAACTTCGCGATTCACGAGTTTCATATACTTTTCGAACAAATTCATAATGAATTATGCAAATATCATTATGCTTCGGAGAAATCGTAATCCATCTATTATTCGTATAAATTATTCATATTTGTGTTTGCTTATACAAATGTTAAATAGGTCTCAGGCAAATAACTCCGAAAAACTGGTCTCCCTTTATAAATATACGCGTTTAGTACAGAAAAATAACGATTATGAGGGCTGGCACTGGCGTCTGTGGACGAGAAAATCTACAACTGTACATCCTCATCCCCCATTTGTTGAAAGAGGCACAATTCGTGATCATACAACTACAGTTAGTTTCAGAACAAGCACCATCTTAGTCTCAACGAAAAGCCAGCAGGAACAAACAACGGCGACTAGGCTACACGAGTCACTGTAGCAGCTTTATGCAGTGAAGACAAAGCTACCGTACTACAACAGCCAAACTTTTAAGGTCTTGTATTTGTATGGTACCATTTTAAATATATGACAAAGCTTATGACGAGTAGTGGGCTACATTATTATTTTAACACTAATTTCATGATATAATTGTATCCCAAGTTGCAAGCCAAGGCTGCCTAAGTACCATATTTTAATCTTACAGGAGTTTAGTAGTACCGGTACCGTACTTCCATGACAATGATAGCCTACAATCGTCCAATTAGCTTAACCTCAGTTGTATGTAAAATGCTAGAAACGGTCATACGAGACAGACTCGTAAATCACTTAGAGGAAAATAACATACTTAAAGATACTCAACACGGCTTTCGTAAAAAACGTTCCTGTTTAACAAACCTCTTAGACTTCTTCCACGATATCCTCAACCTCTACGATGAGAGTAAAGCTGTAGATATTATATACCTTGATTTTCAAAAGGCCTTTGACAAAGTTCCCCACAAACGTTTACTGCTAAAACTAAAAGCGCATGGAATACAAGACGGTGTGTTGAAATGGATAGAAAATTGGCTCAGCGACAGAAAGCAAAGAGTAGTCATAAACGGTAAGGCATCAAAATGGACCAATGTAAGTAGCGGGGTACCCCAGGGATTGGTACTAGGGACCAATTCTCTTTCTAATTTACATCAACGACATAGATGAGGGTCTCACCTGTACAATCTCAAAATTTGCTGACGATACAAAAATTGCAAATAGCGTACTCTCAAAAGAACAAGTTGACGATATGCAACACAATCTAGATAAATTGTCATGTTGGGCCCAAATTTGGCAAATGAGTTTCAATGCGGATAAATGTAAAGTACTACATATCGGATACCTAAATGAGAAAGCAAACTA
Organism: Paralithodes platypus; assembly: GCA_032716605.1. Taxonomy (NCBI): domain Eukaryota; kingdom Metazoa; phylum Arthropoda; class Malacostraca; order Decapoda; family Lithodidae; genus Paralithodes; species Paralithodes platypus. The sequence continues at coordinate 35,650,506 of CM064562.1, forward strand.
TTCGATGAATGGCACTCAACTTAAGAATGTAAACAGAGAAACCGATCTGGGAGTAACAATATCGAGTAACCTAAAACCGAGTCAACAATGTTCAGAAGTTGTTAAGAAGGCAAACAAAATAATTGGCTTTATAGGCAGGTCATTTGAGCATAAATCCAAAGAAGTTATCCTAACCCTTTACAATTCATTAGTCCGCCCTCTTCTGGAATACTGCGTTCAATCCTGGTGCCCTTATTACCAAAAAGATATAAACAAGCTAGAACGAGTTCAACGTAGAGTTACCAAAATGATACCTAGCCTAAAGAACAAACCATACGAAAGAGCGTCTTAGAGAATTAAATCTATTTCCTTTAACCCAGCGCAGATTAAGAGGTGACTTAATTCAAGTGTTCAAAATCATCAAAGGCATCGACAATATGAACTGTAGTAAGTACTTCACTATCGACCAATCTAATTACACGCGGGGAAACGGTTGCAAAATTATTGGTAAATCTTTTAACTCACACGAATCTAAGAATTTCTTCTTCAATCGAGTTGTCAACTTGTGGAATGGGCTTCCCCGAAACGTTATAGACTGCATCACCGTTGATTCATTTAAACTCCGCCTAGACAAATATCTCGCATCAAACCCGCGACTGACTGCGTTTGTAAATGAATAACTTTATTTTATCCCCCCTCAGTTACTAACCCATCTGTCCCCTACTAACTTCCTAATCCTGCCACGGACATTAGTTCCAGGGCAGTAATTCCCTTTCCAATGTTCCCTTACCCACTCTAAACCACTGTTTGGACACTTGATCCTCAGTGTTTTGGAGGACAAGCAACCTAGAAGGGTCACTAGATCTGTTGTTGCTTGATTTCCTTTGTACTCCTTTGTACAAGGGACACCACTTACAAAAAAAAAAAAAAAAAAAAACGGCCACATTGCCTACCTCTATTGGTGGTCCGGAAATGTCAAATGTCATCATCATAGCAAAGCAATAACTAACAGAACATATAATACTAGCTAGTATTATAAGCTAATACAAAAAAGGGGCCGTTTTCAAGGTTATTGGTAAGAGTTGACTAGGCAAGTGAGTACCGGTACGAATTGGCGAGGTACGGTACCGGTACGAGTTGTCCAGCACCCCTTTCTACTACCGTCCATGCCAACAATACCATAATATGCCACAGGTTCAGTCGCGATAATTAATGTAGCGAGGTCAGTCTATCTAACCTCTATGGTCAGTCATTTGAGAAATTGAGATCTACCCCATAAACCGTACAGCTACTGATAAGTGTTAGTGAGCCTTTGCGAATTTCTTGATGTAAATTATATCCACTGTCTTAGATTGATGTTCAGATCAAATAAGGTACGGTACGGTATATAGTAAAATATGGTGACCGAACATCTCAACCAGTAGACCATTTCAACCAGTACCAAATCAACCAATACGCTTAGGTTAGGTTAGTAAGTCTATATTTTGGCACTGGTTTGGTTGGTCTAGGTTGATTTGGCACTGGTTGAAATGGTCTAGGCCTACTGGTTGAGATATCCGGGATCCACTAAAATATATATAATGCATATATTACTACGCTATATACCTGATTTGATCTGAACATCAATCTAAATGGATATATTTGCATAATGACAATTGCTAGAGGTCACGAACATTGTCTGTACCGGTAGCTGTACAGTTTGCCACACCTATTCCATGTCTCAACCATACATTACACTGTACATTATACATTGATACGGAGCCCTAGTGTTCCCCTCATTACCGGTATTCTAAAGCTATCGAATTTAGGTTAGTTGCGTCGTCTATAGGCCTAGTCGGTTTTATTTCAGCTGATGGCAAATTGAATTATTTAACAGCTGATATCTCGATACCAGTACCTAATGGGATAATATGAAACTACTATGTCTCCGCATCATATGAAACTACTATGTCTCCGCATCATATATGAAACTACTATGTCTCTGCATCATATGAAACTACTATGTCTCTGCATCATATGAAACTACTATGTCTCTGCATCATATGAAACTACTATGTCTCTGCATCATATGAAACTACTATGTCTCTGCATCATATGAAACTACTATGTCTCTGCATCATATGAAACTACTATGTCTCTGCATCATATGAAACTACTATGTCTCTGCATCATATGAAACTACTATGTCTCTGCATCATATGAAACTACTATGTCTCTGCATCATATGAAACTACTATGTCTCCGCATCATATGAAACTACTATGTCTCTGCATCATATGAAACTACTATGTCTCCGCATCATATTATTGCCAAGTTTTCATAATCAGCAACATATTTCGCTACAAACTCTTGGTAATAGCGGAGTAAATAGGATGGCGAGATTTACCATCAGCTGAAAAAAACCCAGACTACAATCATTTGAGGATGCCATTCACCACGTGACCACAGCGGAAGTAGCCTACGGTACCGTACGTATAGGCTATTGCTATATCTGAAAAGCTTCCAATTGAAATTTTCCTTATAGGCTAGCCTGAAAATCGCAAGTGGTCAATTTCACGTTCCATCATTTAAAAACATAAGAAAACGGGAGTCTGCAGAGCCTATTGGACCACACACGGCAGATCCCTGTTAATCCCAACTCATCTCGTCCATATGCCTTTTCAATTTTATATTGAAGTTCTCTATTGTTCTTGATCCCACTATAGCACTCGGTAGCCTATTTTACTGTTCCGTTTCCTTTTAAATTGAAGTAAAACCAGTAACATATTGTTGATAAACGTGAGTAATGATACACACGACGGTGACACGCATGCATAACCTACTAATCATGAACAAAGTTATAAACATACGCCTAGGCCTACACATCAAAATGCGCATAGCCTAATCATACGCCTAGACATCAAAATGCGTATAGCCTAGCCTAAATTAGCCTTTCAAGTTTCAATATTCCCTAATATTACCCTCGCAATAAGAGAATATAGGCCTATAGATAAAATGATAATTATAGTGAATAGACTCGCAGCGTTATTATACATAATTTATTAGGGAAAGTGAAGCTCTATGGAATCCTTATAATATACTCACATAGATTCCGTTGTGGGAGAATAGTTTTGATAAGTTTTGTAACTCGATTTTGTCGATATAAATAGGATAAATCTACAGTTATACTACCCCTATTTTGTCGCTATTCTGTTGGTACTAATGGGTTAATATTATTAGTAGTAGACTTAGTATGGTTTGATGATGTGCGGAAATGTATATTTGACTTGAAATAGATACATTGAAGTATTACAAACCTTCGCAAACTCATATACAGGGAACGTGAGCATGGTTTAGACCGACGAGCACCCATAAACAGGGAACGTGAGGGGGAGTTTAGACCGTCGCGGAGACAGGTTACTTTTCGATTAGGTTAGGTTAAGTTAGGTTAGGCTAATGTTAAAAATACTAAAATGCGACGGTCCTCGGTATTAAACAACACTGTATAGCCTATCAAAGAAAACATTGCGACAGTCCTCGGTATTAAACAACACTGTATAGCCTATCAAAGAAAACATTAAAAACAACAACAAATTACCTAAAAAACTCGTAGGTCAATATTCAGGAGGCGCTACAATATTGGTAAAAAATTAAGCTCAATAGCATGTGATTAAGCGATTTTTTTCCAAATTTTTGATGTAGGTGTAATTCCCAGGAAACTAACATAATACATATTATATGGATATTTACGTTGTAAGGGTTTGTTTACACTTCTTCTTTTTAGTCTTCTTCTGGGAGAGCTGTTTTGCGTGACTGTCAGTCAACAACTGAGACATCTGGTGGCGAATGCAATGAACTATACTGGTGGCGTCGTGGCCAAAGTAATCACCCTACCTAATTCATGCCAAGAGTACTCGAGTTCACTGACACATGATGTCTATCGACCAATCAGGTGATGCCATGATTTGGAAAACAGGTGGCCCGGCCGCCCGGGATATAAGCTATCAGTTTGATTCTGGCCAGCTTGTGTAGAGGGTGTGAGCCGATCAAAGCTTTTTCCACCGTCTTTAAAAACACTGAGGCTGCTTAAGACATTTTCGCCTTCCAATAAGTGTAAACTGTCCAAAGTGCAATAACCAGTGTTCCAAATACAGCCGACGAGGACAGCTGGTTTTGAAATGCACATACACTTGTTTTACATGGAAAAATTCGAAACAAAAATCCACCAGCTGTTGACTAAGATGAGTGGTGATCGAGCCTCCAGCGGCCAGCCAGGCAGCCCAGTACCTCCTCTGTTCATTAAGGTTAGTTGGTTGTTTGGGACAACATAAAGGAGCCGGACCACAGCTAGCTCGGGAATCTTAATGGGTCATCGCAAAGTAACATAAAGTAAAAGATTTTTTCGCATAGGTTTAAACTGGCATGCAAGGGCTAGTTGGTTATACTGATGTTTTGGACCGACAGTTAGCCCATCGATCTTTTTAGGCTTAATAGGTCCGGTAGAGCATATACATCATTGCTATATACTGTATGTCATTAAGAGCTGAAATGTATTATAAGGAAAAAAAAAAAACATAGGCCTAGGCCTACTGTAAAACAATAAGTTTTTCAGCCAGTACCCAACCAGCGGGAGTGGCAGCCCCCACCCATAATACTAGGTTAGGTTAGGTAAGGTTGTTAGGTTAGGCTAATGTTAACCCCATTCTTACTAGGTTAGGTTAGGTTAGGTAAGGTTAGGCTAATGTTAACCCCATTCTTACTATGTTAGGTTAGGTAAGGTTGTTAGGTTAGGCGGTATATATTAAGCAAACCACCCACCAATTTTCATGACAATTTTGAAATGCATGCTGGAATCCCCATAAACTGTACTTCATTTTTATGTAAGTTTGATAATTTGGAAAAATCAATTAAGGGAGAAAATTAACATTGAAAATGATGTGTAAAAAGTCTTCCATAAATGGCGGCCCGCCCGCTATGTTTTTGTAATTTGCGGCCTAATTTCGTCTGTTAATTAACTTTCTCCTTAATTGGACCCCCTATGAAGTACAACAGATTATGATGACATAAGTGACGGGGGTTTAGAGGGGGCAGAGCTCCCCCTTTCAACATATTACGTGTCCCACAGTAACTTCGGTTCAATGTTATTTTAATACCACGAATTTTGTTGATATATTTGAAGATAAATATTGAATCTATATGCTCTAAAGATCATAATAAAATTTGTTTTAACCCTCGGCAAAACCTAATAAAAAAGTATGGTACTAAAATTTATTTTTCGTAACAAGGTTGTCAATACGGTACTTTCAGTCATCGATAGCTCTAAAGATCATATGAAAATGTGTTAAATCCTCTGAAAAACCTAATATAAAAGTATGGTACTAAAATTTAATTTTCGTAACAAGGTTCTCAATACGGTACTTTCCCGTTATCAATGTACAATCAAAGCTGAAGATTGCAGAGTAAACACCGTAGACTTCATTGAATTTTCTTTCACCTTCGTATAATCGACAGCCAATTTTTCCTTCTTTTTTATTAAGTACTCAACCAGCGGGGGTGTGGGGGTGGCAGCCCCCACCCATAATACTAGGTTAGGTTAGGTAAGGTTATTAGGTTAGGCTAATGTCTTTTCAAATCACTATCTGGGAGCGAGTGTGTCTCAACATCGATCGATAGGCCTAATGGGGAAAATAGGTTTTCCCGAGATTTCTAATTAATTACAAACACTATATATTAATGCAAATGACCAATTTTGTTTATAAAAAACACTCGGAAAATGTGTGGTATTAAAATAATATTTTTCCCAAATGTGTATTATCGTGTTCTATACGCTTTTTACCCATCAATTTCCCTGATCTTTATAGCCCTCCCCACTATCAGGGGGGGGGGGGTCTTTAGATTGATGGATAATGGTAAATGCTTAATTCCCATTCAATTTGGAGGTAGTGGGGGAGGGGTAGTATAACTGTAGATTTACAATAAATAGTCTCGCGCGTAAACAAACTCAGTCCCGTTAGGTTAGGCTAATGTCTTTTCAAATCACTATCGGGGCGTGTCTCAACATCGATCAATAGGCCTAATGGGGAAAATAAGTTTTTCCGAGATTTGTAATTAATTACAAACCCTGTATATTGATGCAAATGAACAATTTCTTTCATAAAAAACAGTCGGAAAATTTGTTGTATTAAAATAAAAAAATTCCCATTCATGTTATCACCAACATTTAACTTACAAATAAACGTAATAATGAAATCGATGAAACTAATGAATAAGACAAAAGTAAGGAAAGGGAGTTGGAATGGGAGGACAAGTGTGGTAGTTAGGCTACTCAACTATGACTAATCTCGGTAATTATATTCAGTATAGCCTAGGCCTGCCGGTAACATTATCATAATATTTCTAGTCTATCAATAATCCGGTGGAAATTACGTTCTAATAATCAATTTCGACGATCCGGAGAGGTGATTGCATTTTACTCTACCGGTTATCTATGTATAGCCTAGTTACGAATGGATATTATATTCGTAAATGTCGTTTGACCCCAACGTCCCTTGAATTTGTCTCCGTCACTCTCTTGGCTTATAGGACATTCGTTAACGACAGCCTGCCTTTAGTCTCCTTCATACACACAGGAAAAATATCAAATAGGCCTAGTAGAATCCTTGAATATCCACGAGGAACATTTATCATCGACTCTCTGAAATGTCGAAATTGGTTGCGAAAACGTAATTTCAGACTGACACAGGTGAACTGCTGAACACCCCCAGCCATTCCACCCTCCTCCCTCTCCTTCAGTAACTACTAACACTCACCCCTAGAAGCCCAAGGTCAGCCCCCTGCTCGTCCACAGCTCTTTCCTCATCACCCCTGGACCTATATGGGTCCTCTACGTAATCCATAGTGATGTATTAAGGCGTATATCACTCGCAAAAATCACAATATGTCAGAGTAATCGACGAGACGAACCGCACACGTGTAAAGAAACTCCCGGACTGGCTAACAAACAGGGTTACCATCACCTTGCAATAAAAAAACATTCCGCTAGATTAGTGCTAAAAATTGGCTATAATATCGATAAATTAGTAGGAAATGCAGAATATATCTAAACACAAGACGCAAATTCTTAAAGCAACCCTTAAAAGTAACTTAAGTTCCATATTATATATAGAAACCATGTCGCTAATGTCAATAATTGTCGCTAGATCAAAGTCAGTTTCTACATTGACAACACTGGAGAGAAACAACTGAGAAACCTTGTGGTGGGAAAGAGAAGAGTGCTGATTGGCTGGGGATGCAAGAGGTCGGCTCTGATTGGCTAAAAGGGCCCACTAGCTACGTACCTGGCTTTCTGATTGGCTGCAGTGGTGGGAGGACGAGGGTGTGTACATGCTTCCTCGTTATTCATTGGCTGGCGGGAAAGTGTGTGTCTTCTGCTTGCAATACGGTCTGATTTCCATAGACTTTAATTATTATTTCAACCTTACGATCAGTGCACGAGGTCTGGTATTTTTGTTCGATTCGTGGGATTGATGGCTGGAAACAGCTGGGGTATCTTGACCATCCAAAATCTTGTCTTAGGTCATTAGGGTCATTCAAATTATGTTTTACATATTTTAATTGTTTATCCTGGCTAGCCTCAGTGGGAAAATTTAAGCTCTTAGATAGTTTAGATGATCAAATGTGCCGCCTTTGAAGCTATTAATCATAGATTCGGACACAAAGCCCAGCTGGGTGTCATAAATACATCTGCCTGACTTCAACTTCCATCATCATCATCGTTATTATTATTATCATTATAATTAAAATGTCATGCAACATTTATTGTCTGAATAGCTCTTTGTAAAGTAGCAAAAACTTCTTGGCAATTGACCACTTGCGAGTTTCGTTATATAAGGAAGTTGAAGTAGTAAATATCGATATTAAACATAAATGCTACAATAATGTAGGTTTCTGGTGGATAGAAAGAGTTGAAATTGGTTTAATGTATTTATAAATGTACTACATCCGTATTATAGCTGGTAATTCTGCTAAATATCGATGTCTACAGATCCAACTCCTTATAGAACGAAACTCGCAAGTAGTCATTTGTTAACTTAAAATGTCACAACAAAATACTGTATGTAGACAATAAGCCTCAAGTATGCGATGATACCTTTCTCCATTCTATTTTGGCTATAATTATACTTTTATTCAGTTTAGGAAAGAATACTCTAGGGATCAAATGAGTTACAAACTATGCCGTTCCAATTATGTAGGTCATTACTCTTGAACATCAACCTCTATAACTCATAAACGACTTGAGTGATTGAGTTAATATTTCTACCATTTGGGAAAGGTTAGCCAGGGAATAGGTGTGGAAATGTACAGCTTATTTGCTCTAGCCCTTTTTGAGTTACAGAGGTTAGTGATCCAAAAACTATGACATCTGAGTGTACAATTGACATGCAGCCCTATTTATTTTTGTATGCAAGTCAATTTTATTACAGATCAATTCATGAATTATCTTGAAACATTACCTTTTCAAATTATAAACCCATTGAAAGTACAGTACATTTGTCATGCATTCCTATTTAACCACTTCTGTACCGGTCACGTCCTTTTCATTATATGCTGTCAACTATTAGACGATTTTATTCAGCCTAGGAAGGACGTCTATCCATTAAAAGGCTGCAGACTATCCCAATTAATCCTTTGAACTACCATATGCAGGGCCGGATTTATAAGGGGGCAATTGCCCCTGGCCCCCCTGCCACAACACAAGTGAGTGTATTGCTCTACTTTTCATAAATTTTGCTCTATTGAATATTATGTAAAGATCCAAAATCACCCCTCCATAGGGCTCAAACTGCTCCTGCTTAAGTAATATTATCCAAAAATAATTGTGGTGGGGCTTACAACCCCCCCCCACCCCCACCCCCCCCTTGCCAACCACCTCTGGGAGGTGGCTGCCCCCCAATTAATTTATCTGACAACGCCCATGGACTGCCCCCCTTAAAATACTCATTGTTCATTTGTGCCCCTATGGTCCGAGTTCTGGTGACGGGCCTGGACCCCGAACCTGAAGTGCCCCGGGCAACCCAAGGTCTAAATCCGGCCCTGACCATAGATCCTTCCTAAGCTTCATAAAATCGTCTAAATGCAGCTGAAATCAAATAATAAAGACGTCACCGGTACGCAAAGGGTTAAGGGCGGTTGATGGTCTTCAAAAATTAGTTTTTATTTGGCGTATTGGAAAGAAGTGTGGTGTGGTCGTTTAGTGTAGTGAAATGAATAGGAGAAGGTGTTTGTGAGAGCTAGCTGGATCACTCTCTTGGCATGCACCCCTATAAAAATGGTAGAAACTAAAACCAAATAGAATGGCAGCGAAATTAAAACCAAATCACCATAGGACGGAATCAAACAACAGCGATCAAACCATCTTTATTTATATCACTCCTATTCAACATCTTTGCAGGAAATAAGCGTTATTCATCACACCCAGGGCCCACACGTTCAGTACAAGTTCCGGTCTAGTGGTCCACGGGTCGGGGCGGGGCGGGGCGGGGCGGGGCGGGGGGCGGGGTGGGGTGGGGCGGGACGGGGCGGGGCGGGACGGGGCGGGACGGGGCGGGGCGGGTCGGGTCAGGTCGGGTCGGATCGGGGCGGGGGTCGCTGGCAGTGGGGGGGGAGGGGTTAAGGGGTGGTTTGGTTTTACTTCATTCATTAACTTATTTATATATTATTATCTTTAGTTTCATTTCGGGAGGTTAAGGGGAGGATTGTATCTATTTATATATTTATGTATTATTTTCTTTGGTTTCATTCCAGGGGTCCAGAAAAATCAACCAAACCTCCCCATAACAGCGGTACATCCATGGAAACCAGAATAAACTGTCAAAATGCGTCATAATCTTCAGAAGGTTTAACCCTTTAAAGATAAGACAACGCCTTTTTCACTTTCCTCTGGCTATCAATAGATGATTTTAGCCAGTTTATTAAGAGTTTTTAGGAGTCTATAGGTAATTTGAGTTATTATTAGACGATTTTAGGTAGTTTATTGACATTTACTAGGAATGAAGTTAAATTTGAGTTCTCGTTGATAATTTATATAAGTAAACAAGTATATCGACCTAATATTTGACGATTTTAGGCAATTAATTAGGTATTTCTAGGAGTCAAAAAGTAAATTGAGTTATCATTAGACGATTTTAGGCAGTTTACTAAGAATTCATAGTAGTCAAAAGGTAATTAGCATTAGTTATTATTGTCTACTAATAGCCAGAAAACAGAAAATAATTGTGTCATCATATCTTGAAAGGGTTAAGGATATTTTGCCCTTTATAACCAGTGACCGATTCTTCGTCACATGTACCGATTCTTCGTAACATGTACCGATTCTTCGTAACATGTACCGATTCTTCGTAACATGTACCAATTCTTCGTAACATGTTCCGATTCTTTGTAAAATGTATCGATTCTTTTTAACATGTACTGATTCTGTAACATGCAATGATTACTTAACATGTACCGATTCTTCGTAACATGTACCAATTCTTCGTAACATTTATGGACCCGGCCCATGGACCCTAGGCTAACATGGGGCATTAGGGGCCCCTAGTTGCGGTTCACGGGGACACTCTGTCGAACATGTATTTCCAGTTTAGTCATCACAAAACCGAATTTATAACCAGGTACGTCCTCGTTTGAGTAGTTTATGGAAAGTCGGATTTATGACTTTTAATAACAAAAGCCCAGTTAGAGGTTTTTGAAACGGTATATGCAATGAATACTGCAATGAAAACGGAATATGCAACAAATACTGCAATGAAAACGGTATTACATGCGATACCCGAAATTGTCTTGTGGGAGCTAATCCGATAATAGATGTCTGAAAGCTTATCCCGCAGTATGGCTATGTTCCTGCTTGTACAGCGGCACAAGCACTAACAAACCCATACCGTTAATTATATTGATTTATCTTTTATATAATCTGCTTTAACATATCAATATTTTATTTTTCTATCTGTATAAAATTTTCTGTTACCTGACATTTCTTGACTTGATAAGTAGTTTCAAGGTAGGAATGCTCCTAGTCTCTCACTGAATAAGTCTCCCCTAAGATTAACTTTACAAAGGCTGCTCCGCGGGACATCTTTACCCAGCCCGTCTGGCGGCGAGCAGGGACCACAGGCGGAGTGACCAACCTCGGGACACTAACACAAACACCACGACAAATACATCAACAAACGTAAAGCATAAACAAACATTCATGGGCTAGCCTCGTTAACTTTAAAATCCGGAATCAAGCACTGGTTTGGAGCTTGTGTGGGAGTTTGCTTGAGACTCCGACACAAACTCCACCATAGCACACTAACAAACATTAACCGATAAACTTTTGCAGGCTAGCCTCATGAACCGTAACGACTGAAATCTATACTATATCAAGTACTGATGTGGAATTTGTGTGGGGTGTTTTCTGACACTAATTGGGTGTAAGTTGTACTCACAGACCCCGAGGTTGAGCTTCTCCCCTGCCGATCCATCGCAACCGACCTCTGAGAAAGGGCTCATGTTTCTGCAAGGGGGCCACTGGGGTACCTGGTGGGCTGCAGTACGCCAGAGGGTCAAGTTGGGGGTTCAATGCCAATGGGACATCTGGCGGACCGCGACGCATCAGGGGCCATGTTGGTGGGCCAGGCGGGCTGAGGTCCCAGGGAGCAGAACGGGTGTATGGAAGGGACGAGGTGGTGGTGGTGGTGGTGGTGATAGTGGTGGTGTGTGTCTGACAGGATAACGGGGGCCAAAATACACGATCGCAAATAAGACAAATATCGTGAGTTTGGAAATCTATTTTTGCTACGTTTCGACTTGTATTGTCTACAGGAATATATTTTCTCGTGATTTGACGGCAGTAAAAGTCAAAAGGCATAAAATAAAATCCCCTACTCCTGTGGTGGGTGTCTGTTTCCTCGGCTATAAAAAGTGGGTGAGAGTGGTGGTGGTCGGGTACTGGTGCTGAGACACATCCGTAACATGGGGGGGGGGGGGTTCGGAAGAGGGCGGGGCAAGGGCTCAGTCGTCTTCAAAATAGGGTCAAAATAGTCCACCAAAACACTGAGGGGGGGAATGCTTGGTGTCGTACGATCATTACACGCAAAAAACGACGCCCCCCCGCGGTCTTGCTAAAACACAAGCCGCAGGCGGACCGCTTGAACAAGATCCTCAACAGAAACCGTATAAAACACGAGAATGCCACGAGGTCTAACAGCACCTGACACAGCAGGGATGGGGGGGACTGGACTGTACAATTCGCGTATGCATAACGAAACACACATTGTAACAAAACTGGTACACATTAGCAATTGCCAGGCTTCGAACTGTTTCACTTAACCTTTTTTACTACCATAGATCTTTGTTAAACTTCACAAAATCCTGTAAATATAGCAAGAATTGAATTTAAAAGATGTTGCCAGTACAAAAGGGGTAGTAGTAGTAGTAGTAGTCGTTCCCTAGGCTGCCTAGCCAAACAGCCCCAAGCTCCTAAGGAAGGCCACGACCTAGAAAAGGGGTAATGAGGCTATGTGTTGTATTTTGCACACAGGAATTAAACAGTCTGGTTGAGGGGTTCCGGGAACGTCACAATCACGGTCAATACTGACGAAACAGATTAGTAGTTTTGATTGGTGGAATAATAACTTGGGAGCAGGGTGTCAAACCAGGCCAATCTTGTTTCAAACTGGAGTCAATATAAGATGAAATACAGGAAAACTGACATAAAACCGTATTGTATGTGTGTATATACTCAGGCACATACCTCATAGCTGGGGGTGGCTGACTCGAGACAGAGACCGAACAGACACAACATTTAAAGTTCCAATTGTTAGGGCCCGGGACCACTTTCGTGTTCCCTCGCCTCTTTCTCTGTCTCGTTTGGTAGGTGAAATTTACAAGGGAGGAGGATTCCTAGCCTCCCGCCCCATATTGTATCTTCTATTATATCACTTCAAAAGACATAAAACACTGTAGAGCATTAAATTTACGGTGTATATTTGTGGAGTGCTACTGACTTGACTCTGGTTTGACACCCTGAGACTGTGGGATGTTCTGCAAGGATACGACTCGGTGACCATACAGCACCATAATTATCACAAGTATCGAAAAATAGCCAACGTTACAACTATGATAAACCACGAAAGAAGAAGTCAGGACTGTTAGTGAGCATGGTGTATGAAAATATCCTATTTCATATCTCGGCTAATTAAAGGTAGCGCCAACGAACTTGACAATAATCTTGACCCCCTTAACTTCTTATAACTCGAAATTAATGAAAGCAATCGGGCTGACTGGGGACAGAGATGCATGGGGACGTTTTGTTCGTGGCCACTCCTTCGGGGATCACGGCGTCCGGCAATAGATAGATAGAATCGGGCTGACGTTTCTATCATTTGGAAAGAGTCCATCAGGAAATAGGTGTGGATATATACCGCCAGTTGAGTTAGAGAGGTCAGGGATCAAGAATATTGTTAAGTTCGTTGGCGCTACCTATAGTATAGAACTGTACCTACCACAGAAGTCTAATATAAATGCATTTATTTACATCGACTACAACAAGTTAGCTCAGCGAGTTGTCGTTCTTCTTGAGGTGGAACTTTAAATCCTTCTCTATACACTTGCTTTCTCTTGATATATTTGGTTCAGTTCATGTTAGAGAAGCACGTTTTCTATGTTTTATTTGCACGTGGATTCTACAGCTTCGGGTACGACACACACATATGTACGGGTCTCGCACGTACGTAAACATACACACACACAGGAAAGTCACAGCTACAAAATAATCACCTTACATTTACTAGAAAACTTTTTTTATATTATATATTTATATATAATAATCACAAACGTCCATCGTAAGTTCTTTTTATTCCTTAGGGGTGAATCGGGGGAAGTATGAGATGGCAGTCGGTTGGTTGAAGGAGTTTTTGGAATGGTGGTAGTGGTGGTGGTGGTGGTGGAGGGTGTTAGATGCAGTAGTTTGATGGAGGTTGTGGTAGTGGTGGTGAGGGTGGTAGGTGTGATGGAGAGTGGAGGTTGGAGTGGGGGCGTAATGGTAGTAGTTGTGGTAGAGGTTGTGGTAGTAGTGATGAAGGGTGGGTAGATGCAGTAGTTGTGGCAGTAATGGTGGTGGTGGTGGTGGTTGTGGTAGCGACAGTGGTGGTGATGCTGGTGGTAGTTAATGTGATTGTGGTATACATGCTGATTGTTTTGGTGTGGTTTGTGGTAGTTTATGAAATGGTAGCGAGACAAGTTCTTTCTTTATGAATGGTAGTGAAGAAAATGGTTCCTTAATGAATGGTAGTAAGGAGAATGGTTGGTTAATGAATGATAGTTTATGAATGGTAGTGAAGAGAATGGTAGTTTAATGAATGGTTGGAGAAAGAGAATGGTAGATTAATGAATGGTACTGAGAAGAATGATAGTTTAATGAAAATGGTAGTAGGGATAATGGTAGTTTAAATACTGGTAGTGGGGAGAATGGTGCCTTAATGTATGGTAGTTTAATTAATGGTATCTTATGGATGGTAGTTCAATGAATGGTAGTTTAATGAAGATAGTAAGGAGAATGGTAGTTTAATTAATGGTAGTTTATGAATGGTAGTTTAATGAATGGTAGTGGGGAGAATGGTAGTTTAATGAATGGTAGTGAAGAGAATGGTAACTTAATGAATGGTAGTTTAATTAATGGTATTTTATGAATGGTAGTTTAATGAATGGTAGTGAAGATAATGGTAGCTTAATGAATGGTAGTTTAATTAATGGTATTTTATGAATGGTAGTTTAATGAATGGTAGTTTAATGAATGGTAGTTTAATGAATGGTAGTTAATGAATGGTAGTGAAAATAATGGTAGTTTAATGAATGGTAGTTTAATGAATGGTAGTTTAATGAATGGTAGTTTAATGAATGGTAGTTTAATGAATGGTAGTTAATGAATGATAGTGAAAATAATGGTAGTTTAATGAATGGTTGTGAAGATAATGGTAGTTTAATGAATGGCAGTTCATGAATGGTAGTTTTATGAATGGTACTGAGAAGAATGGATGGTTTATGAATGGTATTGAAGAGAATAACTGCTGTATGAATGGTAGTAATTCATATATAATCACTTAATAGCTCATCATCAAGCTTGAGAAATGTGATGGTGTAATGGTTAGAGCGTGTAAATTCTGTATGCGATATCCTAGGTTCGAATCCTGGGAGAATCACATGCTTTCATTAATTTAATTTGGGGGTTATTGGTGTTAAGACGATGTTAAAAATATAAATTATTGACGAATTCACTTGTGGCTCAATTATATATATATACTGTATATATATATATATATATAATCAAAATATCCATGATAATTAACTGTGGTACTTATTTTAATGACTGGGAGAGCAGGTACGCATTATTATTACTGAATTATTGATGATGAATTGGCAAGTAAAAGCATTTTAATGAAGGGTAATGGGAATTATATTGTAATTACTGGTTGAGTGACGTATTGATGGAATATTCATTGATAAAATTTACCTGCAGAATTTCTATATATGTGACACATTTATATAAACAAAATACCAATATATTTCAGCTTTGGGAGGACATCTCGAAGTTAATGTATTAATTGAAGCCTTAAACACTTTGAATATATTTGAATTGAATGATGTCCAGTATTCGATAAATGGATATAAAATTGTAATGATATACTTAACCTTTAACTGTCTTGATGGTGTAATGGTTTAGTGTTTAAGATCAGGATGTGGTAACCCAGGTTCGAATCCATGGAGAATCATATGCTTTCATTAATTTCATTGAGAAGTGTTTGGTGTTGGGAGTGAAATTAATATATTAGATTATTGCCAAACTAATGGGGCGAAGCATCTTATAATCTCCAAACTAATGGGGCGA
This sequence comes from Paralithodes platypus, assembly GCA_032716605.1. NCBI lineage: Eukaryota > Metazoa > Arthropoda > Malacostraca > Decapoda > Lithodidae > Paralithodes > Paralithodes platypus. The sequence goes on from CM064562.1 coordinate 35,666,386, forward strand.
AGCATCTTATAATCTCCAAACTAATAAATGAAGTATGTATGTATGTATATACTCAGGCACATACCCTATTGCTGGGGGTGACCTACACGAGACAGAGCCCGAACAGAAACAACATTTAAAGTTCCTATTCTCAGGGTCCAGGAGCACTTTCGCGTTCCCTCGCCCATTTCTCTGTCTCGTCGAGTAGGGGAACTATACATGAAAGAGGTACTGGTGAGAAGAGAGATGGATAGACTGATGTGATGAGTTGTAGATTGTCTTGTTTAGTGAGTGAAAGGTGTGTGATGATATGAGTAACAGCGAGTAGTGAGATGAAATAGTGATGAAGGATGTGATGATTGTGAATGGTGGTGATGGTGTATTAATGGTGCTGGATGAGAAATGGGCAATATCTCCAATGGCCATGATTGTGATGAGTCGAGTGGGATTGAGTTGAGTGGTGATGAGTAAGTAGTGATGAGTTGAGTGGTGATGAGTTGAGTGATGATGAGTTGAGTGGTGATGAGTCGAGTGGTGATGAGTTGAGTGGTGATGAGCTTAGTGGTGATTAGTGATGAGTTAAGTGGTGATGAATTGAGTGATGAGTCAAGTGGTGATGAGTTAAGTAGTGATGAGTTAAGTGGTGATGAATCGAGTAGTGATGAGTCGAGTGGTGAGGGAAGGGCTCATTGGAGAAGTGACTGGTGATTCTCGTTGTGATGAGGATGAGTGATGTAGGACTCGGTGGTGAATTAATGATAAACTCGTAGAAGTGTGGTGAAAGGGTGCAAGAGAGTGGTGTTTAATGGTGAAAGAACTCATTATGGTGATGCAGGTGATGAAGACGGTGCTTATGAAGGGCTCAAATGGGGTGAAACGACCGATGATTCTCGAGGGGGTCAATAATGAGATGAAGGGAGTGGTGAGAATCAGTGTACAGGTCTCCCTCACTATCCGATGTCCCCATTTACGATATCATTATAGGTTTTTAGGTGTTTGGGTTTGGGCATTGGCTGGTCCCAGAACGCATCCCCATTTACCCCATTCATTTTAGGGTTTGCTATGCAATTTTTGTATTTAAGATCGGGTTTTCATGAATGTAACCCAATCGTAAATTGAGGGAGACCTGTAATGATGGGATCAATCTCGACGTGTATGATTCTCGTTGTGGTGCGGATGGGCTTCGTGATGGGCTCAGCAGTGACGAGATGACCTATGATCGCTGCGGTGCTCAGTGTGGTGAGGGAAGCAGTGAAGAGAGTGGTGAGAATGGATGTGAAGGGCTCAATCTCGACGTGTATGGTTCTCGTTTTGGTGAGGAAAGCGGTGAAGAGAGTGGTGAGAATGGAGGTGAAGGGCTCAATCTCGACGTGTATGATTCTCGTTGTGGTGAGGATGGGCATTATGAAGGGCTCAGCAGCATGACCGATGATGAATCCGATAGCAACAACGACAACGAGGGCGAGTTCGGTGACGCATCATAGGTACTCCACGATGTCACACTTGATGGTGATGTTAGGGCAGGAGGACATGGTGAAATCCCTGGCCCCGTGACAGCCCCTCTGCCGCTCACTCAGCAGCCTCTGGAAGATCGGGACCATGGAGGTGTCGTGGTCGAGGGCGTTGTCCGAGGCATTCTTCCGGGCGGCAGCGATTGCGGCAGCCACGGTGGAAGTCGTAGCATGTCGTCCGCGGCCCCTCAACGACTGGGTGCTGTATAAGGACCCAGCGTCGTAGTTTTCGTACGAGGGGGTCCGTACGGGGCCCAGACGGTTTCGCCGCTGTTCATGCTGTAGCCGCTGCTGCTCCACCTGCTGTTGAAGGATGGCCAGGTTCTGCTGTCGGGCGCTCTCACTGTCGTCGTCGTCGAAGTTGTAGGGCTCACTGATGGTACGGTGTAGGCCCGATGGTTCTGGAATAAGATAATTGTCTCTGTTAGCATAGTAATAATAGCAGAGTTGTTAGGAATACTTAGGATAGGCAGAGCTGTTGGGATAGTTAGGAAAGCCATTGTTGTAGGAGTAGTTAAGATAGGTCAAATTAGATAAGAGATAATTAGGATAAGCATACTGTAAGTATACGTTGCTAGAGTCGACATTGAGAGCAATCGAAATGAGTTATATAAGAGGAGCTTTTTGTTGTTGTTGTTGTTGTTCCCTAAGCTGCCTGGCCGAACAGCCCTGAGTCCTTAAGGAAGGCCATGGCCACGGTCGGGCTTTCCCACAGAGCTCTCAAATAGTGTAAATTGTGTTGTTGGTGTAAGTGGTTGTGTGAAATGCAGTCTTCTATGATGTGTTTTATGGTATGGGGTGCAGTGTTACAACCCGGGCAGGTGTCGACGACAGAGTTATCCAGTCTCTTCTGATAGCTCAGACGAGCTGGATGGTGTCCGCATCTCAGCCTGGCCAGGTGGACTCTGTCCTCGCGAGGAAGGGAGGATTCAGAAGGATGGATTTCGGGAGGTCGTGCTTGGAGCTGCGTGTTGTCTATGAGTGAGTGGATGGAACGGCGAGTGATATGAGTATGGATGTGCTTCCGGAAGTTCGTTTGGGGTAGGCAGGGAGGGAGAGAAGACAGTATTTGTGTGTGATAGCGTGTGCTGGGTGTTGTTTTGATATTTCTTGGTGTCTGTGGGTGTGTTGCCATGTAGTGTAGTGGGTGGTGTTGATTCATGGAGGCTGCTGCCAGGAATTGAGTGCCTCTCATGTCTAGATGATCTTTGACTTTTAGGACTTTGGTTTCTTGATGTAGGTGATCTGTGGGTGTAGTAGCTGTGCATCCTGTGATGATTTTAAGGGCTTTATTTTGAATAGTCTGTAAGGTCCTATGATGTGTTTCAGCTAGCTTAGAAGCCCAGGCCGGGCTTGCGTATTCCATAACTGATCTTATGTATTGTTTGTAGACTGTGGTGGTGGTTTCTTTGTTGTGTCCAAATTTTGTGTGGGCAAGTGATCTGAGGGCGTTAAGTCTGGGTGTCAGTTTCTTTTTCGTGTTTGTGGTGTGCTGTTTGAATGTCATTTGGGTGTCGTATGTTACTCCTAAGATTTTGTGTGTGTGTGTGTGTTAGGGGTGTGTTGTTTGTTGAGTCCCGGGACGTAATCGTGCTCCTGTCCAGCTTGTGAGGAGGGTTGCAGTGGATTTAGCTGGGGCTAAATTGAGTCTGTTTGTAGTGCACCATTCATGTAATGTGTCGAGATAGTCTTGAAGGAGTCTTGTTGCTGTGTCTGGGTTTTGGTGCGTGCTTGTGAGTGTTATGTCGTCTGCGTAGGAGGCTATGGTTATTTGTGGTGAATTTGGTGTATTTATATCATGCATGTACAGATTGAAGAGTGCGGGCGACAGGACGGATCCTTGCAGGACTCCGTTTGGGAAATTTCTAATGCTAGATGACTGACCGGCAAAAGATACGTAGAAGAGGAGCTTGTAGAATAACGTGGATGAACAGATCAGGTACTATAGGAGAGGTGTGGTCACTGTGGTGTTGAGGTGGATGTTGTCAAGAATGTCTGTAGAAATGTATTGAGGTGGTATAGGCACATGGAGTGAATAGAGAGCGTGCAGATGGGTGTATGAGAGTCGGGTGGAAGGGGTTAAAGGGAGGGGTAGACTGAGAATGAGGTGGAGGGATGGAGTGGAGAGATGTATGGGGAATGGCCTGGGAGGAAGGACCAGTGTTGTTGGGGGACAGGGCGGCCTGGAAGAGGGTTGTTCTTGGCCACCCCGTCAGGGATCAGGGTGTCTGGCAATAAATAGATAGATATATTTCAGATAGGCAGTTATGATAGTCATAGAAACAGGGGTAGTTAAAGTAGGCATAGGCAGAATTGACACACTTAAGATAAGCATAGTTAGGATAGGCCCAGTTGTAGAGGTAATTAGGATAGGCATACTTAGGATAGATATAGTTAGAATAGACAAGGTTAGGATAGGATTGCTTGTACAGATCAATGATGGTGCCTTGGAGGCTCAAAAGTTTTGGAACATGTTATTATTCTTGGTTAGAAAAGGCATACTTGTAAGGATAGCAAGAATAAGACAGGTAGAATAGAATATGCATATACTGTAAATAGGAATATTTACTGCTTTAATAGAGGTCTGAGGATTTGTAATAATATTTTCCGTAAGGATAGACAAAATGTTTTTTTTTTTTTTTTTAAACCAGAGCTGTATCTTACTTCAGCTCCATTGGTCATAGATTATAACTTTGTGCAGCCTATGAAGATTCTACCAATTATTAGTTATTACTAGGTTTGTTAGCAACCCCAACAAATAACTAATAGCACCACCATTGCAGGTGGATCTCATCGGCGTGTTATCCCTCCTTTAGTCGCCTTGTATGACATGCAGTAGGATACAGGGTATAGTAAACAATCATCCCTGGAATCCCCCCCCCCCCAGTATCTCCCCTGACTGACCGTTCATGAAGGATGGGTGCGGTCTGTTTGACGACCGGATGTGTGGAAGAGTCTGCTGGCTCAGCGGCGCGTGGTTCCTCACCTGTAACACAAACCACATGTTTACTTCACTCACTGGGCTTGGATGCTAAATATTAACCAGGTATCACACTAGAATTTGAATATTCAGTTTCAGATAGTGCTTAATCCACTTGGCTTGGAGTTGGGATACTCAAAGCCAAACAGAAGTTAGTAATTGGAGTGGATGGCGACTGTCTGTCAATTAGGTAATTGAAGGCAAATTAGAAAAAAAGGGGTAAAGAGTGATAGCTAGAAACCTAGAAACTACATAAAAAAAACACCCATATGACACCGCTTAAGGGGAGATGGGCCGGTTTTCTGGACCACTTTCTCCCTCATGTTTAGCCCCATTAGTTTTCAGATGTTAGTTGATTTTAAGACTTTTCGCCCCATTTCTTCGTCAATATTTAGAGCTTTCGTGCTATTTAGGTGTCGATTTTTTCCCTGGCGAACGATAGTGAGCCTGTAATGTTAGAAGAACCGGCCTTAGGCCGGAACATTTTTCTACCGAAAAATGTACAAATTAATCTAGAAGGGGGATCTAATGGATGTTTATTTAAATTTGATGGAGGTCTAGGGAGGAAACTAGAAAAATAATTAAGACATGCAAAAATCGCCAAAAAAGTGAACCATAGCAGCATAGAAAGAATATGCATGGAATAGGCAGAGACAGTGTACGCGCTCGGGGTGTGTCCCTGCAGATGGTCTGGTGGAGTGTACCGGGGCCACTGGATCCTACCCCCTGGTAACCCTTGGAACAACCTCCAGGGCAGTTTGGAGCTGGTGTCCTCCGGACGATAATTTTTCCTTGCCATTAGAAATAGCTAGAGATGGTATGTCGTATTGGATCTTACAGCCTAGATGTAAATTATAGAATTGTACTTGATTTTTTTGAGCTGCATGTTAGCCTGCTGAGACCGGATCCTCTCCGGGAGGTCTGCGACCTGAGGATCTTGCTGGAGACCCCAAATGGGTCTGGGTCTCTGGGTCTTCTCCTGGGCAACCTAGATGTGTGTGAATTTGTGTTTTGTGTTTGTGTTCTTTGTTGTGTTGTATTGTCCCTGTTCAGGCTCTGTCTCGAGTCGGCCACCTCCAGCTATGGGGTATGTGCCTGAGTATAATTATAGATAGATAGAATGTTTTGAATTGAGAATAATCTAGCTTTTTATCAGCAACCCCATTTTGTACTGGGACCCGCAGATGGTTGTAAGGAAGGAGAAGGATTATGAAAGATTATAATTAAAGCTTACCTGCTCCTACAATACCAATCATATTATATAATATAATAATTATCTTGCAAGTTTCTATTATTATTTATAAAAAATTCATATTGCTCATTGGGGATAAATTATATAGTACTGTATATGCTTCTCTATCTATACTATTACAGCAAACTCCCTTTAATCCAAAATTTGAATATCCAAAAATTTCAGTTAACCAAAGGTTTCACTATCCATATGTGTTCACTAGTTTTCACTTATTTAAGCCTCTCTGGGTGCTTATTTGCATCAATTTAACCTCTCTGAAGTAGACATAGCTTGAATTAGATGCTAATTTGAAGTTACGACAGCTTAGAAATGGTTTTAAATGCATTGAAAACAGTATATGTGGCCATTTGTACACATACTTAGCTCTATTGTTTAGCCATTGTTCACTTCCTCACCCTATAAACTCCGGTGTTCCTCAGGGCTCTGTCCTATCTCCTATTCTCTTTCTAATTTTTATAAATGATCTCCTTAACTGTACCTTAATTCCTATCCATTCATACGCAGATGACTCAACCGGCTCGCTTGGTGTAGTGACTAGCGTCTCGGACTTCCACCCAGAAGGCCCGGGATCGCGTCCACGCTCGGCGCATTAAAGATTTTTCACAAGCACTGAGTCGTTACCATCCCTCATGAGCACGGGGATGGGGTAGTAGTACAGGACCCCAATGGAAATACCCCTAATCGGCCTTATTGGGCTATCCTTAGCTGGCTTAGCATGCGCTAGCTTTAAGAACTATTATTTTTATTATTATTATAACCTTACACTACTCCATTAGTTTTTCAGAATGCCCCAGCCAGCAATCCCTCAACGACAAACATAATGAAGCCATAGAACTCTTAAATTCTGATCTAAATACTATTTCCAATTGGGGCAGAGAAAACCTTGTTAACTTTAATGCTTCCAAAACCCAATTTCTCCATCTATCTACCTGTCAGGATCTCCCAGCGGACTATCCCTTATTCTTCAACAATACAAAAATCAACCCTTCATCTTCTCTCAATATTCTTGGTATCTCTTTTTCTTCTGCTCTCATTTGGAAGGACCATATTACCAGTCTTGCTAAGGCAGCCTCCCAGAAGCTGGGTGTGCTCAACCGCCTTAGGGGTTCTTTTCCCCTGCACAGCTTCTTGCTCTGTACAGGGGCATAGTGCGCCCTTGTATTGAGTATTGTTCACATGTGTGGGGAGGTTCCTCTCACACCGCTCTCCTAGACAAAGTTGAAAGGAAGGCTTTTCGTATCATCAACTCCCGTCCACTCACCAACTCTCTGCAATCTCTCTCTCTCCGCCGCAATGTTGCATCTTTCTCGCTATTCTATCGCTACTATAATAATAATCAGTGTTCCTCAGAGCTATCCCAGTGCATACCACCTCCTTTACATAGGGCACATGGTACCCGTCTTGCAACTCAATCCCACCCCTACTCTGTGCAACTCTCCAACCCAAGAGAGAAACGTTACTCTCAAACTTTCTGCTACTCAACAGCTGAGCTCTGGAACTCTCTCCCAGAATCAGTCTTACCCTCTTCCTGTGACTTAAATTGCTTCAAACTCTGTGTGTCCAGGCATTTTGGCTCGAACGTCCCTTGATTTTGGCCCAGTCACTCTTTCAACTATGGGGGAGGCACTCGCTATAGGCAGTTATGCCCTTTGCCTCCCTCAATGACATAGAAAAAAAAAAAAATATATATAGAGGCACTCTCATTTATCCGTAAAAATTGCTTATCCAAAATTTCAAAAGACTCATGATTTTTGGATAAAAGGGAGTTTACTGTACTACTCCTGAAATGAAATAATTACAAAATATATTATCATTGGGTAAAAGGTTGACATAAAAACAATGTATCATATAATTATTAGAACATGCAATATACCAAGCACACAAACTACACACCAACATGCTTCACAATGAACCTTCCACTACAAGCTCCTTAGCTATATAAAATTGCTTGTAGATAGCTAGTCTATTAACCCCTTAAGGATTAGGACATGTTTTAGCAGTTTATTTTGGCTATTAGACGATTTCATACAGCTTCGGAAGGATCTGTGAGAATAAAAACACTACTGTATCTCAATTAACCCTCAGACTTTCACATACCCTTCCTAACCCTAAGCTAGGTTAAGTTAACCTAGGTAAGGTTGGGTTAGGCTGGTAGGGTATGCAGTCATAAACAAACAAAACAGACATAAAACATATTAAACAGCACATCTGACATATCAAATCAAATTACTAATATTTACATTGTGAAATACAGTACTGTATAATATTTGGTTTTAAACATAATATATACAGTATAAATATTATTATTTTTAATATACTGTACTTGGGAATTTGCTTTGCCCTGCATAAAATAAATAATTCAATATTCTATAGACAAATAAAACATTGATACCAGAACAGTTTATATCTAAATAGATAAGAGTTACCAATAAACTGACAAATTCATTCAAGATCCTAGTAACTCTTTCAACATATGAGGACTCTTTTATTCATTCTATTCTGGCTATTAGTAGATGATTTTATTCAGTTTATGAAGGCATTGTGGTTCCCAGAGGGTTATTTAAGCTAATTTTTACCCCTTGGACTAGTAGAGGGCTTTCCAAACCTGAGTGAAATTGTCTAAAAATAGCAAGAATAAAGTGAAAAAGTGGCCTCGAACACCGAAAAGGTTATTTTTTTTTTTTAGAATGTTGTACAAATTATTATCATCATTCATATACCCCCTCTAATCTTACACAGTATGTAAAGATAATGCTGGTGCAGAAGTTAAGTTAATAAAACCAAAATTATTATATTTCATAACATATGTCAACATACAAAATATATTTGTTCATTCGGATGTTGGTACAAGGAACCCTTTTGATATCTAATTGATGATCGAGTCTAAACATTTAATACAATGTTTTGCTATAGTTTGAAAAAGAATTGGGTGGGATGAAATATTTATTTTAATAACTTCTTCATCATTATTAATGACAAGACTAGTTTATGTATACTGTAGTCAATTTTTCAAATACATATTGAAAGATTATACTTAGGGAATGACATCTGTGGTATACAGTCATATATGACTTAGGGAATGACATATGTGGTATACAGTCATATATGACTTGCTATTACTTTATGGATTCACTCTATGATGTCATAAATCATTGACAGGTGAGTGAAGGCAGTCTTCATAAATCAATAACATTTTAACTTTCTGGATATACTTTTTGCTACAAATAGTGCACCTTTCATCTATTTGTCTTTGAATAGATACTTAATGTGTACCTTTGCATAAAGAAATGAGAAATCAGCAGATTGAAGCAACCACAGCCCCCTCTTATGTTGGCTGAGAAGACTAACCGATAAGCTAACCAGGGGAGACCAATGTAAGAGATACAACTAAAGTATATGCTTTACAGCCACCCTAGATATTCTGACTCCCTGACCTCTTATAACTCCTAAAGAGCAATCGAGCTACTATTTTTATTGTTTAGGAAGAGTCAAACAGTAATTAGGTGTGGTCATATAAAGCCTGTTTTTGTTCCCAGTCTCCCTGAGTTACAAGAGGTTGGGCATCATAATTTATAGACTCCTCATAATGAATACTGTGTTTAAACGGAATCTGAAGGTAAATGCGGGTAAAAGCAAGGTTATGGTCTTCGAAAGGGGTGAAGCCACAGAGTGTGAGGTGAAGTTGAACGGTCAGGCTATGGAGATTGTCAGCTCATTTAAGTATCTGGGCAGTGTGTTGAGTAAAGATGGGACTATGGATGAAGAAGTGAGGGAGAGGGTGCAACAGGGGAAGAGGGTTGTAGGAACGTTGAAAGCAGTAACAAGAAATAGGGTGGTCAGTATGGAAGTGAAGAAGTCCTTGCATGACAGTGGAGTAATCCCGACACTAACTTACAGAAGCAGCGCTTGGACGTTCGGGAAGAGACTCAAGACGAAGAGTGAGAGCGGTGGAAAGGAGTTACTTGAGAAGTGTGTGCGGAGTTACATGGAGGGATAGACAGACGAATGAGGAAGTAAGAAGGTGTGGTGTGGAGGTAGATGTGCTGGAAAGTGTGAAAAGGAACAACTTGAGATGGTTCGGCCAAATGGAACGTATGGAAAGCGAGAGAATGACTAAGAGGGTGTACGAGAGCGAGGTGGAAGGACAGAGAGGGAGAGGTGCACCGAAGGAGAGATGGAAGGATGGAGTGAGGAAGTATATGGATGTAGGCGGTGATGGTTGGGAGGAGGGGCGTCGACTGACTGGGGACAGAGGTGCATGGGGGCGGTTCGTTCGTGGCCACCCCTTCGGGGATCACGGCGTCAGGCAATAGATAGATAGATAGTTTAAAATCTGTGTGTGATAACCCAGGTTCAAATCCCTGTGGATCACATATAATTATGCTTTCATTAATTTCAATAGAGGTGTTTGGTGTTGTGGTGAAATTAATAAAAATATAGATTATATAACAACATACCGGTAAGAATAAAAGGAAAATATAAATCTACAAAAGGCCTACTGACCCATATGAGGCAGACCCCTTCATCCCTATTAATTCATGTTCAACAAAGGATGGTGCTGGAGGTTAATCTCCAACAATAATCAACCCAACATTTACAGAGGCACAAAGTAAAACTGAGCACAGTAAAGTAGAACACAAAATTGAACAAAAATAGTACAATATTCAGCTCAGAATGTTGCCGTGAGCTGTGGCATGTTCGGTAGCGCATCCGATTGCTGATCAAAGGGTCGGCAGTTGGATCCCACCCTGTGACATTGGTAGACGTCAAGAGCATGGACACTCAGGTCTAGCGATTCGTGGCAATTGTCCAGTTAAGTCCCTGTAACAAGGGCACACCCTAACCCTGTCAATCAAGGGAGTGTACAGCATTAAAAACTTCATCAATGTTGCAAAGGTCTAAATCTGACAAGATAAGAGATCAACAATACTTTACCAAGGTACCTAATACTAGAGAAGGATATTGTCCACCTCATCACTCAAAATAATGGTACAAAGCAACACAGTGTACTTTAACAATAGGCTAACAAACTCTAGCTGCTAATATTTTTCATAATGACACATGTTATACTGATGCATATCATTCTAGCAGAATATTACAGTACTAACCGTTTCTTTAATAAGTTGATAGCACAAAGCAGTGGAAGTACTAGAAAAATCAGGCATAAAGCTTGCCAAGTTCAACTGCTAAATTATGAGAGATCTACACAAGTGCTGTACTACTAAAGAAGCTAATTCTAAAATATTGGTACAAAGAAAACTAATCCAGCGTATTGCCAAGAAGTTAACCAAAGTCTAACCACTATAAAAGCTTAGACTCAATTTATACCGAGAGGCACATAATGATAGTCGAAGGTAAAGATATAATGCAGCATAACATACTACATACAGCCATAAAGGTTGCGAAGTTCTAACTGCTATTTGCTAAGTTCTATCTCCTAAATTATTAAAGACCAATATGAATTTTAGTGAGAGCCTTAATTGTAGCAGACCAAATAATGGTAGAAAGCAGCGTAAGATACAACAAAAGTCATACAAGAAGTTTGCGAAGCTCTATACATGTATTATATATTGTAAGAGATAAACATGAGTATTATGGAGGTCCTTATTTATAACAGAGAGATATTGACCATCTCCTTACTCAAACAATGGTACAAATTAATACAACATACCTCTAGGGGGTATTTGTCTCCCCCCCAGGGGGTAAGGGGGCCTTAATTTTATAGTGGAGGAAAAAAGAATATGCCCCACGCATCCTACTGCGACTAATAAGAGGGATGGCAGTAGTTGCTAGACTTGTGGACCAACAGTCACTACTATATAATGAAGCCTTCCTATTGGCGCTGCCTTGGTATGGCACTGCTAAGGCTGGTGGGGCGCAGATAGGGGCCAAAGGGGACTCGACTAACCTTACAACCAAGAAGTTTGCTAGGCGGTAACTGCTGTAAAAGTTTAACACAACTTCTACTGCGAGTCACCTTTTTACAGTCAAAGTTACTAAAATAGAGCAGTGTAACATACTGTAATACATACCACCAAGAAGATTACTAAGCTGTAACTGCTATTTGATAAACTTATACCCTTTCAGTACCGGCGATGTCCTTTTCATTATATTCTGACAACTAATAGACAATTTTATTCAGGTAAGGAAGGAAGTCTACCAAATGAAAAGCTGCAGACTATCTTAATTGATCCTTTTAGCTACCATATATCCTTCCAAAGCTTCATAAAATCGTCTCAATGTAGCTGAAATCAAATACAAAATACATCGCTGGTACAGAAGGGGTTAACTGCTAAAGTATGAGATAAACACAAGCTTTACAATAATAGAGCTACTGTACATTACTTAATTCTAGCGAACTCTATATAGAAAGCAGCGTACGATACTACAACAATCGGCCAAGAAGATTGCAAAGCTCTAACTGCTATTTGCCAAGCTCTGTTAAATCAGATGAGATGAACACAAGATTTACGGAGGCCCTTGACCCCTTCAGCACCATTACGCCTTTTTACCTTTTATTCTGGTTACAAGTAGATGATTTTATGCAGTTTATGAAGGACCTATGTTACTGAGAGGGTTTATTGAGATCGTAAATACCCATTTGAGTCATATAGGTAGATTACAAACTAAACAAATATCATCTAATGGTAACCAGAATATGATGAAAATTCCGTAATGATGGTGAAGGGGTTAATTCTAGTTGTCGTTACTGACCGTCTCCTTGCTGGAACACCGCGAGACATTGGCATCACTGCGGGCGGAGGTGACGCTGTAGATGCTGCCTGACATGGACCCTCGGCTGCTCATGGTTCCGAGACTCTCCTGGCTGGCCACGCGACCTCTCCCACAAACCTGACCAACCAACCAGTCACCCAGGCTCACTAACCCATACCTACGTCCTTAAGATACTACCTTTTGTCTCTGGCCAATCCCTTGCCAATAAGTGTGCTCACATTTGTGGATATTGTGTTGGAATTGCTAATTAATGGCTTGAAATACAGTACAGTACATCTTACATGCAGTACAGCTAACGGTACATTTGTCCATTGACTTCATCCAAAATCATAAAAATTGTAAGGCAATTCCATGATATTGGTTGGGTACAATGCACCATTTCTAGCCATCAGTCACATGAATCTGACAAATATGTCGGTCATTGCCCTTCTTGTATGTACAACTCTATCTCAGGCCATTTTAGTGGATGCATTTATCTCGGTAACCTATAGCTACCTATACATACAAGTTTAAAGACTGCTTAGCCAACAGAGAGTGTGGTTACAGTCTCACGTCCTAAATGGCGACATTCCAGGTGACCCTGTCATGGGCTGCCTCTTTTGTCGAGTTCTTTATTTTGAGATCGGACCGGAGTACCTGATCCCACGCCTTTCTAGGTCAACCTCCACGCGCAGCTCCCCCCACGTACACAGTTCGACATTTCTTCACCCAGTTCTGATCATCCATTCTCTCCACGTGTCCAAACCAACCAAGTTGGCTCGTGCGCATCACTTAACTGACACTCCTAATACCCAGACGCCTTCTTAATTCCTCACTCGATACACCGTCCTTGAGGTTCGCCTCACATATTCATCTCACCATTCTCTTCTCATTCTGTTCCATTCTATTGATATCTTCAGCTTTAACCGGCCACGTCTCCGAGGTACGGGTCATTGTACTCCTAACACATGAGGTATACACCTTCCCTTTAAGGTGAAGCAGGAGTCTTCTCATGGTCAAGAGTAGCAACAGCTCTCTAAACTCCCCCAGCCACTTTTGTCTCTAGCAATGGAGCCAGCTTCAGCGCCAACTAAGGCAGAAACCGTATCGCCCAAGTAGGAGAATCTATTCACACACTTCAACCGAAATCATCACTAACAGGCGGGTCATTCAACACAAGTTCTCCCTTGCACACTGCACATTCAAAGTCTATGATTCTCATCAAAGGCCCTCTAGCCCCACTACATCTCTTTGTGTACCCTGTCACTACAGATGCAGCATTGAATTGAGTTACTGTACTTCCCACTTTATCCCACATACTGCACATGGAAAGTCGTCACTTCTTTCCATAGGTCAGTGCCCTACTCCACTGATCATGACCTTTGTTTGATCTATATTAACTCTTTATTATATTACCTCCTTACTTTAGCCACTAACTAAATAACTTCACCTATCAGACAATCTTTACAAACAGGCAAGTATCCCCTCGTCACTGCACATACTGTATCACATAGGTTTATCTAGTCAATACACTGATTACCGGTACATTAAACTCCAATAAATGAATCTGCATGGCTATTCACTTGCATCGCACCATGAAAATACCCCAATCTAAGCGGCCATACTGGAGTTCGGACTGCCATGAAGAAGATATTATCATTCCTTGAGGGAGCCCACCTCACTTTTTTTCTCTTTCTCTCACTCTCTCTTCGGCTTGTATCCAAACGGCCCCATTCAGCCAACTGTTTTAAGACGTATAGCCTACCCCCATGCAGGTGTCAATATTTTCCTGGCGAGCGGTAGCAAGCCAGCATATATACATTTTTGTTTTGACAGCAAGCTAAATTTATACATTTTTCGATAGAAAAATTTCTCCGGCAAAGCCGGATTTCTCTTTACAAATCATAGCTCGCCAGGAAGAAATTGATACCTGGATGGGGATAAACGTCTTAAAACAGTTGGCTGAATGGGGCCGAATGGATACAAATCAGGGAAAGAGAGAAAAGGAGAGAAAGATAAACAAAAAACGGTGACCCCCTTAAACTTACACTTACAGACCACTTAGTTACTACACCTATCACCGAAGATTATAAGACTATCAGGTTACAGGCACTATAGTTTATTCACTACATTTTGGCCAGATATCTTGACCCTCTAACTGTTGTAACTCAAAAAGGGCTAGAGCAAATGGGCTGAAGATGTTCACACCTATTCCCTGCCTAACTCTTCTTAAATGGTAGAAATATTAGCTTGATTAATCTAGTCCTTTTTGAGTTATACAGGTTAATGGTCAACTATTTTGGCCTGATAATGATGAACAGACTATAGTTGTAGGAACCTCAAGGCGGAAATATAATTTGAGCGTCGTGAGAAGAAAATTATACAGTTATGAAAAATATATAACTGATAAATTCTGCTTTTAATGAAAAAACAAAAACAAACTCCAATTCAATATTTCTCTTTTGCAATTGGAGAGAGGTCCCATTATGTTTTTCTCTTTTCAGCAGCTTTGCAATACATGTAGCCTACTCTCTTCTTTGCAATACATGTAGCCTACTTTCTTCTTTGCAATACATGTAGCCTACTTTCTTCTTTCATAAAATGTTTCAAAAATTTCAAAACCAGTTATCAAAAACATTTCAAAATACAGTAGTGCAACATAGCACGGTAAAAATTATTGTAAATGTTGCTAAAACAGAAGATCGAGCAAATTGACCACTTGCGAGATTCAGGCTATAAGAAAGTTGGAGCCGCAAACATCAATATTAAACAGTAGTGTAATGCAATAACCATGTAGGTGGATAGAAAGTAAGTTGCATTTATATTTAAGTACAGTATTTATGAATGTACTACAATCGTATTTTAGCTGGCAATTCTGCTTAATATTGATGTCTACGGCTCCAACTTCCTTATAGCATGAAACTCGCAGGTGGTCAATTAGAGAAGCCTCACAAATCTAAAAACACCATTCTTCTCTCGTAAAAATATAGATTAAATATTCATTCAGTGACCTGCCTGTTCATAAAACTATGTAAAGTATATGTGTACACTGTAGACATTGTGCATTAAAAAATTATATTGGTAGACATAAAAAGTGTTTCAATTATGTACAGTAGATTGAAACACTTTAGGGGGTATCCCTATTAGTTTTGGGGTTTTAAGACCTTCACTACATTAGTTTGGCAATTTTAAGACGTTCGCCCCATTCCTTGATCAATTTTATGACCTCTCATGCCATTTAGGTGTTGAATATTTCCTTGGGAGCGATAGCAAGCCTGCAATTCAAGAGAAATCAGCCTTTGGCCGAAACATTTTTCTATAGAAAATTGTAAAAATTTGTCTCTAAGGGGGGTGGGTGTTGAGGGTATTTTATAAGCTTCATGGAAGTCTAGGGAGCAAAACAATATATGAATAAATAAATATATAAATAAATGAATAAATTAATAAATATAAACAATATATAGATACTGGGAGGTGTGGTGGAGTGGTCTTGCCACTGGTCTGGTAATCCAAAGGTCCCGGGTTCAAATCCCGATGTATCAATAGGAAGATATTATTGGGATGGAATTTGTGCTGTACCTAGTATCAGTGCATTACCACAAGCCCACCGAAACGTCAATAAAATACCCTCATCGTTCCCTGATTAAATAGCACTGTATGAATATTCCCATATTCAAAATATGCTATAGGGATGCAATGCCTGGTGAGTTATCTGCTCAACAGGTGGCGTTGTGTGTGTGTAAGTGTGAGAGTCCGAGTGTAGGGGGTGAGACAGTGAAGCACGGGAACGAGGTGGCTTCAGAGATGGGGTCGTTTCGGGCCATGAGTGAGCACCGTGCCTCATGTGAAGGCAAGATGGCAGGTGCTCGTTGTACTCTACGTGCTTCACATGTCTCACTCCCTAGACTGGAACAAGACCTCACGGGCTTCACTGTTCATTGTAAAGCGGTGAATGTTAAGGCTCCCAGCCTATGCCCGAGAGGAAGTAAGTTGGAATATTAAAAAAAAAAAAAAAAAAAAAAAATGTACATCTAAAAAAATATAATATTAAAATAAAATATAGACCTCCCCTTAATATGTGTCCTTTTGTTGTTCCATTTGTCTACACAATGGTTACAGTGTCCAGGTACGGTCGCCACAGGTAGTTCAGGGACAAGGAGTTACAACCCAGAGTAGGGGAACATGGAATTATGGTTACATATAAACAAGTATTTATAGTCACACATTATAAGATACAGTGGATGGTAAGTTAAGGTATATAGACATGCTCTTACTAATAGACAAGTAAAACAGCAGTGAAGTATCAGTACACATAGAGGGGGGGCTTAATGATATGATGCGGTTTATACCACCATGCACTCCCTGCTGAAGAGCTGGGCTAGGGTGGGTTCCCTGGTGATGAGGGACTTCAGTGAACAGTTGCCACAGTTTACTAGACCACGCCATCCACCAACAGCACTGTCGTCTGCCAATAACACACACTGGCTGGCCCAAGACTCGAACCGTCAACCTCACAGTTTGCAGGCGAGTGCTCTACCAACCATGGTACGGCCTGTGGCTTAAGTTTATGAAAATCCACTTTTTTTTCATGTATTTAATCACCTCAATGAATCTTATTCAATTTAAATATACTGTACTGTATATTGAATTGCTACACATTTTCAATAATTATTTTGACATGTTATCTAAATCAATATCAAGCTGGACCATAAAGCTAAATACTTTTGGTTAACTATATTATGATGCTGCTTGATTGAAGCATCCTGTAATAAAAACAAAAATAATGCTCTGATATTTTCTTTTTCCTAGTACAGTATATTGGTACAGTACTTCATTTACTGTTTGCCTTGTATATGTAATCAATTGATTGGGTACATATAGTCAGTTGTACACAGTTACATGTAATTTAGAAGTAAAGGATATATTGGTAGCCATGGAGGAGGAGGTTGACAGAGAACAAACGTGACGTACCTGGTGGTCGACGCTATCCGGGCTGTCACCTCTCCTGGGGACCCCATACCCATAGCCGTCCTGACCCGGGGAGTGATGACCAAGGTGTGGTGGCGGGGTGGGGGTCGCGTCGTCTAGCATGATAATCGGGGAGCGTGCACGTACATGCTCCAGGCTGTCTTGGCTGGGGGATCTACGGGACACCACCTCGCCGAAGCTGTCTCGCCTTAGGTGAGCGCGGGAGATGGTGCGGGTAGAGTCGCGGTCGTCTATGATGCTCCACCTCCCTCGACTGTCGGCACTCATGCAACCGTCGCGGAGTTCCAGGTCGTGGTCGTGCATCTGGTCAATCATGAGGTCATGTGGCAGTGGAATTTCACAACAAGAGCAAGCCAGGTCGTCACAAGACCTGTTTCTAGTGTGGACCGCTCCCCTGCCCGGTGGTCTGGGTGGCTCACTACCACGTCTGGAGACCGGGCCCGGGTTGGGGTGAAGGTCTGCCTGGAGTTGGTCTGGGTGGTGGCGGGGTATCTGGTCCCGCTGCACCATGTGAGGCGCCCGGTAGCCGGGGGGGCCTTCCCCTGATGATATGTTGTAACCGGCTGCCAGGTTAGCCAAGGCATTGCTATTTTTCTCACTCATTGCCGGATAGTTTGCCTTATTGTTGATCATTTTGATATCAGTGTTCTTTTTTCCCATCATAGAAGGCATTTTCTCTCCACTATCCTGGTTGTTGAGCGGAGCATACATATTAGGAGGCACTTGGCTATACTTTGTAGTGGGGCTCTGTCTGAGGCTGGTACGACGGTACGGACAACTGTCATTGTGCACAAAAGGTGGCCTTACCCCACCCATAACTCCCCCACAATCTGGCGGACGCATTCCATCCACAACTCCACACTCCGGAGGCATTGGTGGACCCCCGTATTCCACCATGGTAGGGATAGGAGGAGCATTTTCCAAGGGCGGCCCCATGTCCACACTATCCCGGCTGTAGTGACGCGGCCCGT
This sequence comes from Paralithodes platypus, assembly GCA_032716605.1. Classification (NCBI taxonomy): domain Eukaryota; kingdom Metazoa; phylum Arthropoda; class Malacostraca; order Decapoda; family Lithodidae; genus Paralithodes; species Paralithodes platypus. Next base: position 35,684,782 of record CM064562.1, read on the forward strand.
GTAGGCTGGAGCGACTTGACCTCCTTCCCTGGGCTAGAATGGCCCTCTCCTTCTGAAGCATGGCACTCCCATACTCATGCACGTATACACCACCATAACCACTGAAGTTGGTGGGGTCTCGTTCCAACAGTGGATCCTAAGAGAATATGTATTATACTGTAATGTAAAATTTGAAAAACAAACCAAAACAGGGACGACACAATATAAAGACAAAAGAAACATAATACAAATACACATATATAAATATACACAATATAAATAAAAGAAACACAAAATGGTATAATATTTCCTATGGATAATGCACAATTTCACTTTTATCTGGGTAAAATGATGGGTTAAATTCTTTTGTGTATTACATACCTCTTAACGTAAATACTTAGTGATCAGCAGATTTGTATTGGTGTAACATATGTCGTTTCTCGTTGCTGTATGTTTTGCTTGGGTGGAGGGTTGCAAGCCCAATCACCCAACCTCTTATAAAACGCAGCAGGCACGTCGGACATATTCTATTCCATTACCCTCAGCCTACTTATAGACACATGGAATGCTTACAAAGCTTACAATGATCCACAGCTTTATTACAGAACTCCAAGTAATGGAGAGCATGGATATAAACACTCTTTGAAAAAAATATTAGCTTCTCTTTTAACAAACCGAGAGGCCGAGGGTTTGAGGCTCGGGCCAGTCAGTGTGTGTTATTGACAGACAACAGTGTTGTTAGTGGACGGCATGGTCTAGCAATCTGTGGCAACTGTCCACTGAAGTCCCTGAATCATCAGGGCACCCACCACTATGTTACATATTGTACTAGAAAAACTGTTAAAGAGTATGTAAACAAACATAATACCATTAAGATCAGGTCATTGAAAACTTACACTCCACAGGTTCTTATTGAAAATCTAGCCAATATAGACTGGAGTACGGTATATCACTCCGAAACTGTTGATGAGGCATGGAATAACTTCAAGGAAATATTAATCAAAGTACTAGATTTGGTGGCTCCCATTAAAGAAATCAGAATAAAACAAAGAACTGAACCATGGATAGACTCGGACATTTTAGAAAGCTTAAAGGAAAGGGATCAGCTCTTAGCAGATTTTAGAAGGGATAAGGAGAATAAAATATCTATCTATCTATTGCCGGACGCCGCAATCCCCGAAGGGGTGGCCACGAACGAACCGCCCCCATGCACCTCTGTCCCCAGTCAGTCGACGCCCCTCCTCCTAACCAGCACCGCCTTCATTCATATATTTCCTCACTCCATCCTTCCACCTCTCCTTCGGTGCATCTCTCCCTCTCTGTCCTTCCACCTCGCTCTCGTACACCCTCTTAGTCAATCTCTCACTTTCCATACGTTCCATATGGCCGAACCATCTCAAGTTGTTCCTTTTCACACTTTCCAGCAAATCTACTTTCACAGCACACCTCCTTCTTACTTCCTCATTCGTCTGTCTATCCCTCCATGTAACTCCGCACGCACTTCTCAAGTAACTCATTTCCACCGCTCTCACACTTGGTCTAAGTCTCTTCCCGAACGTCCATGCTTCGCTTCCGTAAGTTAGTGTCGGGATTACCACACTGTCATGCAAGGACTTCTTCTTCACTTCCATACTGACCACCCTATTTCTTGTTACTGCTTTCAACGTTCCTACAACCCTCTTCCCCTGTTGCACCCTCTCCCGCACCTCCTCATTCACAGTCCCATCGTTACTCAACACACTGCCCAGATACTTAAAAGAGCTGACGATCTCCATAGCCTGACCGTTCAACTTCACCTCACACTCTGTGACTTCACCCCTTTCGAATACCATAACCTTGCTCTTCCCCACATTTACCTTCAAATTCCATTTTTCGCACACTGTTCCAAACTCATTTACCAGACCCTGCAACTCCCATTCATTATCACTCATCAGAACTGTATCATCCGCAAACAGAAGTATAGGTAGCTTCCACTCAATTCCCTCCCCTTTCAGCGATACACCAACATCCACTGCTCTTGATAGTATTTCTTTCATGACTCCATCCATATATACAGTAAACAACCACAGGGACATCACACCCCCCAGTTTTAAACCAACATTCAGGTCAAAGAACTCGCTCTGCTCACTCTCCACACGTACTGCCGCCTTTGCACCCTCATACATGCTCTGGACTGCTTTCAGCAACTTGCCATCTACTCCGTATATTCTAAGTACTTTCCACAAACCTTCTCTATCCACTCTTTCATAGGCCTTCTCCAAGTCCATAAAGGCAACATACACCTTTTGTTTCTTCTCCAGATATTTCTCCACAATACAATTCAGGGTAAAACTCTGATCTACACATCCTCTTCCCTTCCTAAAACCTCCCTGCTCGTCGCCTATCCATATCTCCGTTCTCACTCTCACTCTCTCAATCACTACCCTACTGTAAACCTTCCCTACTACGCTTAGAAGACATATTCCTCGGTGGTTACCACACACTCCTCTTTCCCCTTTGCCCTTATATAGGGGGACTATTATGCCAGTCTTCCAGTCATCGGGTGCACTCCCCTTCTCCCATGCTAGTTTGCACATTTTCCATACCCATTCGATCACTATCTCACCACCATACCTCAACATTTCCCCACACACTCCATCTGTTCCTGGTGCTTTCCCCAACTTCACTCTTTTCATGGCTTCCCACACTTCTGACCTCCTGATCCCCACCTCATCCTCCGCTACTTCTCTTCTTCTCCCTCCCATACCATATCCAGCTATGTTTGCTGACTCTTCATTCCTTACATTTAGCAACTCATTGAAGTGCTGCCTCCATCTTTCATTAAATCAGGATATCAAAACATCGCTATGTTCCGCTCTAATCCAACCACACTTTGATTATGCCTGCTCTTCATGGTTATCAGGACTGACCAATAAAGCTAAAAAAACAATTACAGACATCACAAAATAAGAGTAGTCCGATTTATCATGGGTCTAGGTCAAAGAATGCACATTGGGAGGGCAGAACTAGAACAGAATAACATGCTGAAAGTAGAGGACAGAGTCAAACAACTTAAACTAAATCATGTACACAATATCTACAATAATGTAGGACCATCATAGTTCACTGAAAATGTTCACAGGACTTCGAATGTACATTCAGTCAGGACGAGAGCAGTGAGCATGATATCTCTGTACCAGCAATACAAGGGATAGCCGCCCACTCCTTCTTTTACACAGCTATAAAGACATGGAATGCACTGCCTAACAATATTCAAGGTATCCATTCAAGCTCAAAGTTCAACAAATCAGTGAAGAGACACCTTGTTGAACAGGATAGGGGTCTATAAAGGAATGATTTTGTATACTATTAATTAACATATCAGTACCGTACAGTACTGGTACCGGTGTTGCAGATGTTGTGCTGTATTGTTGACTACTGTACCGTACCAATTAACATATCAGTACCGTACAGTACTGGTACCGGTGTTGCAGATGTTGTGCTGTATTGTTGACTACTGTACCGTACCAATTTGGAGATGCCGATACTGGTATTCAAATTGTTGTAAATTTTTTCAGTATTAGTATTTTTATATTTTTAAGTCTTTAGCAAGTAAATTTGAGAGGATAGAGATATACAATGCGGTGAACTTTACTCTGTACTGTAGCATGCTTTACTCCCTCACAGACTGTCAGTCTTGCCCTACAAACTTGGACCCTACTGGAAATAAGTTTATTAAACTTTAATAGGTTATCCTTGTGGGAGTGTTATGCGAAACTGGGGTGCTTTCTGCAATCTTGTATATGCTCTGCCTCTTGTTATGTATGTAACTCTTACTAAATAAGATCAATCAATCAATCACCCTACCTCTGCTCTAAAGCAGGGAGTGCATGGTGGTAAAAGTATGCATCATTATGCATTTTGCCTGGTATAATTTTATGTATTTTTCCCTAAGCTGCTTCTCTATACATAAGCCACATTTCTTATGGTTCAGTAATGTTTTTAATTATATGTTCCGTATGGTATGTGTGTGTGTATGTACATTCTGAGACATAAATCAATCTATCTATTGCCAGACGGCATGATTCCCGAAGGGGTGGACACGAATGAATTGCTCTCATGCATCTCTGTCCCGTCAGCCGATGCCCCTCCTCCCAACCAACACCGCTTTCCCTCATATACCTCTCAACTCCATCTTGCTACCTCACTCTCAGTCTGCCCTTCCACCTCACTCTTGTACACTCTCTTAGTCATTCTCTCACTTCCCATACATTCCACAAGACCGAACCATCTCAATACAGTATGTTCCTTTTCACACTTTTCAGCACATCCACACCACCCCACTCTCATACTTCCTCATTTGTCTGTCTATCCCTCCATGTAACTCCACATGCACTTCTCAAGTAAAGTAACTCATTTCCACCCCTCTCAAAATGTATTTGTGTCTCTCCAACAACTTTCATGCTTCCCTCCCGTACATCATTGTCGGGATTACCACATTATCCAGCAATTACTTTTTTACTTCCATGCTGACCACCCTATATTTTGTCACTGCTCTCAGCGTTCCTACAATCCTCTTCACCTGTTGCACCATCTCCCGCACATCATCCACCATACTCCCATCTTTACTCATCGCAGCCTTACTCATGGTATCCATAAATATTCAAAGCTATTTTGTACTGAATCATGTCTTCTTTATAATTATGTGGCAAATTAAATACAGTTCAAGGGATCATCTAAACAGTTTGAGGAGTCAGAAAGAGGAATGACTTGTGTCGTGGAGTGTATGTATATAAGTGATCTACGTACCTGGTAAGAGTTGGGAGGCATGCCCTGCGGTTGTGCCTGGCTGACCATCATCAGTTGTGGTGGTGGCATGGTTGGCTGTGGCGGCATGGCTGGCTGTAGTGGCGGCAAGGAGGCTGACAGCGGCGGGGCACCACCCGGGGCGGACATATGCAGCATCGGGATAGCCTCCACGGTCGTCGGACACCCGCCACCCTCCACCCTGAAGGACACGCTCTTGCTGGAGTCTCGCGGGGTTTGAATGGGCGTGGCGAAGGTGACCCCGCGTCTGGGATCACAGAGGGGAGGGTTAACGTGCCCTACACAGGCAGGGGGGCGGGGGAGGGACTCTATACACGACTCTGCCATAGAGTGGCAGTGATCGGGGGTCTCTATATACAGTATATACCAGAAAAGGAATCCTAGTCATGTACATAAATATTCAAATCACATCAGGCTGATTGAACAACCAATATATATATATATATATATATATATATATATATGATTGATTAAGTTCAGTGATTAGTTACATTACATACAGGTACTGTATTTATATTGGGGAGCAACCATCTTAAGTTGGCATGAAATGAATGATCATATAGCAACTCAATATACCGGTTAACTCTTCCAAATAATAATGGAACATACTGTAAAGGGAACACTGGTTCATACTGTAAAGGGAACACTGGTTCATACTGTAAAGGGAACACTGGTTCATGAACTACAGCATTATTACGTAAACTATGAAGTAGTCTTAAACCCTCTGAGAATCAATGACGCACCTCTTTTCTGTTAATTATTAGACAATTTTATTCAGATTAGGAAGGGTATCTGGAAGTCAGGGGGTTTAATTGAGATAGTCTTCACCCTTTTAATCCCCACAGATCCTTCCTTAGCTATATAAAATAGTCTAATGATAGCCATAATGAATTGTCAAAATGCGTCACGATCCTCAAACGATGCACAAACAGTAAGTCAGCCCTGCCGGACTAACTTTGAATGATATAGAATCATATATAATAGGTTTAACATTCACAGAGGCATTCTAATATAGGTAGTGGGCAGAAGTGGAAAAGGTACATTCAAACACGGGTAGCAACTACTCACCTCAAAGAGGAAGGTACAACAATGCAGTCTGTTTGATTTCAGTTGACGGTAAATTGAATTCCTTAGCACTTGATTCCTCGATACTTACAGGAAAACTATGAAATTACTATGTCTCTGCGAGTCTGCGTCATATGAATGCCAAGTTTTCATATTTAGCGACAAAATCTTTTAAAATACGCGAATGATCAAGATGGAAACAACAATTTATCGTCAGCTGATAAACAGGCTAATGAACGGTGACTGAACAACTCTACCAGTGGACCATTTCAATCAGTCCAACTCAAACCAATACTAACAGTTAGATTAAGTTTGTTTAATTAAAGTTAGATCTTCAGTTTGGCACAAAATTTGTTGATGCCCTGGTTACGTTGGCACTGGTTGAGATATATGGTCGAGTTGTCCGGGATTGAAGTAAAACAAGGTGCCTTAATTGTCTTAACCTGGTATCACACGAGCGCTCTGTAACTTAACTTTTATCGGGAACTTTGTTCTGGCAACTCTTACTAATATTATATCACCTAAATTAGTCTACCTTCAGTTTAGTTTCCGATATCAATGCAAAAGAATCCCAAAAAATATATTTATCGTAATAATGCTGGCCATCGGACATGCATGGCAAAAGCTTTCATGTGATGCCTTATTCGGCAATTTTCGATGAGCCAGTTTTTCTCTAAATATTATGAGGCTATTTTGCACTGGCATTGGAAACAAGACTGGGAATTTTGTTAGGAAGCTGAATTAAAATACAACTTAAATTATAAAGCTGCCAGACTGAAAATTGCCTGTAAAAATTGATGGAAATAGCGATCATGTGACACCATTTATATAGTTCAAGCTCATCCTCAGTGCATTTACTGAACAATAATACAGAATATTTAAGGTTGTCAGTGTGCCAAAAAATAAGAAAAGGTGCTAGATAAATAAATGATCCTCAAATTTGAATTAATCTGAAAAGAAAAGAAACGGAACTCAGAGAACGGAATAATTGATGTTCGACCATGCAGAAAGCTGGGTACGATAAGCAGAGAATGTGTCATCATCAATCTGTCTTAGTATGAGGGGTAATGTCTGGTAGCCCTGGGTGGGAAGATGATGCTCAAAATGTATAGGCGCGGTCATTAACCCTTCCGCCTCGGTTGTCCTCTTACGCTCCGTACCCCGCTCCGTACCCCTAGAATCGGCGCATGTTGGGTGTTATGGCCTTATTTTCTTAAGGGGAGTGACCTGACTTTTTTCTCTTTCTCTGGCTTTTATCCATTGGGCTCCATTAAGCTTACTGTTTTAAGACGTTTATCCTCATCCAGGTGTTGATTTTTTCCTGGCAAGCCAGCATATTATTTAAAATGTTTTGACAGCAGATTAAATCTGTAAATTTTTCGATAGAAAAATGTCTTCGGCGGAGCCGGATTTCTCCATATAATGCTGGCTCGCTCTCGCTCGCCAGGAAGATATCGACACCTGGATGGGGATAAACGTCTTAAAACACTAGGCTGAAAGGAGCCGAATGGATACAAGCCAGAGAAAGATAGAAATTTAAAAGGAGAGAAAAATAAGCAGGTCACCCCCCTTAATAGCTGAATGAAGTACATACTGCACTGTTATCTTGATCCTGGTGTTGACCGGACTTCGCTATGTCGTCAGGTTGTTGTGAATATTACGCGTGCGGGAGTAAAACAGGACAACCGAGTTCCGCGGTGAAGGTTCGGTGTGGAGTAAAAGAGGTCAATCGAGGTGCAGCGGTTAACTCTTGGACCTCGGGTGACAGGATATCCCGCTCCCAGAACTAGCTTCCGTAGGCCCCGGGTGACGGGATATCCCGCAATAAGGCCGCCTAGGGTCCGTACTCTCCACACATTTTGATCTCAGTACTCTGGCGACACGTAACTTACACACTTCTACTCTTCTTCAGCGTGAAGAGGAAGAATAGGCGATAAGTTTTATATATGTTTCATTATGGTAACGCATTTAGCTTAAGAGTAGGAAAGGGAAGATATACTGTACATCTAATGAGATGAAATAGGCCTAGCGAGCGATAGAAAATTAGTCTAGCCCGCACGGGAGGGGATCATATACCCATTAAGCCCAAAGCGGGAGAGTTAATGTTGATACATGCAGTGGCGCTAATAAGTCACGTCTCAGCTGTCATTACATTTGGCTCGCTATGTGCTGTATTAATTACCCAATTAGTACACGGTCACCCAATTAGTACGTGGTCATCCAATTAGCAAGCGGTCATCCAATTAGTATGCAGTCACTTAGTACGTAGTCACCCAAATAGTACGCGGTCAGCCAATTAGTACGCGGTAATCCAATTACTGTAGTATGTGGTCACCCAATTAGTACACGGTCATCCAATTAGTACGTGGTCATCCAATTAGTATGCGGTCATCCAATTAGTATGTGGTCATCCAATTAGTACGCGGTCATACAATTAGTATGCGGTCACCCAATTTGTACGCGGTCACCCAATTTGTACGCAGTCTAGAATAAACTTACTTCAGTATTTATATTTTTTTTTTTTTTGCCAGACGCTGTAATTCACGAGAAGGGGTGGCAATGAACATTAGGCGTTTGTCACGAATCGCTAGGTCACGTTGCCTGGACTTGACATCTACCAATACAAATTTTAACAGTGAGGGCTCGATCTGCCGACCCTTCGATCAGCAGCCCACGCTCTACTGACTATGCCACGGCTCGCGACTAAAGATGACATGTGAAAAGTTTTGACCATCTACAGTAGGAATGACGTGTGGGAAGACCCTCGAATGCGGTACAGGTCTCCCTCGATTTATGATTGGGTTAAGTTTCTTAATACCAGACCTTTAATGGAAAAATCGTACAGCGAACCCTAAAATTTATGGGGTAAATGGGCATGCGCTCTCGGACTAGCCAAAATCCAAACTCAAGCCCAAACACCTAAGAACCTATAAGAGTATCGTAAATTGGGGCATCGGATAGTGAGGGAGACATGTACTGCAAACAAAACAAAATCTGAGGCTAGAATGCAGGTGATCTAGAAGTACTAGGTGTTCAGGTGTACAGTATCACATCAGAGCGTTATCCTCAGATTTCAATGGCTAAATTTGATCTGGCACTATTTTTGGCTTTGTGTTCTTTTATTACAAAGTTTATTTGATTAAAGCGTTATTTCCACATAGCAACTTTTTGATAAGTTCTTTTGCCTTTATATTGTGTCGTCCCTGTTTTGGTTTGTTTATTTTGCAAGTTTCCCATTATAATTGCTTGCAGTGGTATTGGAAGCTAGAATGAAGAGATTTACATTTAGGAAACCAAATTCTCATAAAAGTTTAAATTTAGGAGACCAAATTTTCATACAAGTTGAACTCATAAGATACAAAACCATGGAAGTTGAGGAAAAAGCACTTGTGATACAGGCTTAATAAAATTGGTATACATTAAGATGCTATTTTAGGTTTTGTCTTAGTGAAACAATAATATTTACAGTGTGGTGGAAAAACTAATGGTATGGTAAAGACGGCATCACGGAGCAAAATTAGCGACAATCTGCATCAAAGCCTTGGTGTTCGATAATATTTTTACACAAATTTGAGATATTTGAGTTAATCTACAAGCTATCTGATATTTTCTGAGGGGCTTGTGTATTAATTCGAGCTTTGATACATCTACTCAGAGTTAGGAGGCATAATAAATAAAATTATTATACTTTTACACCAACCAACTTCACATCTAAACTCAATTAATGAAATCAACAAATACATGTGCCACTCCGAGGACTCGAACCCAGGATACTCACATCGAAATTCCGCGTACTATGCATTACGCTATCAAGACAATAATATGGAAGTGCAAATCGTCGGATAATGAATTTCACATACAAATTTAAACTCTGATGCATAAGGTGCTAAATTTGCTGGAGTGACATGAGCATAAAGCAGCGTGGGTCTGTGGTAGCAACATAAAGTAATGAACTACACTTCTACCATGCCGGTGTTGGGTGGGGTACGGTGGCGCTAATAAGTCAAGTCTCGGCTATCATTACGTTTGGCTCGCTCTGTGCTGTATTAATGTCTGCCAGATGTTGAATAGGGTGGGTAAGTGTAGGAACATGTTTGTATATCTCACTTAAAAAGAAGAAACCATGTGTAATTATTTCTGATACCAATTATTGATCAAAACATAATTGGTGCCGAGACATCACTTATTAGGCCGACTGTACAAGTGACGACCATTTACGGTGCAGAGAAAAATGTGGAAATTCATGTAATGGAGCGATGAATGTGTGTGCATGGAGACCTGCGGCGAGATTAACCCCTTCGGCATAAGATTAGCCGGTTTATATGCATTCTGGCTAACGTTAGACAATATTATTCAGCTTAGGAAGGCTATAAAGGTATTGGGTTGCGAAGTATCCCAATTACCATTTTAACTCCCATAGATCCTTCTTAAGCCTTGCGATTATTATTGGTATATTTACTGAATTTGACAGGCATTTCAGTTAAGCTGTAGAGTTTATAAAATTAGAATTACATTACTTGCATAATCTCACAGTAGTACGCAGAATAACATAAAGAAAGGCGTTAATATACTGAAAGGGTTAACATTCTTCTTCTTCTTGAGCGAGTTCAATATTATTATTATTTTTTTTTTCCCTGCTCAAGCTCTGTCTTGAGTCGGCCACCCCCAGCTATGGGGTATGTGCCCCAAACAGGAACAACATGAAAAATCAAATATTTGAGGTCCGGGACTACCTTCGCTTTCCCTTGACCCCTACTCTGTCTCGTCGAGTAGGAGAATTGTACCAGGGAAGAAGGATTCCAAGCCTCCTGCCCCCATATTGTACTATGTAAGAATTCAATGTTTATGAATAAGTGATAGTATGGGGTATAATGTTTTACCGTGTGATCAAATCGCTTATACATGTAATAACTCGGTGTTTACAAAGAAGCAATGGTGTTTATTGTTTTACGGATCATCCAATTGTTTATATAAGTATAAAGACAATGTTTATAAATAGATAAATAGATGATGGAATGGGACTGAATCTTCTACACTATATTCCTCTATTTAATATAATATGCTTAAAACTCAGTATTTACAAAGGAAGGGAAGGGTGTTTAAATGTGTCCCTCATGTCTATAGATGGTTGAACTCATTTATATGAAGTAAAGGATGTTTTAATGTGTCCCTCGCGTCTATAGATGTATGAACTCAATGTTTATAAGAAGCGAAGGCGTTTTAATGTGTCAATCGGGTCTATAGATGTTTATAAGAAGCGAAGGGGTTTTAATGTGTCCCTTGCGTCTATAGATGTTTCAACTAAATGTTTATAAGAAGCGATGGGTGTTTTAATGGTTAACTTACAGCGGTCCTGGTTGGCTAAATAGAAAGATAGAGAAATAATTGGGAGTCAAGGCGGAGGAGATAGACACACTAGAGAGAGTGCAAAGAACAGCCTATTACAGTTGCGAGGGAGGGTAGCCAAATAAAAAATAAATATAATAAATAATATCAACCTACAGTATATATAAATTTACAGCGACGAAGGGTAGGCAAATAATAAATAACTAAATAATAATACCAACCTATATATAAATTTACAAATCAAATAAAAACCCAATTAATGACAAATGATAAACACTCTAGACACTTGATATACAAATCATATAATATGGCACATTAAAACTATCTGGTCCGACGTCTTGGGGGTTATTATGATATTTGGTCACTTACATTAATGAACACCTAAAAGTGTGCTAAGCAAGTTATTAATGATTATTGCTTCTGAGTCCTAGTGTTTTGAGACTGACCTAACCAAACAACCCAACCTAACCTAACCTAGAGGGCGTTTCGTGTCCGCACCCTCCTCAGGTCCCCGCCATGGAGTGGCTTCGGTCACCCAGGCTTTATTGTGGTCAGCAGGGAGGGTTCTGTGGGGGCGCTCGGTTATGGCCTTGGCCTTGCTCGGGGCCTTGGGGCTGTTCGGCCAGGCAACTTGGGGAACAACAACAACAACAACAACCTAACCTAGACCTAGTAGGTGGGATACAAGACTAACCCTTACCTACCAGCTAGTGTGGATTTCTAGTACCCAGTACGTGGGATACAAAACTAGCCCTTACCTACCAGCTAGTGCGGGTTCCTAGTATCAAGTAGGTAGCGGTAGACCACGGGTGCGCGGTAGACCGCACGCTAAAGCAGCACCTGATATTTGGTGGAATTATTATTGAGGATTTTGCTTGCTTTTGCCATTTTCGAGCAATATATTTTAGTCTGTCCCCAAGGCTAACAAAAATGCCTTCCCAGACTTCTTTCAAACTAAAAAATATCCACCCAGACCCCCTCCAAGTTAATATCCACCCAGACCCCCTCCAAGTTAATATCCACCCAGACCCCCTCCAAGTTAATATCCACCCAGACCCCCTCCAAGTTAATATCCACCCAGACCCCCTCCAAGTTAATATCCACCCAGACCCCCTCCAAGTTAATATCCACCCAGACCCCCTCCAAGTTAATATCCACCCAGACCCCCTCCAAGTTAATTATGTTTCTAATATACAGGGTCACTATTCCCCCCCCCCCCCCCATAACAAAAGTATAATTATTATATTTTTTCACCAACCAACTTCACTTCCAAACTCACTTAATGAAACCAACAAATACATGTGGCACTCCAAGGACTCGAACCTAGGATACCCCCCCCCCCCCTTCTCCCATAACCTAAATATAAGCCTGAATGAAGATTTAGCTATCTATCTATCTATCTATCTACTGTATATACTATGGCACATACCCCATTCTATTTTATTTTATTTTTTCTTTTTGTAGTTGGGGGGTAGCCGACTCGAGACAGAGCTTTATTATTTTATGGGATGAAGCATCTTGAAATCCCCAAACTAATGGGAGTGAAAAAGTGGACCCCCCCCCCCCCACCAAAAAAAAAAAAAAAAACTCCCCTCGGACCAAATAGAGTTGAACGGAATACACAACACACAAATCACAATACCATGAACCCAGTACTCATACCCAACACCACTAACACAATCTAAAGGAATATTGAGACGAGAGAAATTGAAGTAGAGATAGAAGCAGCTAGGGTGGCAAACGAAAAAGCTTATAATTATTTGTCACTGTGCCACTCGCAAAGTCATAACTTTTCTGGAAGAGAAAGGTCTTAAAGGTGGTTGTGCATGGGTTGAGATAAACATGGAATAATAATCGACAACCTGCACATAAGGTAATTATCTTGCAAAATGAAATATCACGAAACAAATTATTAACAATGGTATGAAGGATTTTGTGGATAGTCTACAGTGGACCTGTGATGTCATAGGGTATCCTCATCCTGGACTGGAGGGTGTAGACCATCCACAAAATCCTTTACACCATTGTTAATAATTATTTCGGTGCCGTTGCATTTTGCATGATAATTATGTGCAGTTTGGCGATTATTATTCCATGTTTATCTCAACCCATGCACCACCACCTTTAAGCTGTCCCTCAAAAGATTCAACAGAGGCCAGTAATAAATGAAAAAAAAAATACAATGAAAACAAAATGCACGATATACTAACTTACACACCAGCCGCCATGGTGATGGGCTGGTCTATCAGAGTGAGAACTGAGCGATCTCTGCCATACCCATAGCTTACTCCTACTGTTCCTTTTACTTATGTATTTCCTAGATCTCAAGTGACGGCGTCTTTTCCGTGGATTGACCTCCCAATCTACCAAGATTGGAAGCCAAAGCGTCACATTTTTCCTTTGCCCCTCAACTTTCTCTTCATAATTGCCGAGGGGCACAGGGCCCTGGGTGGGGCTTTGGTTTCCCGGGCGTTTCCGCACCCTCCTCGGCTCAACGCCATGGAGTGGCTTCGGTCACCCAGGCTTTATTGTGGTAGGCGGGGAGGGTTCTGTGGGGGCGTTCGGTTATGGCCTTGGCCTTGCTCGGGGCCTTGGGGCTGGTTGTCCAGGCAGCTTGGGAACAACAACAACAACACACCAGCCGCCTTATGTTAAAATTACCTTGTAAATATATAAGTATACTAAATAAATATAATCAATACAATAAATAATACAACATAAGTAAAATCAAAGGTTACAGGACCAGATAATAATAATAATAATAATAATAATAATAATAATAATAATGGCTCAGCGATAACGAATACATAACAAAAGAATCATAGATTTTCAAATGCTTATATACTGCAGTATTGTAGTAAATAGAAAAAACTTGTGCAAAAAACAAGAACAATAACAAAACAAAACACAATATATATACTGTATACATAAATATATAAAGAACTACTGTAGTAGGGAAATAGAAAAGTTCATCCATTAAGGTGAAATACAATATAAGACATCATTGGAAACCACAAGACTTCAATAGGAAATTGATTAATAAATACATCCAAAGACTCTACAAATAGAAGACAACCCCCAACAGAAGAGAAAAGCATGGACACCTCTAAGAAGACAAATTTAAAGACCAAAATACATCCACAGAGTCTACAAACAGAAAATCCAGCCAAAATGAATAAAAATAGGAGCAGAAAGCATTACGCAGATCTCACAAATGAATATATATTAAAATAAACATAAAAAAACAAAACATCCAAAGACTCTAAGAGTCTAAGAGCTAAAGAAACAAAAAAAAACATCCATAGAACATATAAACAAATTCCAGCCAAAAATAATGAAGAAACAAAAAGAAGAGAGCCTTGCAGACCTCACAGAAGAATATGCAGCCAAAATATGGAAAACCTGAAATCCAAAGTCTTGAGTCAACATTCAGTCCAAAATAAATGGCAACTTTTAATGCGAGTTACTTTTTTTTTAAATTTTCTACTTGTTATGATTGGGCGGGTGCCCAACCCCGAAAGGGGTTGAAAGAGGGGAGCAATCCCCCCGCCAAAGGTGGCTTTCTAGGGCCTTTCCTAGCTGATGCTGAGAGGATTGGATTCTAGTTATGTGGTGATGGACTGGTCTATCAGAGTGAGACCTGAGCGTTCTCTGCCATACCCATAGCTTACTCTGATTGTTCTTTTCACTTATATATTTTCTAGATCTCAAGTGGCGGCGTCTCTTCCGTAGATTGACCTCTCTACTACCAACCTCGAGGTTGGCAGACTGGGAGCCAAAGCGTCAGATTTTTCCTTTGCCCCTCAACTTTCCCTTCATAATTGTTAAGGGGTAAAGGGCCCTGGGTGGGGCTTTGGTGTCCCGGGCGTTTCCGCACCCTTCTCATTCCCTCGTCTGGGAGCGGCTTCGGTCGCCTGGGCTTTCTTAGTGGTAAAGCTGGGAGGGTTCTGTGGGGGCACTTGGTTATGGCCTTGGCCTTGCTTGGGACC
The DNA here is from genome assembly GCA_032716605.1 of Paralithodes platypus. Taxonomy (NCBI): domain Eukaryota; kingdom Metazoa; phylum Arthropoda; class Malacostraca; order Decapoda; family Lithodidae; genus Paralithodes; species Paralithodes platypus. The sequence goes on from CM064562.1 coordinate 35,699,967, forward strand.
TTGGGACTGCTCAGCCAGGCAGCCTTGGGAACAACAACTGTTAACCCCTTCTGTACCAACGACGTCTTTGTTATTTGATTTCACCTACATTTAGGACATTTTATGAATCTTAGGAAGGTTATATGGTAGCTACAAAGATTAATCAAAATAGTCTGTAGCCATTTAATGAGTAGACAGCCTTCCTAAGCTGTACAAAATGTCTAATGTCCCAGTTTCAGCTCTGTCTCGAGTCAGCCACCCCAAGTTGTGGGGTATGTGCCTGTGTATATACATACTGTACTGTACATACATATACATACTGTACTGTACATACATATATACTACGTTAGTTTAAGGGGAGATCTCCACTTGAGGGATTTTTTTCTTGACGCCTTTCTCCCTCATGTTTAGCCCCATTGCTTTTGATATTCTAAAACGTTTGCCCCATTAGTTTAGCGATTTTTGGAATTTTCACCCCATATTAAGACCTTTCGTGCAATTCAGGTGTCGATTTTATCCTGGCGAGCGATAGCGAGCCTGTAATTTAAGAGGATCCGGCCTTCGGCCGTGACATTTTTCTACCGAAAAATGTACAAATTTATCTTGAAAGGGACTCAAGGGGGTGTAATTTTAAGCTTGATGGAGGTCTAGGAAACAAACTAAATACCTCCCCTTAACCAGACCAATGACCACTGAGTCACATTACTAGACTCTTATGGGGTGGTCCCACAAACCAGATGAAATAAGGCTCAGATGTAAACAACAGATAATGAGAGCAAAGGAAACCTCAAACTAATGATGAAAAAGTAATCAGTCGAAGCAGCATCAGCCAAGAAGAGAAAAAACAAACAAAAGCACCTACAAATAACAGACGATGAAAGCGAGAGAAATGGGAAATGAAGATCAGCCCAAAAAGAAAAGAATGATTACAGAAAACAACACAGGACACCTCAAAGGATTACATAAACAAAGAAGAAGAACAAAAGAAGCAGGGGTTCAGCAAAGAAATCCAGAAAGTGGAAAAATCAGCCAGAAAAAATGACAATAAAAAATAGCACAGGAGAACTCAAAGGTATATATAACAACAAAGAAGAGGAGAATCGTTCAATGGTTCTAGCAAAATAACCAAGCCATTAAAATGTAAAACTTGAAAAGTAAACAAACCAAAACAGGGACGACACAATATAAAGACAAAAGAACTTATCAAAATCACTATGTAGAAATAGGCCTGATAAGCTTTAGTAAAATATAGTTACTAAAACAAGAACACAAAACTAACGAGAAGAAAGAGAAGAATCGTTCGAATTGCAAAAGAACCAAGCCATAGGAGACATAAACAGAAGAGAAAGAGCAGCAGCCACTGATATAGATGCAAGGTTCAGTATTTGGGGAACAAGAATACATTGGAAACCTCAACGATTAAGGGGGCCCACCTCGCTTCTTTTCTCTTTCTCTCCCTCTCTCTTTGGCTTGTATCCATTCGGCCCCATTCAGCCTACTGTTTTAAGATGTTTAACCCCATCCAGGTGTCAATATTTTCCTGGCGAGCGGTAGCAAGCCAGCATATACAGTATATATCTTTGTTTTGACAGCAAGATAAATTTGTACATTTTTCGATAGAAAAATGTCTCCGGCAAAGCCGGATTTCTCCATACAATACTGGCTCGCTATCGCTCGCCAGGAAGATATCGACACCTGGATGCGGATAACATCTTAAAACAGTTGGCTGAATGGGGCCGAATGGATACAAGCCAGGGAAAGAGAGAAAAGGAGAGAAAGATAAAAAAAGACGGTGACCCCCCCTTAATATATAAAGAAAGGAGAAAAGAAAGCCGCCAAAGGAACTAGAAAAGGGGTTTCAACAGACGAAGAAAGACAGAAAAAGTCAAGAACAATTAACCCGTACAGTACCGGTGACGTCTTTTCAGTATATTCTGGCAACTATTAAACGATTATATTCAGCTTAAGAAGGACGTATACTCATTAAAAGACTACAAACTATCTCAGTTAATTCTTATAGACACCATATATCTTTCTTAAGCTGTATAAACTCGCGTAAATGCAGCTGAAATAAAAACAAAACGACGTCTCCGGTACTGTAGGGGTTAAAGAAAGCTCGGGAGACCTCAAAATAAGAGAAAACGGAAAGAGCAGCCAAAGGGGTCTAGAAAAGGGATTTCAACAGACGAAGAAAGCCAGAAAAAGTAGAGAACAATTAAAGAAAGCTCTGGAGACCTAAGAATCAGAAATGAGAGAAAGGAGAGAGCAGCCAAAGGGGTCTAGAAAAAGTGTGGCGCCAGGCGAAGGACCAGAACTGACCGCGACGGCACACCTCCACCCCCAGCCATTTGTAACTGGTGGTGGTGCGGTGGTGGTGGTGGAGGGTAGTAGTGGTGGAGGTGATGGGATGAAGTGGTGGTGGTGGTGGTGGAGGTGCAAGAGGGGGGCAGACACGAAGAAGAGGAAGGTGGTGGGAGGACTCGAACCCCTCCTCGCCCTCCGTGGACAACATACTCGCCGTCCTGGGAGGTGCCCGAGCACAGCGACGTCAGCTCCGTGTTCTCCGTCGCGTCCGTCATCGAGGGGCCTGCAATTATAAACACAACAACATTGATACATTGTCAAATTACCTATAAACTGAACAGTAGAATTATAAAGTAAAACTTGCAAAATAAACAAACCAAAACTGGGACGACACAAGATAAATGCAAAAGAACTACCAATAAACTACCAATTTACTTTGCATCCAACATAGAGGGCCCTTCGGAATCCAAGAACAACGCAGTTGGAGCCATTAGATCGAAGACTTGGATAGATTCACCTATCTTGGTAGTCGGCCTATATGAAGACATACAGGGCTATGGATTCTCTCGACAAAAGTATATAGAGCTGTGGATATCTATGCAGAAGGACAGTACTGCAGATCTTCAAGATGCTGGTACTCCCTGTTTTGTTATATGGTTGCAAAACATGGATACTAAACAGTGACTTAAAGAAATGCATCAACTCCTTTGGTACTAAATGAATCTGCGGAGTCATGGGGTAACTAACATCTACTCTTTAAAACTGACTGAAGGCATTTTGGGTGTATAGTTGTGAGTGTCAACTTCACCTATTCGGGCACGTGGCTCATCTCCCTAAAATTTATTTTGCTCTTTCAGTGGCTAAGGAGAGTAAGAACCCTGAGTGGGCTGATGCTTGGTGATAAATCATGTAGAGAGGTATTTGGGATCGAAAAAGTCATCAAATGGAACTTTACTCTGGGGAGTCAGAGGGTAAGTGCACTTATATGAAACATAAGCCCAATGAATTGATTGATTGATTGATTGATTGATTGATATAGTTGATGATGACTCACACATATCTTGCAACCAATTCAATTTGGGTCAGTTTCAAATTCTAGGTACTGGTTGATATATATATATATATACATAGTCAACTTAGCAGGTCAACTTACCACTCCGCTCACAGTAAGAATGGTTGGGATCATACGGAGGCTCAAGTCAAGGCTATGGTACTCCCAGCCAAGTATTGGTAGGCCTACACCATGATTCTGGGTAAACATTTAGGGCTAAAGTAGTAATGCATCACTTCAGTGTCATTCTTAAATCCATACAAAAAGGGTGAAAAGTTGGAGAACACCAATGCCCTAATAATATTCAACTTCCTCCTTCTGCACAGAGATAGATAAGAGATCTATGTCTATGCTGAGAAAGTCTATACACTTACCCGGTATGCCAAAGTCGAGGCACTAGGGACAGGTGTGTGTGTGTCTGTGTGTGGGGGGGGGGGTGACTTCTGATAGTATTTTTGAAAATTTAATCTTAGCTAACCAAAGTCACCCCATTTTCTTTTCTGTGTATGAAGGAGACAAAAGGCAAAGCTGCATGTAACAAGTGTCTCCCTCAAATTTGAAAGTGACTTAGCAAAACAATTTTTGTTGGTGTACTGGAAATAAGTTCAGTGTGACTGTTTAGTGTAGTGAAATTTATAGGAGGTGGTGGTATTGGTGAGAGCTAGCTGAATTACTCTCTGTGTAGGTGAGACAGAAACAGAGAGGGAGGCCAGACAAATGAAACAAGAGTTCCAGCAACTCCTTATCACATGCCTATGAGGCCTCCCCTGGGTATTGCCCTGTTTGACTGGTGTCTACAATCTCCCCAGGTTTACAGTAAGGGGTTTTGAGTATCCAGGCCCAGTACTGCTTACACTGACACAAAGTACACATATATGTCCAGAGTAAGGTTTGGCATCCTCTATCCTACCTTAGCCATTTCTGTCTGTCTCTTTTCCTGTACTATTTTTCCTTCTAGGTGCGGGTGAGATCACCCGATTGGGTGGTACTGCAAAGGAGGGCTGCTGATGGTGGGGGCATTGGTCAGGGGGTGATCCCCTCCCCCACTGCCCTCTCTGAGACAGATCTCATCTCACCCTGGCCCCTTCGGGAGCCCGAGCATCTGGAGCGGCTTCGGTCAACAGGACTCGGGACTGTTCGGAAAGACAGTCTTGGGAACTACAACAACAACAACAAATATACAACCCAGCTCTATAACCTTACCTTCGGACTTCATGCGAGGTTTGGAAGGTCTGCGTGCTGAGGCCCTCATGGCACCACCCGGTCCCTCCACATCACCCAAGGCCTCCTCTCCCAGCTGCTCCAGTAGCATCTGTTAATGACAACAACAACATTATAACATGTATGTATGTATGTATTATAGAACACACCAACACTGTAACATGTGGCTGTGAAATATAGAACACAGAAAATAGAAAAGAACATGAAAACAGAAAATAATATAAACAGAAAATATAAAAACAAAGTTTATGCTAGGCTGCACTTTGCCTTGGAGAAATATCTGGAGAAGGGATAACAGTTGTATACTGCATTTATGGACTTGTAGAAGGCCTATGACAGAGTTGATAGAGAAGGTCTGTGGAAAGTACTGAGAATATACGGAGTAGATGGCAAGTTGCTGAAAGCTGTGCAGAGCATGTATGAGGGTGCAAAGGCAGCAGTACGTGTGCAGAATGAACAGAGCGAGTTCTTTGATCTGAATGTTGTGTTAAAGCAAGGGTGTGTGATGTCCCCATGGTTGTTCAATATATATATATATATATATATATATATATATATATATATATATATATATATATGGATAGAGTCATGAAAAAAATACAAGGAAGAACAGTAGATGTTAGTGTACCGCTGATAAAGGAAGGAAATTAATGGAAGTTGCCTGTACTGCTGTTTGCTGACGATACAGTTCAGATGAGCGATAGTGAATGGGAGTTGCAGGGTCTGGTATATACTATATGTTTGGAACAGTGTGTGAAAAACGGAATATGAAGGTAAATGAGGGGAAGAGTAAGGTTATGGTCTTTGAAAGGGGTGCTGTCACAGAGTGTGAGGTGAGGTTGAATGGTCAGGCTATGGAGAATGTCAGCTCATTTAAGTATTTGGGCAGTGTGTTGAGTAAAGATGGGAGTATTGATGAAGAAGTGCAGGAGAGGGTGCAACAGGTGAAGAGGGGTGTAGGAACGCTTTAAACGGTGACAAGGAAGAGGATAGTCAGCATGGAAGTAAAGAAGTCCTTGCATGATAGTGTGGAAATCCCAACATTGACATACGGGAGTGAAGCATGGATGTTGTTGGAGAGACACAAACCAAGAGTGAGAGGGGTGGAAATGAGTTACTTGAGAAGTGCGTGCGGAGTTACATGGAGGGATAGACAGATGAATGAGGAAGTACGAGAGTGGTGTGGTGTGGTGTGGATGTAGATGTGCTGGAAAGTGTGAAAAGGAACACCTTAAGATGGTTCGGCCATGTGGAACGTATGGGAGTGTACGAGATTGAGGTGGAAGAACAGAGAGGGAGAGGTAAACTGAGAGAGAGGTGGAAGGATGGAGTGAAGAAGTATATGAGTGAAAGCGGTGCTGGATGGGAGGAGGAGCGTCGACTGACCGAGGACAAAGGTGCATGGGGCGTTTCGTTCGTGGCCACCCCTTCGGGGATCACGGCGTCCGGCGATAGATAGATGGACAAAAATTACCAAAGTGGATTGAAGCTAACCTGGCAGAAATGAGTAACATTGCCTTTCTGTACATATGCATAGCCAATATTAAATAGAGGCGGCGTCACACGATCAGTTTAAAAAAGGAAGTACTGTACTGTATAGAAAGGCAGCATTACCAATTTCTGCCAAGTTAGCTTCAATATAGTTTATAGTTCATGTTTTATATACATTTTAAAGTCTATCTATCTATATACTCTGGCACATACCAGTCCCCTATTTGTTTATTTATTTTGTTTGGTGGGGGGGGGGGGGGGAATCGAGACAGAGTCCGAGCAGGGACAATATAAAAAAACACACACACACACACACACAATCAGACACATCTAGGTGGTTCAGAAGAATGACCCAGGCCCATTTGGGGTCCCCAGCATAAGATTCCCAGGTCCCAGATCTCCAAGAGGCTCAGATTTCCGCAGGCAGAATTTCAGCAAAGTTGTACCACCACAAGTCTGCCCACCATGCATCCAGGCGTACCCGAAATATAATTTCTACTGACTCACCAGGCCAGGCGCCTGATGGACTATTATCTAGTCCAACTGGCGCCTGACCTCCTCTCCCAAACGACCGCGTTTATACTCATCTATTCACTAGCATTCTCCATTCATTCTTATTTCTTACCACTTCTCTTGCCTGATCTATAATAATTCCTCTATCTTCCAACGCTTGTCCTAAACAGTTTCTCCATATCAATGGAGGTCTTCCTACCCCTCTACCTCCCCTTGTATCTGCCTCACATATTCATTGTAACCCTTTCATCTTCCATTCGCTCAACATGTCCATACCAGCTCAGCACCCTTCTGTCCACTCTGGCCGACAAAAGTTCCTTCTGCCCCACTCTCCTACGTATCTCTTCATTCCTCAATCTGTCTCCAAGAGTCACTCCAGACATACTCCTCAAGCAGCTCATCTCCATCACATCCAGCTTTCTTCTCTCCGTTTTCTTCAGAGCCCACGTCTCAGCCCCATACATCACTGTTGGTACAACTATCCCTTGATACATTGCACTTTTAATATTCATTCCGAGATTTCTCTCCTTCCAGATACTTCCCATTGCTCCGAAAACTTTCCTTCTTTCACATACTCTCTTTTTTACCTCCATTTCCATACCTCCATTCCTACTTATCATTCCTCCTAGATATTTAACCCCTTGAGTATTAGCGACGCACGTAATGCGTCGCCTATGTATGTAACGCTAATCCCTAGAGACGCAATGGTTGCATCCACCTTAATTACTCTTGTCCTATGGTACCTAGAAGGTTCACATTTGTATGGGAACTACTTTAAGATCCCACGGACCCTCCAAGTCCAGCCGCATGCGTGTGGGCGCACGTGGGAGTGATTTTCCAGTATGTTGCCTACCCATCACCCCATGTTAATTGTGACTTTTTGCCGCCCCCCAGGACCCCTAAATGACCTAGGTGAGCGTTTTTTGTTGTTTTTCCTTCATTACTAACCCATCCCATGTGTTTTCAGGAAAAAAGAAGAAAAAGAAATGACAAGTGGCTGGTCCTGGACTGTACATTTATATTAAATCGCTTGGGGTCCAGTGGGTTAAAACACTCCACTTGTTCCAGTATTTCCCCATCCAGCCTCACATCTAGATTCACTCTACGAGGATCTCTATTACACACTATAACTGGCGGGTGCCCAACCCCGAAAAGGGTTGAAATAGGGGAGCTATCCCCCCGCCAAAGGCGGCTTTCTAGGGCCTTTCCTAGCTGATGCTGAGAGGATTGGGTTCTAGTCATGTGGTGATGGGATGGTCTATCAGAGTGAGAACTGAGCGATCTCTGCCATACCCATAGCTTACTCTGACTGTTCATTTTACTTATATATTTTTTAGATCTCAAGTGACGGCGTCTCTTGCGTGGATTGACCTAATCTACCAAGATTGGAAGCCAAAGCGTCACATCTTTCCTTTGCCCCTCAACTTTCTCTTCATAATTGCTGAGGGGCACAGGGCCCTGGGTGGGGCTTTGGTTTCCCGGGCGTTTCCGCGCCCTCCTCAGCTCCCCGCCATGGAGTGGCTTCGGTCACCCAGGCTTTATTGTGGTCGGCGGGGAGGGTTTTGTGGGGGCGCTCGGTTGTGGCCTTGGCCTTGCTCGGGGCCTTGGGGCTGTTCGGCCAGGCAGCTTGGGGAAAAACAACAACAACAACAACAACAACACACTATAACTTTACTTTTATTGACGTTCACCCTCAGCTTCCTCCTCCCACAAACCACACCAAATTCTTTGATTACTCGCTGCAGTTTCTCCTCAGAATCCGCCCCCAACGCTGTCATCAGCAAACAGCAACTGATTACATACATACATACATACATACGGGTTTAAAGACCGCAACCGTCCACAGTGAATGTGGCCTCCATGGTACAATCACAGTACTGCACACAGTGCACAGCAATCATTACACGGTGGATACAGTATTTACTGCAGCACTGTACAAAGTGTTGCCACAACAACGCCCCATCATGTTATCACTGTGGCTGATGTTGGTATAGCGCTAACAGTGTCTCAGCAAAACTCAATAAAGTCCCCCCGAAGCACTTGCATCTGACGAAATCGCACCACACCAGCCTTAACCGTGCTACAATAAGGCAGTAACAAGAAATCACCGTAACTGCTACAGAGGTTGACTGCACCACCAAAGTAGCGGGCGGTGGGGTCGTTGCATCCCTACGCCAGAGAGAAAGGCCGACTTGTGCTAGTGGGCTGTGAGAGTAAGACACTAGGGAACCATGGGGCACACCATTATGGCCCCACTGCCTTCACCACTCTCAGGGAAAACAAAAATAGAAATAAGAATTATGGAAAAGGTAAAGTCAGAACTAGCTATGGGAAGTAGAGGACCCCAACCCTCACTCTGACAGATCCAGCCCACCAATCTCTACAATTCTTTCCTACTAAACCTACTAAATTTAAAGTAGATTACGATAATATCCTTGAATTTAAAGTAGATTACGATAATATCCTTGAATTTAAAGTAGATTACGATAATATCCTTGAATTTAAAGTAGATTACGATAATATCCTTGAATTTAAAGTAGATTACGATAATATCCTTGAATTTAAAGTAGATTACGATAATATCCTTGAATTTAAAGTAGATTACGATAATATCCTTGAATTTAAAGTAGATTACGATAATATCCTTGAATTTAAAGTAGATTACGATAATATCCTTGAATTAGCTGTATGAAAAGGAAAAATCAATATGATTTAAGATATTACTTCCGAGTAATATCAAACTACAGTATTTCAAATTATTTACTTATTAAATAACCTTATCAGTTATATATCAAATATTTTGATGGGTTAATTAAGATATCATTATAAGATATTATTTTATCTCGATTAGAGTCTCTCTCTCTCTCATTTTCCCTCCCTCTCTCGCTTTCTCTCTCTCTCACTTTCCCTTTCTCTCTCTCTCTCTCTCTCGCTTCCCCACTCATCCTCTCTCTCCTTGTATTAACGTAGGTAATAACAGTAGTTTTTGTGTGCGAGATCAGTTAGAAGAATTCCCCAGAGCTATGTTAGTGTCCCTTCCATTAATTTACGTTATGGGGGTTGGTTCTCTCACTTAGGCCTACTAGTGTTTTTTTTTTTTTTTTTTTTTTTGTACGGGGAGACGGGTCGTTTCTCTGGTCCCCTTTCTCCCTCGTGTTAAGCCCCATTTGTTTTGAGATTAATAGACGTTCGGCCTATTAGTTTGGCGATTTTAACACCTTTCGCCCCATTTCTTTGTCAATTTTATGACCTTTCGTGCCATTTAAGTGTCGATGTTTTTCCTGGCGAGCGATAGCGAGCCTAACATTTTAAGAGGAATCGGCCTTCGGCCGGGACATTTTTCTATCGAAAAATGTACAAATTTATCTTGAAGGGGGGTCTAGGTTTTTTTTCTTTTTAAGCTTGATGGTAGTCTAGTTAAGAAACTAAGCAATAAAGGAATGAATGACCAAACAACTCCCCTTAAGGGTCGAGGCGATCAGAACAGAGGCAAGAGGTGTGAGGAGATTGCCCAAACATCTCCACCAGCCGGGAATCGAACTCGGTCCTCCCGGTTAGAAACCGAGCGCTCTACCAATGTTGCTACTGGTCACCCCTGCCTACTATGTTTGTATGCTACACTAAAGACTAAGGGTGAGGGCTGGTCCTATCTAGAGTGAGGTTTGGCATCCTCTACTCAACCTTAGCCGTTTCTGGTTGTCCCTTTTACTCTCCTACTTTTCCTTCTGGGGGCTAGGAATCCAACTCTCCTACCTTTCCTTCTGGGGGCTAGGAATCCAACTCTCCTACTTTTCCTTCTGGGGGCTAGGAATCCAACTCTCCTACTTTTCCTTCTGGGGCTAAGAATCCAACTCTCCTACTTTTCCTTCTGGGGGCTAGGAATCCAACTCTCCTACTTTTCCTTCTGGGGGCTAGGAATCCAACTCTCGTACTTTTCCTTCTGGGGGCTAGGAATCCAACTCTCCTACTTTTCCTTCTGGGGGCTAGGAATCCAACTCTCCTACTTTTCCTTCTGGGGGCTAGGAATCCAACTCTCCTACTTTTCCTTCTGGGGGCTAGGAATCCAACTCTCTTACTTTTCCTTCTGGGGGCTAGGAATCCAACTCTCCTACTTTTCCTTCTGGGGGCTAGGAATCCAACTCTCCTACTTTTCCTTCTGGGGGCTAGGAATCCAACTCTCCTACTTTTCCTTCTGGGGGCTAGGAATCCAACTCTCCTACTTTTCCTTCTGGGGGCTAGGAATCCAACTCTCCTACTTTTCCTTCTGGGGGCTAGGAATCCAACTCTCCTACTTTTCCTTCTGGGGGCTAGGAATCCAACTCTCCTTGAAACAATCACCTACTAGACTATACAGAGTAAGGGGCGAGCGAACGCGAAAGTGGTCCAGGACCCTAACAATTGGTATTTTAAATGTTGTTTCTGTTCGGGCTCTGTCTCGAGTCGGCCAACCCCAGCTATGGGGCATTTGCCTGATTATATACATACATACATGCAACACAATCCCACCCCTACTCTGTACAACTCTCCAACTCAAGAGTGAAACGTTACTCTCAATCATTCTTCTATTCAACAGCCGAGCTCTGGAACTCTCTCCCTGAATCCATCTTTCCCTCATCCTATGACTTAAATTGTTTCAAACTCCGTGTGTCTAGACATTTTGGCTCGATCATCCCTTGATTTTGGCCCTGTCACTCTTTCAACTATGGGGGAGGCACTCGCTATAGGCAATTCTGCCTTTTGCCTCCCTCAATCACATAGAAAAAAAAAAAAAAAAAAAAAAAAACTAAGTCTCTCTGTATCTATATTTATCATACCTCCAAATCCTACTCAGTCTCCACAATAAAACTAACTACATATAATATCTTATAAGCCTGTACATATTATATCTTATAAGCCTGTACATATTATATCTTATAAGCCTGTACATATTATATCTTATAAGCCTGTACATATTATATCTTATAAGCCTGTACATATTATATCTTATAAGCCTGTACATATTATATCTTATAAGCCTGTACATATTATATCTTATAAGCCTGTACATATTATATCTTATAAGCCTGTACATATTATATCTTATAAGCCTGTACATATTATATCTTATAAGCCTGTACATATTATATCTTATAAGCCTGTACATATTATATCTTATAAGCCTGTACATATTATATCTTATAAGCCTGTACATATAATATCTTATAAGCCTGTACATATTATATCTTATAAGCCTGTACATATTATATCTTATAAGCCTGTACATATTATATCTTATAAGCCTGTACATATTATATCTTATAAGCCTGTACATATTATATCTTATAAGCCTGTACATATTATATCTTATAAGCCTGTACATATTATATCTTATAAGCCTGTACATATTATATCTTATAAGCCTGTACATATTATATCTTATAAGCCTGTACATATTATATCATATAAGCCTGTACATATTATATCTTATAAGCCTGTACATATTATATCTTATAAGCCTGTACATATTATATCTTATAAGCCTGTACATATTATATCTTATAAGCCTGTACATATTATATCTTATAAGCCTGTACATATTATATCTTATAAGCCTGTACATATTATATCTTATAAGCCTGTACATATTATATCTTATAAGCCTGTACATATTATATCTTATAAGCCTGTACATATTATATCTTATAAGCCTGTACATATTATATCTTATAAGCCTGTACATATTATATCTTATAAGCCTGTACATATTATATCTTATAAGCCTGTACATATTATATCTTATAAGCCTGTACATATTATATCATATAAGCCTGTACATATTATATCTTATAAGCCTGTACATATTATATCTTATAAGCCTGTACATATTATATCTTATAAGCCTGTACATATTATATCTTATAAGCCTGTACATATTATATCTTATAAGCCTGTACATATTATATCTTATAAGCCTGTACATATTATATCTTATAAGCCTGTACATATTATATCTTATAAGCCTGTACATATTATATCTTATAAGCCTGTACATATTATATCATATAAGCCTGTACATATTATATCTTATAAGCCTGTACATATTATATCTTATAAGCCTGTACATATTATATCTTATAAGCCTGTACATATTATATCTTATAAGCCTGTACATATTATATCTTATAAGCCTGTACATATTATATCTTATAAGCCTGTACATATTATATCTTATAAGCCTGTACATATTATATCTTATAAGCCTGTACATATTATATCTTATAAGCCTGTACATATTATATCTTATAAGCCTGTACATATTATATCTTATAAGCCTGTACATATTATATCTTATAAGCCTGTACATATTATATCTTATAAGCCTGTACATATTATATCTTATAAGCCTCAAGACAGAGCCAGAATAGGGACAACACAGCAGAAAACAATGAACACACAAAAACAAAATACAAAATCACGCATTAATTTAATTAAATAATAATAATAATAATATAAAAATAATCATACCTCCAAATCCAGTTTCTTCTCCACAATAAAACTAACTAAATATTATTTCCTATATACTGTACTGTACATATTTCCTACCTGGTATTGTTCATTGTTCTTTCCACTCACTAAAACAATAAGCTTTCCATAATGCAGTTGGGTCCAGTACATGATTAGATTGATATCAAAAATTAAAAAATGGACATTAATTGTGATCGTATATTTAACCTTTAACTGTGTTGGTGGTCTAATGGTTTAAATGCTTATGTTCTGGGTGTGGTGTCCCGAGTTCGAATCCCATATGCTTTCAATAGTTTATTCAAGTGCATTGGGGTTTGATGATTAATGTTAAGAACTGGGTGTTACTTAATAAATTAAATAAATTATATTAATCATAAAATAATAATCATACCTCCAAGTCCTGTTCCCTTTCCCGCAGTCGTCTGACGAACACCTGTCTGTCCACCTCGGCTTTCTTGATCTGGTCGTGAAAGTCGGACATCTCGGAGTCGCTGTCGGGGTTCCGTGGCGGCTTGAGTGTCTGTCGTCCCCGCTTGTCCAAGATCCCCTGGGGATTCCGTCGCAGCTCGATAATCTGTTGTAGAGAAGAAAAAAATATGTGTTATTAAGGGGATATAGTGATTAGTTGATTTACATATTTATATTTTAATTTTATAGTTGCCTCGATAGACATCCATCAAGCTTAACAAAATGACACCACAACGAGCTTCGTAGCGCGCTGTGTTCACCAGCAGCGCTACCACAGACATAGACAAAATTCGCCAATTATTAGCAATGTTGTGCTACAATTATTGTCTTTGGCAGTACTGCATATATCTTGTACGACATGGGGAGAGACTCTCAGTCCCGCAGAAGACGTGCCAGAGAGGGGAAGGGGGCCTGCCGCGCTCCTACTCACTCGCACTCGTCGCCGCAGGTTTTAATGGTTTTTAAATTACAGTAATTGTCATTACGTTCCCGAACGGCTCCCGCAGTGAAAGGATTAACAACATATTTTGGTACAAAATATCAGTAATAGCTGAGTAATCACGACAGAGCCATGGTAATTTTCTACCAGCTGGAAATATACATACAATAATGGAAGACTCGTGTAATTTCCTGTATGTCAAGCCTGCACAATAACGAGGCTGGGTAATAATTTAATGTAATGTACTGTTGTGGGGTTACGAAATTGCTGCGTAATTTTCCCACTCTCATTTCCGCCGGTGATTATATAAACATTAAAAAACAAATTGCGCGATGTTTATTCATGGAGTAGGTCAGGATTTTTGCTGGTTTAGGTGATGTGGTTGCTTTATTCCGTTTTATGTTGTATATATAGCCCGTTTTATGTTGTATATATAGCCCGTTTTATGTTGTATATATAGCCCGTTTTATGTTGTATATATAGCCCGTTTTATGTTGTATATATAGCCCGTTTTATGTTGTATATATAGCCCGTTTTATGTTGTATATATAGCCCGTTTTATGTTGTATATATAGCCCGTTTTATGTTGTATATATAGCCCGTTTTATGTTGTATATATAGCCCGTTTTATGTTGTATATATAGCCCGTTTTATGTTGTATATATATAGCCTGTTTTATGTTGTATATATAGCCCGTTTTATGTTGTATATATAGCCCGTTTTATGTTGTATATATAGCCCGTTTTATGTTGTATATATAGCCCGTTTTATGTTGTATATATAGCCCGTTTTATGTTGTATATATAGCCCGTTTTATGTTGTATATATAGCCCGTTTTATGTTGTATATATAGCCCGTTTTATGTTGTATATATAGCCCGTTTTATGTTGTATATATAGCCCGTTTTATGTTGTTATATAGCCCGTTTTATGTTGTATATATAGCCCGTTTTATGTTGTATATATAGCCTGTTTTATGTTGTATATATAGCCATTTCTCTATCTATTTCTCTATATATATGTATCCACATACACTTACATAGATGTTTATATACTCCCAGCCGGACTCGAACCTCCGACATTCAGAACGAGTGTCCAAGCTTTTAATCTACTACACCACGGGGTGAATGTCAGAGGTTCGTGTCTGACTGGGAGTATGTAAATATGTATTAGCTCACATGTATTTGTGAGGTATACTTGACTTAACATAGATATTTAATTAAAGCTTGTATTTATTTCTACATATGTGTGGGTTTTATTGCTTGTTATATCATTAACCCTTTCAGGATACGATGACGCAATTTATTTCTGGCTGTTTTCAGACAACTTTATTCAGGTTAGCAAGGGTATATGAAAGTCAGAGGGTTAATTGAGATAGTATTTCCCCTTATATATCCCACAGATTCTTCTTAAGCTATATTAAATCGTCTAATGATAGCCGGAATAAACTTTCAAAATGTCCAAGGGTATATGAAGTTAATCTTATTTATTTATTTATTTTTTTCCTGTGTTCCAACTCTATCTCCGAACAAAGGCCAACAGCCTGTAGATTCAACCGCTCAACATTGGGGGCATTGGCCCGGGGGTGCAAGCCCGTGGGCTGATGATCTCTTCCCCCACTGCCCTCTCAGAGACAGGTCTCTTCTCACCTTGGCCTCTTTCGGGGGCCATATATCCTTCTTATATCCTTTAGCTATCATATATCCTTCCTGAGCTTCATAAAATTGTCTAACTGTAGCTGAAATCAAATAAATGCGTATATCTTCACCCCCTACAACAGATTATTGAGCTGCGACAGAAACCCCAGGGGATCTTGGACAAGCGGCTGGGATGACACTCAAGCCGCCCCTTCGAGCTGTCCGACGTCCATGACCAGACCAAGAAAACCTCTTCATACCATTATAAAACTATCTATTCTTGCTGTTATCCCTCTCTCATGTATTAGTCTCTATATTAATTTGCTTTTTTATCACCATATTAATAATTTACAGCGCAATCAAATTAAAAAAGCCTCCTCATACTTTGCTACCATTATAAAACCATCTGGTGCTCGCTCCTGTATTGGCAACAAATTTCCGTCTGTGTACTCATACCTCATGCTTCCCAGTACCCTGGAAAGAAGCAAACATCCATCCAGTTCCTAAAAAAGGTGCCTCTTCAGATCCATCAAACTACAGACCAATAGCTATAACTTCCACTCTTGGTAAAGTCTTTGAAATTATATTAAATAATCACATAATTAAGCATCTTGAGAATAATAAATTAATCAGTGATAGGCAATATGGTTTTAGACGATGTCGATCAACTGCAGACATGCTTTGCCTTCTTACGCATCAAATCAACCAAGCTACAGACCAACATGGTGAAACACATACAATAGCACTGGATATATCAAAGGCATTTGATAGAGTCTGGCATCAATCCTTATTGTCGAAGATGTCACACTACGGCCTTGCATCATTAGTTCCACTAATTTCTTCTTATCTTCATAACAGAAAAATACGTGTAATGGTAGATGGCCTTTATTCTCAATTTCACTCAATAAATGCTGGTGTTCCCCAGGGATCAGTTTTGGCCCAAATTCTGTTCCTCATTCATATCAATGATCTCATATCTACCACTCATAATCCAATACATTCCTACGCAGATGACTCAACACTCCACAGTTCCTTCACATTTACCAATTCTTTCACCCAACCCGATCTTATAAATTCAAAAATAAACACTGCAATTTCTCTGAACCAGGACCTTTCTAGAATTAATGGATGGGGACAAAAGAATCTAGTTTCCTTTAATGCACAGAAAACCAAATACATTCAATTTTCTAACCGACAGAATCTCACTGACTCCCATATATTTTTTAATGATGTAAATATTCCCACTTCCCTTAGTATTGACATTCTCGGTGTAACATTAACTACTAACTTGAGCAGGACACATTATGTTAGAAGCATTGCTAAGAATGCCTCTAAAAAACTGGGACTCCTGTACAGAGTTCGAGAATTCTTCACTGACGAGCAGTTGGCCGTGATATATAAAAGTCATGTGCGTTCTCAGATGGATTACTGTTCACCTCTGTGGGGTGGAAGTGGAGTGATTGCATTGAGGCAGTTGGACAAAATTCAAAATAAAGCTATTAGATTAATCAATAACCCTGCAATCACACAGGACCTTCCTACATTATCCATACGAAGAAACGTTGCATCCCTTGCATTATTCTACAGATATTTTCACAGCAATTGTTCCGAGGAACTTGCTTCAATTGTGCCGCCTCTCCACATCTTTCCCCGTAGAACTAGGGCAGCTGAGAGCGCCCATGAATTTACACTTTCTCCTCCACAATGCAGAACTTCTGCTTATCAGAATTCATTTATCCCCAGAGCTACTACTCTTTGGAATTCACTTCCCTCGAATTGCTTTCCACAAACTTACAATCTACAAATGTTTAAATCCAGTTGTTACAAACATTTTATGAATGGAGGATGCCTTTAGGCACATGGACCTTTTTGTTTTATCTGTGTTTTTCCTTCCTCCGTTCATTGTCTCTTTAAAAAAAAAAAAAAAAAAAAATCTGTTATTGCTTCTCTCCCTTTCTCATGCATTACTTTCTATATTAATTTGCTCTCTTTTCATCATATCGAGATGCAACAAGATAATTTCTTTGTTTGTCAATGTAAAGACATTTCGTGCTATTTAGGTGTCGATTTGTTTCTGGCGAGCGAGCGATAGCGAGCCTGTAATTTTAGGAAGAAACGGCCTTCGGCCGGGACATTTTTCTGTCAAAAAATTTACAAATTTATCTTGAAGGAAGGTCTTGGGGTTGTTTTTTAAGTTTGATGGAGGTCTAGTGAGGAAATTAAAAAAATAACAAAAACATACATAAATGAGCAAATAAATACAGCCATCTTAATGACGGGTTTATCTCTAGGAATACGGAAGTTGGAACCAGTGTGGCTAAGCGGTACCACACTCACCTCGTCCATATACTGTGTGTGTGTGTATATATATATATACCGGTATATTTTGTTTAATACTCTCAGCGGGGCTCACACCACTGACAGTCAGGACGATTATCTATGCTTTAATCAACTATACCAGGGCATAATAAAGGATACTTAACCTTTCCCTATTAATATTAAGGAGGACAGTCCTACTTGGAGTTACGTGGGGGTACTGTGGTGATGGGCTGGTCTATCAGAGTGAGAACTGAGCGATCTCTGTCATACCCATAGCTTACTCTGACTGTTCCTTTTACTTATATATTTTCTAGAACTCGAGTGACGGCATCTCTTCCGTGGATTGACCTCCCAATCTACCAAGATTGGAAGCCAAAGCATCACATTTTTCCTTTGCCCCTCAACTTTCTCTTCATAATTGCTGAGGGGCACAGGGCCCTGGGTGGGGCTTTGGTTTCCCGGGCGTTTCCGCACCCTCCTTAGCTCCCCGCCATGGAGTGGCTTCGGTCACCCAGGCTTTATTGTGGTTGGCAGGGAGGGTTCTGTGGGGGCGCTCGGTTATGGCCTTGGCCTTGCTCGGGGCCTTGGGGCTGTTCGGCCAGGCAGCTTGGGTAACAACAACAACAACAACGAGGGGGTACTTGTACAAATCTGTGTATGGTATCCTGGAATATGGATCCTACGTCTTGTGTAAGAAATAAAATACTTACTCCAAGTAGGATTCCCCTTCTTGATGTAAATAGGAAAAGGTTACCTATTCTTTATCCCGCCGTGGTAGAGTGGTTAAGGGGAGGTTTTTAGTGTGTTTCCTAGACTTCCATCAAGCTTGAAATTACACCCCCTTGACCCCTTTTCAAGATAAATGTGTAAATTTTTCGGGAGAAAAATTTCCCGGCCGAAGGCCGGTTCCTCTTAAATTACAGGCTCGCTATCGCTCGCCAGGAAAAAATTGACACCTAAATGGGACGAAAGGTCTTAAAAGTGACATAAATGGGGTGAAACTTCTTAAAATCGCCAAACTAATGGGGCAAACATCTTAAAATCTCAAAAGCAATGGGGCTAGACATGAGAGAGAAAGGGGTCCAAAAAAAAAGTCCCTCAAGTGGATATCTCCCCTTAAAGCATGGACAATCGTCCTGACTTTCGGTGGTTCGAGCCCCGCTGATAATATAAAGTAGCTCACATGTATTTGTGAAATATTATATATATATAATATATATATATATATATATTACTAACATCATGGGCGAAGATTAAATTATCCTCCTGGACCACCCAATGTATTGATCTATCCATCTCTTTAAGGATGAGATTTTTTTGTTTACAACATATCTATCTATCTATCTATCTATCTATCTATCTATCTATCTATCTATCTACTCTCTTTAGGGCCGGTACATCCAAGCTATCTATCTATCTATCTATCTATCTATCAATCATCTATCTGTCCCATCTACTCTCCATAAGGCCGGTGCAGCAAATCTATCACTCACCTAGTTATCTATCTATCTATCTATTTAGCTATCTATCTATATATCTATCTAACGATCTATCTATCTATCTATCAATCTATGCAATCTACTCTCTCTCCGAAGATCAAAGGTAGCGTCTCGGGGGAGAGGGGGGGGGGGGGGGGGGAATATAATGAAGATGGAAAGGATGAAAAAGGCTCAATTATATATTTATCTGGCGTTTATACATATTATACACACACACACACTTACATATATATATACACACACACACATATACACACACACACATATACACAAACACACTCACACCCACACACACACTCTTTCACATCCACACCCACACACACACTCTTTCACATCCACATCCACCCACACTCTCTAACACACCCACCCACACACACTCTTTCATATACACACCCACACACTCTCTCTCTCTTCCGCACACATACACACACACTCTCACACATATTTGTTTGTGATTTACAGGCATATTAATTTGATCATATTGCTAACAATTGTTTTTTGTTTCAGGCATTAATTGTATCACATTGCTAACATATTTTGTTTGTGATTTTCAGGTTTTAATTGTACCATTTTGCTAACGTAAATTTGTGTGATTTTCAGGCATATTGTGGTTATATTGTCATGGCGCCGCAACGAACCTGCACGAGTTGTTCCGGTAGGTTTGGCCCTACCATGTTTGTTGATATTAATGTCCATATTTGTAGATTCTGCCAGCTTCGAGAGAAGATGGCGGATGCATTGTATGCAGCTCACCGCAAGATCGATGCCCTGACTACGAAGCTTGAATCCCTTCAAGAATTTGTCACACTCAACGTAGGAGTGCCCTCGGCCCAAGAAACCACTACGATGTCAACCGCCATTCCAGTGCATGCAGTACCGGTACCGGTACCCGCACCAGCAGATACCTTAGATGTTACAGAAAATAATAATGACTCTACTCTCACTCCCCCCAGGACAACTTTCAGTTAGTGAGAAACAATGTGCATCCCAGTACCAGTACCAGGAAGGTCATCCCGACAACATGCCAAAACCGCTTCAAAATTCTTGCTATTGACGAGGAAGAGGAAACAGAAGAAGTTCGGCTTGTGGGCGACTCCATGGTCCGTGGCCAACTAGCCGAGTTCTGCGCCAGGGCACCCAGGACCAGAAAGCGTTTCTGTATCCCGGGTGGTGGCGTGGACGACATTGTTGCGGCTGTGGAAGAGGTTTCCTAGGCTCGCCTCCGCAAGCACAATGTACGTCAGCCACGTTGGATCTAACGATGTCCAACGGATGCGGTCAGAGGAACTACTTTGCAAGTACCGGCGGCTGATCAGGTCCTACAAGGAAAAATCTAATAGAATCTTAATTTCAGGAATTGTTACCCGGATTGATGTAGAAAACCGATTCTACAACATAGCTACCAGTACAAATCGCCGACTAGCCAAACTCTGCAGGGAGGAGGACATCGGCTTTGTCGACACGTGGTATCATTTTTACTATGATAAATCTTTGTTTTCAGGAGATGGTGTACATCTCAATGAAGTAGGAGCTGCACGTCTTGGTCGTCTGCTGAACAATGCAGTCAAGGATTTCCGTTAAAAAAAACGGGGTCAACCGGGGGTATCCAGGAAGGGTAGTGTAAGTCAAATACGAACTGAAAATTCAGACGATGCGCAGTCAGTAACATCCAACTCTAATACTCTTAAGGTGGTCTATGTAAATGCTCGTAGCATACGCAATAAATTTTCAGATCTAGAGGAAATCGTGTTTACAGAACATTATGATATAATCGGCATTACAGAATCTTGGTTAAATACGGAAGACAGACTTTTTAGCCGAATATACTGTACGCTTTCTGGTTATACAATGTTTGAGAAAAGTCGGATCAATAGAAATGGAGGAGGAGTTCTGTTTTTTATAACAATCTAGATAAGTTGTCATGTTGGGCGCAAATTTGGCAAATGAGTTTCAATGCGGATAAATGTAAAGTACTAGGCTACATATCGGATACCAAAATAAGAAAGCAAACTATTCGATGAATGGCACTTAGCTTAAGACTGTAGACAGAGAAACCGATCTGGGAGTAACAATATCGAGTAACCTAAAACAGAGTCAACAATGTTCAGAAGTTGTTAAGAAGGCAAACAAAATAATTGGCTTTATAGGCAGGTCATTTGAGCATAAATCCAAAGAAGTTATCTTAACTCTTTACAATTCCTTAGTCCGCCCTCTTCTGGAATACTGCGTTCAATCCTGGTGCCCTTATTACCAAAAAGATATAGTCAAGCTAGAACAAGTTCAACGTAGACTTACCAAAATGATACCTAGCCTAAAGAACAAACCATACGAGAAGCGTCTTAGAGAATTAAATCTATTTCCTTTAACCCAACGCAGATTAAGAGGCGACTTAATTCAAGTGTTCAAAATCATCAAAGGCATCGACAATATGAACTGTAGTAAGTACTTCACTATCGACCAATCTAATTATACGCGGGGAAACGGCTGCAAAATTATTGGTAAGCCTTTTAACTCTCACGAATCTAAGAATTTCTTCTTCAATCGAGTTGTCAACTTATGGAATGGGCTTCCCCAAGACGCTATAGACTGCAGCACCGTTGATTCTTCTAAACTTCGCCTAGACAACTATCTTGCATCAAACCCGCGACTGACTGCGTTTGTAAATGAATAACTTTATTTTATCCCCCCCTCAGTTACTAACCCATCTGTCCCCTACTAACTTCCTAATCCTGCCATGGACATTAGTTCCAGGGCAGTATTTCCCTTTCCAATGTTCCTTTACCCACTCTAAACCACTGTTTGGACACTTGATCCTCAGTGTTTTGGAGGACAAGCAGCCTAGAAGGGTCACTAGATCTGTTGTTGCTTGATTTCCTTTGTACGCCTTTGTACACACCCACACACATACACTCTCTCACATACACACACTTCCTTATACTGTCACAGTTTAGATAAACCTTAAATGAAGATAATTTTTGTGAATATAATGAAGATGAAATGATGAAGTGGGTCTATTATATATTTATCTAGCATTTATATACACACACACACACACACACACACACACACACACACACACACACACACACACACACACACTCTCTCTCTCTCTTTCCTTTATTTGGGATTCTGTTATCTAATTTACTAGCATTAATTTCTGACCATCTACCTTTGATCGTAAGTCTCTGTGTAATCACTATATCAATGTAAATATGTGGACAACACTCTCTCTCTCTCTCTCTCTCTCTCTCTCTCTCTCTCTCTCTCTCTCTCTCACACACACACACCTTGCACTATAAGGTACACAAGGTGATTTTATGATATATTTTTAATGTTTTTGTGTTTATATATATGTAAAATAGGAGTAGGGTAAAGGAATGTATTATCACCTTTGTCCTTCTGAGACAATGTATATGTAATTGTATGTGTTTATGCTAATCCCAATAAAGAATAAAATCAAATCAAATCTCTCTCTCTCTCTCTCTCTCTCTCTCTCTCTCTCTCTCTCTCATATTATAGGAGAATCCTAAATGAAGAGGATGTTAAAAGTTTGTGAATATGAAGATTTACTGCATAAGATGAGGTGAGTCGACTCTCCAGCTCTCTTCCTCTATATATGTGCTACAAGGATCAGTGCTGGGACCCGTTCTATTCTTGATTTACATAGATGATATTGACGACATTGTTGAAGAATAAGTATAAGTATATGAGGGTCGTCAATTATCTATTATTTTTAACTATCTACCTATCTATTTCTATTGTTTTAACTATCTACCTATCTATTTCTATTGTTTTAACTATCTACCTATCTATTTCTATTGTTTTAACTATCTACCTATCTATTTCTATTTTTTTAACTATCTACCTATCTATTTCTATTTTTTTAACTATGTACCTATCTATTTCTATTTTTTTAACTATCTACCTATCTATTTCTATTTTTTTAACTATGTACCTATCTATTTCTATTTTTTTAACTATGTACCTATCTATTTCTATTTTTTTAACTATCTACCTATCTATTTCTATTTTTTTAACTATGTACC
The DNA here is from genome assembly GCA_032716605.1 of Paralithodes platypus. Lineage (NCBI taxonomy): Eukaryota > Metazoa > Arthropoda > Malacostraca > Decapoda > Lithodidae > Paralithodes > Paralithodes platypus. The sequence goes on from CM064562.1 coordinate 35,723,437, forward strand.
TATCAATTTAATTAATTTACGCATTTTAGAGATGACGACCAAGCATAGTTGGTACGGAATATGATGAAGATAGAGGTAATGCAAGTTCATGATCTTGTTTTATCTATCAATCTACTAATATATTTCTCAATCTATACATCCACAAGTCTATCCATCTACTCACTTTAGGGACGAAGACCAAGCATAGCATCCCGGTGGTGCAGAAAATTATGAAGATGGAGATAATGAGGTAGGCGGCATCGTTCTCGTCTCTGAGGATGTAGGATATGGGAGCCCCGATGACGTAGATTGACTTTCCTCCGTGTATGCCACAAGGATCAGTGCTTGGACCCGTTCTATTCTTGATTTACATTAATGATATTGACGACGAACACGGACGACATTGATGTAGATGAAGTATGTGAGGGACATAAATTATCTATTTTTCTAACTATCTACCTATCTTATCTACTCACTTTAGGGACGAAGACCAAACACAGCGTCCCGGTGGTGCAGAATATGATGAAGATGGAGATAATGAGGTAGGCGGCATCGTTCTCATCAGTGAGGATGTAGGATATGGGCACCCCGATGACGCACATGATGACCACATTGTACACGCTCATGCCGATGTACTTGGAGTCGTTGAGGGCCGGCATGTCCACCTGACGCGTCTCCCAGGCCAGGAAACAACCGAACACCTGAGGGGAGAAAAGCACAAAATGATTAGGGGGATATGGGCCTTTTTTGGGTCTATTAATTCATTTATTCCTTTATTTCTTAGTTTCCTCGCTAGACCTCCATCAAGCTTAGAAAAACACCCCCTAGACCCTCCTTCAAGATAAATTTGTCCATTTTTCGGTAGAAAAATGTTCCGGCCGAAGGCCGATTCCTCTTAAAATTTCAGGCTCGCTATCGCTCGCCAGGAAAATATTGACACCTAAATGGCACAAAAGATCTAAAAAATGACAACGAAATTGAGCGAAAGATGGTAAAATCGCCAAACAATGTAAAACCTGAGGAAAAGAGAGAAGAAATACATGTAAGAGTTGAGAAGAATGGGCGATAATATATTCATGCATTGTACACGCTAATGCCGATGTACTTGGACTCGTATTCTTAAACATGTCTTTCCCTTCACAGCGCCTGATACCGAACGAATATTGTGGGTATGAGTGTTATTTACAGAGATTATACGGATTAACCCTTTCAGGTCCGGGGGTTGCCGTTTTGTATTCAAAATAGAATGATCTTGATCTCATAATTACCTCTCCAAAATTAGTTTTCTGCCCACAACTGCAGAGGTTGAAGTAATTAAACTAAAGATATCTAAACACCCCTGATGGTCACAAAGGTATAAAGTATCCTTTAACCCCTTCTGTACCAGAGGGTATTACTATAAATGTACCCTCCAGTACCAAGCATTGTTGGTCAAAATGACTTCAGAGTCAAGAGATTACTGACCCAGCTAGCTACCACAGGCTAATTGGATCCAAGCTGAGAAGTGTTGCTAATGTCTCAGAGCAGTGCGTACAAGTCATGGTACCAGGTACCGCTCGATACGGGCAATTACAAGGACCACATATTAATGACGGACATCTTCCGTCGCTGGTACTGATGAATGACTTTTTTACTGACAGCTATATACCATACCATCACTGGTAAAGTAAGGGTTAAGGACACGATCGCGTCCACACGTGCGTGACAGGGTTAACACTCCCATTTCCGAAGCTAGTGTAATTTTTCAAGATATTTCGTCCATTAACGGCACTACGAAGGAAAAGAACTGTTTGAGAATTCCACCCTTGGAGTCGTTGAGGGCCGGCATGTCCACCTGCCGCGTCTCCCAGGCCAAGAAACAACAGAACACCTGAGGGGATAAAAGCACAAAATGAATAAAAGACATAACAAAACAAAGGAATAAAGGACTTAAGAAACGAAGGAAATATATTGGAACAGGCGAGGAAGCAACCGAACACCTGAGAGGGAAAAACGCACACAATGAATAAAAGGCACCAAAGTGAGGTGTATAAATAAGGTGTCGTCATGTAGTGTGGCAGAAAGGAAGCACTGGTGAGAAGTAGGTGTAGGCTAACACAGACTAAGAGTTGACCAGCTTGGCTAGGAAGGGACCACGATACAATCCTTTCCATTAGAATAGACATAAAAAGCTTTAGGATAGGATTCCGAGGGACTTGAAACCCTCGACCTCGCAATCAGCTCACTGTGCCTTAGACCACTCGGTGTGTGTGTGTGTGTGTGTGTGTGTGTGTGTGTTCGTGTGTATGTGTGTGTTGGAGTGCAAACAGTCTAAATCGTTGGCTTGTTTTCGAAGTTATCCCTAAGTGAATCGAATCTTCTCATAAATTCTGTACCTATTATTTACATTTAGTGTATGTGTGTGTATGTGTGTGGTGTATATTTATGTGTATGTGTTGTATGTGTGTTTTGTAGTGTGCTTGGAGTTACTCAGCTCACATCTGTTCACCTGCTAAGCCTCCCACGGTAACAAACACACAAGATCGTTTAGTAAGAGACGCGCTCAGCTTCTCCCATGGACAACATTTTGGTGCCTTAAGGGGGTAGGGTATATGTGTTGGTCGATTATTTCATATATTAATTTATTTTGTCCCTAAAACATACATAAATAAATACATAAATAAAAAAATAAAAAAAACAGGGAAAAACTGGGGTAAGTGCCAGACTATGTAGGCAGTATATACAATTATACATAGCTTCCTCCCTAGACCTCCATCAAACTTAAAAAACATCCATTAGATCCCCCTTCTAGATTAATTTGTACATTTTTCGGTAGAGAAATGTCCCAGCCAAAGGCTGATTCTTCTAAAAAGAATCTTCAATAACAGGCTCACTATCGTTCGCCAGGAAAAAGCTCGACACCTAAATAGCACGAAAGGTCTAAATATTTACTATGAAATGGGGCGAAAGGTCTTAAAATCGACAAACTAATGGGCCTAACGTCTTAAAATCTGAAAATGAATGGGGCTAAACATGAGGGAGAAGGGGATCTAGAAAAACAACCCATGTCCCCTCAATCATCGCACAACGGGACGATACTTTATTTGGTCATCCAAACTATTTATCCTGTACTATAGTCCATTCATTACGAGGAGGCCAAACATAGCAACCCCTAACCTCTGTAACTCAAAAAGGGCTTGAGCAAATGGGCTGTACATTCCCGCACCTATTACCTGGCTTTTTTTTTTTTTTTTTTTTTTTTTTTTTTAATAGCAACCCCTAACCTCTGTAACTCAAATGGGCTGTAAATTCCCGCACCTATTCCCTGTTTTTTGTTTTTTCTTCTTTGTTTTTTTTCTATGTGCATGAGGTAGACAATAAGCAGAACTGCCTGTAACGAGTGCCTCCCCCAGAGTTGAAAGAGTGCCAGGGCCAAAAATCAAGGAACGTTCGAACCAAAATGCCCGGACACACGGAGTTTGAAGCAATTTAAGTCATAGGATGAGGGGAAGATGGATTCAGGGAGAGAGCTCCAGAGCTCAGCTGTTGAATAGAAAAAAATTGAGAATATCGTTTCACTCTTGGATTGGAGAGTTGCACAGAGTAGGGATGGGATTGTGTTGCAAGACGGAGATGACTCATCCCAAATGGTAGACATATTAGTTCTATTGCTCAAGTCAATTTTTAGTTAAGCCGGTATCACACGAGAGCTTTTTCACTCAACATTTATCCTCACCACTGGTCTGGCAGCTTATGAGGTCAACATATAAAATATTTCAGTTGCCTAAATTCATCTACCATCAGTCTAGTTTCCGATACCAGTGCAAAATATTCCAGAAATGTTGCCATAAAAATGTTGATCATCGAATGTTGACTATAAAAGCTCTCGTGTGATAGTGGTTAGTGGTCAAGATATTTGGTGTAATTATAATGGCTGGATACAGTAGACTAGAGTGTGGCCAGAAGCTTAATATGAGTATAGATCAATTAGAGTGTGGTGAGAGGTTAAGGGGAGGCACTTGGTTTTTCGAGTCCCCTTTCTCCCTCGTGTTAAGCCCCATTTGTTTTGAGATTATAAGACGTTAGGCCCATTAATTTGGCGATTTTAATACCTTTCGCCCCATTTCGTTGTCAATGTTATGACATTTCGTGCCATTTAGGTGTCGATTATTTCCTGGCGAGCAATAGCGATCCTGAACTTTTAAGGAGAACCGGCCATCGGCCGGCACATTTTCTACCGAAAAATGTACAAATTTATCTTGAAGGGAGGTCTAGGGGGTGTTTTTCTAAGCTTGATGGAGGTCTAGCGAGAAAACTATGAAATAAAGGAATAAATAAATTAATAAATAAATAACGGTCCGTCTCCCCTTAATAAATAACGGTCCGTCTCCCCTTAATAAATAACGGTCCGTCTCCCCTTAATAAATAACGGTCCGTCTCCCCTTAATAAATAACGGTCCGTCTCCCCTTAATAACAAGATAACCGGTCCGTCTCCCCTTAATAACAAGATAACCGGTCCGTCTCCCCTTAATAACATCAGTGGCTTGTTTTTTGGTCTGTTTATCTGGTAAGTATTTTTTGAGTTTCCTCCCTAGACCTCCATCAAGCTGTAAAAAACACCCCCTAGCCCCCCTTCAAGATAAATTTCTATATTTTTCAATATAAAAATGGCCGGTTACGCTTAGAATTACAGGCTCGCTATCTCTCGCCAGGAAAAAATAGACACATAAATTGCACGAAAGGTCTAAATATTACATATAAAAAACTGGCCCATTCAGCAAATTTAACTACAATAGCAAAAATATAAGGTGGGAAGAGGTAAACCAAGAGGTAAACCAAGAAATGGAAGAAATAGACTGGGAAGATTCAATGAGCAACCGGACACCATCAGAATGCCTAGTCCTAATAACAGAAACCATGACCCAAATCTGTAGCCACCTTCTATCAGAAATACAAACAAGACGAAGAAGCAAACAAGAATGGGAAAGAAGGAAGCTGTACAGAAGAAGAAAATTACTAACACAAAGACGCACACAACAAAATCTACAGGAAAGACAAAAGGTCAAAATAGATAAGAGAAATTGTGGAAATTGAACAACGACTAAGAATCTCATATGAACTACAACAAATAGAAGAGGAGAGAAAAGCTACTGCAAGCATGAAGGAAAACTCCAAATACTTCTTTTCATACGCTAAACATAAGACTAAAACCCCATTAAACATCGGCCCACTAAGTAAAGATGATGGGTCATTCACAGGGGAATGAGCGAACTCTTGTGTCTGCAGTATGAAACAGCCTCCAGTAAGCCTGACGAAACAAAAGCCATCAGAGACCAAAATACATTTTTCATGAATAACCCCCCCACGGAAACCCCCCAGATTCTGGATATTTATCTTGGGTCAAAAGACATAGCAGAAACCATCGCCAACATGCCATCCCGCTCGGCACCAGGCCCGGACTCTTGGAGTTCGATCCTAATAAACAAATGTAAGGAAAACCTCTCAAAATCCCTGGCTATAATGTGGAGTCTAGACACTGGAGAAATACCGGATAGCTTGAAAAATGCAATAATTGCCCTTTTGCATAAACGAGGGAGTAAAGCACTACCCAAAAACTATCGCCCGGTAGCTCTGACTTCCCACATGCCACATCATTAACATTTTCGAGCGAGTCCTGCGAGGCAAAATCTCAACAATTATGGAAGAAAACACTGGTCAACATGGGTTCAGAGCAGGAAGATCGTGTCTCTCACAACTGTTAGAACATTACAACAAAATTCTTAAATCCCCAGAAGAAAAGAAAAACGTGGATGTCATTTACACCAATTTTGCTAAGGCATTTGATAAATGTGATCATGGTATTATTGAACACAAACTTAAAGCAAAAGGGATAACAGGTAAAATCGCAAGATGGATATACAACTTCCTCAGTAGCAGTAAGCCAAGTAACATCTGAGCCTTCAGATGTCAAAAGCTCAGTTCCCCAAGGAACAGTACTAGCGCCCCTTCTTTCCCTCATTCTAATAAGTGACATAGATGCCAACACAAGGCACAGTACAGTATCCTCCTTTGCTGATGGCACAAAACTGAGTATGATAGTAAAGACACAGGAAGACACGGGCCGGCTGCAGGAGGACGTAAATAAGGTGTTCCAGTGGACCAGGGTAAATAGCATGCAGTTTAATGAAGAAAAATTCCAATTAATACGATACAGAGATGATAGTTTCATTAAAGAGAACACAAGTTACATAACAGAATCCAACCACATAATAGAACGTAAAGACAATGTGAAAGACCTGGGGGTGATAATGTCTGAAAGTATGGGATTCAAAGAACATAACCAAGTCAAAGCTGCAGCTGTAAAACAGTGGATTCTACATACATTTAAAACTCACGGTGATTTGCCAATGATAACGCTCTTCAAATCCCTGGTGCTACCGCGGCTAGAATACTATAACATATGAACATCCCCATACAAAGCAGGTGAAATTAATGATTTAGAAAGTGTGCAAAGGAACTTGACCTCACATATAAACTCAGTAAAACAGTTACACTATTGGGAGCGTTTAAAATCTCTAAAGCTGTATTCGTTGGAGCGTAGAAGGGAACGTTACTTAATAATCTCTAAAGCTGTATTCGTTGGAGCGTAGAAGGGAACGTTACTTAATAATCTCTAAAGCTGTATTCGTTGGAGCGTAGAAGGGAACGTTACTTAATAATCTCTAAAGCTGTATTCGTTGGAGCGTAGAAGGGAACGTTACTTAATAATCTCTAAAGCTGTATTCGTTGGAGCGTAGAAGGGAACGTTACTTAATAATCTCTAAAGCTGTATTCGTTGGAGCGTAGAAGGGAACGTTACTTAATAATCTCTAAAGCTGTATTCGTTGGAGCGTAGAAGGGAACGTTACTTAATAATCTCTAAAGCTGTATTCGTTGGAGCGTAGAAGGGAACGTTACTTAATAATATATACGTGGAAAATCGCAGAGGGTTTTGTACCGAATCTTCATACCCCAATAGTAATGAAGTTCAATGATAGGAGAGGCTGGGAAAGCGATATCCCCAAGATGAAAAATTGGGGTGCTATAGGCTCTCTGCGAGAGGGCTGGCTATCACATAGAGGAGCACGTCTCTTCAACAAACTCCCGCGGCGAGTAAGAGACATGAGGGGCGTCTTGTTAGACAGCTTCAAGAGAGCCTTCGATGTCTAACTACAAAAAGTGCCAGACGAGCCCATCTTCGCAGGGGAGCGCTCCGCCCCTTCGAACAGTCTGCTGCACCAATTTTTAAAAAACAACGAAGGGCAGAGCGCTCCTCGGTGCCACTAGCAGAGTGGCGAACTCCACATAGGTAGACATAGAAATGGGGCGTAAAGTCTTAAAATCGTCAAACTAATAGGCCGAACATCTTCAAATTTAATAACCAATGGGGCTAAACACGAGGGGGAGTGGGGGGGGGGGGCAGAAAAAACGGGTCATCCCCCCATTAACTCTTTCACGCTTTTATGACGCAGAGGTTGCCAGATTAGCAATAAGAAATAGAGTTCTCTCACTCTTATAATTACCTCTCCAAAATTAGTTTTCTGCCCACAGCTAACTCAAAGACAACTGCAGAGGTTGAAGTAACTAAACTAAAGGTTTCTAAATACCCCTGATGGTAACAAAGGCTTTAAAGTATCCCTAATAGGCTCCACATCGCATCATAATCGTGAAAGGGTTAATAACACCAGAGGCACCAAGATGGCGGAGGTTGGCCAATCTATGTTACTATAAGGTCTGTAGGCAACTCCACAACACCAGGTGTAAAAAAAAAGTCGTTAGAGCAAATGACCCGAGGAAGTATTTTTGTTCTTTCTGTTAACGTTCCAAACAGCAACTTGTGGAATGAATTACGTAATGATGTTGTAGAATACTGCACTCCACAAACCTTTATAGATCACTAGAAGAATATTTCGCCCTAAACACCTTAAATAGTGGCATACATTACACAATAATGTTGTAGAATGCTGCACTGTCCAAGAATTTAAGGGGAGATGGGTCGTTTTCATGATTATATTAGTTTCCTCCCTAGACCTTCATCAAGCTTAAAAATCACCCGCCCAAGACCCTCCTTCAAAATAAATTTGTACATTTTTTTATAGAAAAAATTCTCTTAAATTAGAGGCTCGCTATCACTCGCCATGAAAAAATCGACACTTATGTGTCACAAAATCTTAGCCCCCTACTGTACCATAGGGTACTAGCATAAATGTACCCCCAAGTCCCAAGCAATGTGGCCAAAATGGCTTTAGAGGCAAGATATAGCAACCTCCCACCTCAAAAGATGGCGAAATACTGCCTCTTCCAGCCTGTGGGGGATGGATATAAAAGTGTTGCTAAGGTTTTAGAGCAGTGCTCAAACGTTGTGGTACCAGGTAGTGCCTGATACTGGCAGTTACAAGGATCGTATATTACTGACTGCTGGCAGCCATCGCTGGGACTGGGGGAGTGATTTATCTACTGACGTCTCTCTGCCGTCGCTGGTATTGGACAGACAAAATGAGGCGAGTTTGACGTAATTTCCTTAAACCGACAAAACACGAACTGAGGAGACATAGTACAGTAAATTACCCTAGACAGAAGAGACAAAAGACCCTAGCTTGACAGTATGAAGCTAAAAGTAAATATACCATAATTATTATTAACACGTTAAGGAAGAGTCAGGGTGGAGTGTGTCTGTGTGTGTGTGTGTGTGTGTGTGTGTGTGTGTGTGTGGTTCTAAAGGTAATCTCACACACCATTACTCCTCTCCCTGGGAGTCTCCGCGCCAGAAAATAACCTGCCACAAATCTGCATCACAGACCGGTGCATCCTTCTGCTTCTTCATATTCTTCTTCATTTCCGCTTCCTCCTCCTCTCCCTTATTCTTCTTCTTCTTTGCTTTCTTTTTCTCATTCTTCTTTCTTCTCCTTCTTCATTCTCCTTCATTTCCGCTTCCTCCTCCTCCACCCCCTTCTTCTTCTTCCTTTTTGCTTTCTCCATCTTCACCTCCTCCTCCCCATTCTTCATTTCTGTCTCCTAATCATCATCTTCTTCTTCTTCGTCTTCATTTCCGCTTCCTCCTCCTCTCCCTTCTTCTTCTTCTTCTTCTTCCATATTTATTCTTCGTCTACTTCTTCTCCTCCCCTTCTTTCTTTTTCTTCTTTATCCTCATTCTTGCTTTCTTCTTCTTCTTCTTCTTATTATTATTATTATTATTATTATTATTATTATTATTATTATTATCCTTCTTCCTTTTTCCTAGACCTTTTTTCTGTCTTCTTCTTCTTCCTATACCACTTCTTTTATCCCTTCTTTACTACTCTTTCTTCTTCTATTATTATTATTATTATTATCCTATTTCTCCTGCTCCTTCTTGTACATTTACGTTTTCTTCTTTTACTTCTTCATCTCCTTCTCCTCCTCCTCCTCCTCCTCCTCCTCCTCCTCCTCCTCTTCCTCCTTCTTCTTCTTCTTCCTACACCTCTTTCTTTATTTCTGTTTTATCCGCTTCCCATTCTTCTTCCTCTTCTCCTCCCCCTTCATCTTCTTTTTTTTTTCTTTCTTTGTACGTCTTTTTTCCTCTTCCTTCCTACACCTCTTCTCTTTCTTCCTCCTCCTCATCCTTCTTCTCCTCCTCTTCTTCCTTCTTCTTCTTCTCCTCCTCCTCCTCCTCCTCCTTCTTCTTCTTCATTTCCGCTTATTTATTCTTCCGTTTTGCTTTCTCCTTCTTCCTAGACCTCTTCCTTCTCATCTTCTTCTTATCGTTACGCTTCCTCATCCCTTTCTTTTTCTTCTTCTCTTCCTCCTTCTTCTTATTTGTATTCTTCTTTCGTTTCCTTCCTTCTCTCCTCTTTTATCCTTCTCACTCTCACTCTCTCTCTCTCTCTCTCTCTCTCCCTAGTTTTGTCAGAGAAACATAAGGTGTTCCTGGTTCTTTAAGTCCTCCAGACAGAGCATTTTTAGTCACCATTCCTCTCTCTCTCTCTCTCTTTCTAGTTTTGACAGAGAAACATAAGGTTTTCCTGGTTCTGAATACCTTATTTGAGCGGCGACGTCTTTTTAACCTTATTAAAGCTATATTTAAACGATTTTGTGCAGTTTAAGAAGGATCTATGGTAGCAAAAATTGTTGAGTGAGATCATTCTAAACCTGTTAATTAATTGAGGCCCTTTTTAAACTGAAGAAAACGGTATAATAGTACCTAGAATAAAACACAAAATGTCTCTAGTACACAGAAGAGTTTATGATGTTCGCCCAAAATGTTTGGCTATTTCAGAGTTTTGGCTCCATTTCTGTATTGAGTTTAAGACATTTTGTGGCATTTAGAAGTAGTTTTTCTTCTACCAAGTGATAACAAGCCTGTTCTTTAACCCATTGGCTGCGGGAGACGTTCTGGAACGTCCTGGCATTATAAAGCAATTTCCAGGCTCTTAAAGCCTCATAAAGCTTGTGGGGACGAGTGTAAGAGAGCGGGAGCGCGGTAGGCTCCCCTTCGCTCTCCAACATTGTTCATAATTAGCGAATATTTGCTGATCTCTATGGTAGCGCTGCGGATGAACCCCGCACGCTACGAAGCTCATTCTGATGTAATTTTGAAGCTATTTTCTTCTAGTTTTTGGCTGAATACATTTCCTTTCATTCAGACACTTGTTTAATCATTCAGGAGTGCCTGAATGAGCCCTAATATAGCGGATACAGGCGGAAATATGCCCGCAGCGTAAGTGTTAAGAGGAACCGGCCTTTGGTCGAACCATTATTAACCAAAAAATGCACAAATATATCTTAAAGGGGGATCTTGGCTTATATATTATAAGCTTGATGGAGGTCTAGGGAGGAAACTATATATATATATATATAATTATATATAATAATAATAATAATAATAATACAAAATAATAATAATAATAACAACAATAATAATAATAAATGCTCCCTTTTAAAGCGATAAAACAATGCACTCCCAATACCCATCAATATATATCTATACCACAAAACAATTAATATTCTTTTGGGAGTCAAATTGAGTCAATTAAGGGAGCCCACCACGTTTTTTTTTTATCTTTCTCTCCCTCTCTCTTTGGCTTGTATTCATTCGGCCCCATTCAGCCAACTGTTTTAAGACGTTTACCCCCATCCAGGTGTCAATATTTTCCTGGCGAGCGGTAGTGAGCCAACATATATATATATATATATATATTTTTTTTGACAGCAAGCTAAATTTGGAAATTTTTCGATAGAAAAATTTCTCCGGCGAAGCCGGATTTCTCCATACAATGCTGGCTCGCTATCGCTCGCCAGGAAGAAATCAACACCTGGATGGGGATAAACGTCTTAAAACAGTTGGCTGAATGGGGCCGAATGGATAAAAGCCAGAGAAAAAGAGAAAAGGAGAGAATGATAAAAACAAAAAGCCGGTGACCCCCCTTAAAGCGATACAACACTGAGCTCCCAACATCCACCAATAGTGATCTACACCGCAACACAATGAACATTCCTTTGAGAGTCAATTAAGCTGAACCATTAATTATTCACATTATTATAGTATATATATATATATATTTTATGAATGGTTGTGCGAGTGAAAGCCGCTACACAATTGACCCCTTGCAAGTTTCAGGCTATAAGGAAGTTGGAGCCATAAACATAGATATTAAGGGGAGGTATTTAGTTTGTTCCCTAGACCTCCATCAAGCTTAAAATTACACCCCCTTGAGTCCCTTTCAAGATATATTTTTACATTTTTCGGTAGAAAAATTTCCCGGCCAAAGGCCGGTTCCTCTTAAATTACAGGCTCGCTATCGCTCGCCAGGATAAAATTGACACCTGAATGGCACGAAAGGTCTTAATATGGGGTGAAAGTTCTTAAAATCGCTAAACTAATGGGGCAAACGTTTTATAATATCAAAAGCAATGGGGCTAAACATGAGGGAGAAAGGGGTCAAGAAAAAAAATCCCTTAAGTGGAGATCTCCCCTTAAAGAGAAATAAGATGATAATATAGGGTTTCTGGTGGATAAAAAGTATATTGAATTTGGTGTTATGTATTAATAAATGCGCTACAATCCTATTTTAGCTGAGAAGTCTGCAAAATATAGATGTCTACGGCTCCAACTTCCTTATAGCCTGAAACTCGCAAGTGGTTAATTATTGTCCCCGTGTAAACTATTGAAATGCTATAACTGTTTGTATTATAACTTACTGTTGATATTAATGCTATAACTGTGTGTATTATAACTTACTGTTGATATTCTCATTTATTCATATTATTAATATTATTATTATAGTATATTTATTTGGAATTGTTGCATCAGTATAATGCAACTACACAAAATTGAGTGTGTATATCCAAAGTATCCTTATGCTAATTATTTAAGTTTAATAACAAAATAAAGTCAAATAAATATATAAATATATAATTGTTACTTCATGTTCACAGGAGATTTCCACCTGGAGGATTTTTTTCTGAACCTCTTTCTCCCTCATGTTTAGCCCCATTGCTTGTGAGATTTAAAGACGTTCGCCTTATTAGTTTGGCGATTTTAAGAACCCTCGCCCCATTTCTGTCAATTTTAAGACCATTCGTGCCATTTAGGTGTCGATTTTTTCCTGGCGAGCGATAGCGAGCATGTAATTTAAGGGGAACCGGCCTTCGGCCGGGACATTTTCTACCGAAAAATTTACAAATTTTACTTGAAAGGGGGTCAAGGGGGAGTAATTTTAAGCTTGATGGAAGTCTAAGGAATCAACTAAAAATTCCCCCTTAAGATAGTTTCTACCTTCCCACGAAACTTGCAAAGCTTCATAAAATAATGTAATACTAGTTAGAATACACTTAATAATGCAGCATAATCCTTAACACTATCTGGTGCAACGTCTTGGGGGTTATTATGGTATTTTGTTTAATTGTTATTGAGAGTTTTAATTGTTTTAGCCATTTTTGAACAATGTGTTTTTAGTTTACCCCCAAGACTTAAAAACACACCTCTCCAGACCCCCTTCAAACTAAAAAAACGTACCCCAGACCCCCCTTCAAGCTAAATATGTGCATTTTTCGGTAGAAAATTTTCCCGGCCAAAGGCCGATTTCTCCCAAATGGCAGGCTCGCTTTCGCTCGCCCAGGAAAAATCGACACCATATTGGGTTGAAGCATCTTATAACCACCAAACTAAGGAGGTAAAAAGTCTTAAAATCTCCAAGCTAATGGAGTAAAACAGGGAGGATCGAAATTGGCCCTCCCTGCACCTAATAGGGTTAAAGGGTTAACCATTTCACCAGGAGGGTGTAGTTTTCATCTGGTTACAATTAGACGATTTTCTTTATCTGCCTCCAGGACTCAAAGGGGTAAACACTATTTTAATAAACCCTCCGGAAAATATAGGTCCTTCTTAAGCTGCATATAATTGTCTAGTTTCAGCCAGATTGAAAGGTAAAATTATCCCCCACGAACCACATAGGGTTAAGGGGAGGTTTCTACTTTGTTCCCTAGACCTCCATCAAGCTTAAATTTTCACCCCCTAGACCCTTTTATCAAGATAAATTTGTACATTTTCGGTAGAAAAATTTCCCGGCCAAAGGCCGGTTCCTCTTAAATTACAGGCTCTCTATCGCTCGCCAGGAAAAATGTGACACCTAAATGGGACGACAGGTCTTAAAAGTGACATAAATGGGGTGAAAGTTCTTAAAATCGCCAAGCTAATGGGGCGAACGTCTTAAAATTTCAAAAGCAATGGGATTAAACATGAGGGAGAAAGGGGTAAAGAAAAAAATCCCTCAAGTGGAAATCTCCCCTTAAGCCGCTGTCACACGAGCGCTTTTTCCGTCAATTTTCCATGAGCAAGATTTTTCTCGTAATATTTCGGGACATTTTGGCACTGGTATCGGTAACTAGACTGAAGGTAGATTACGTTAGGAGGCTGAATTCTGATAAAGTGTAATTTTTTAAGCTTCCAGACCATAATTGCTCGTATAAATTGCTCGAAAAAAGGCTCTTGTGATTCCGGCTTTAAGGTGAGATTTCCACTTGAGGGACTTTTTTCTTGACCCCTTTCTCCCTCATGTCTAGCCCTATTGCTTTTGAGATTTTAAGACGTTTGCCCGATTAGCTTGGTGATTTTAAGAATTTCCGCCCTCATTCTGTCAATTTTAAGACCTTTCGTGCCATTTAGGTGTCGAATTTATCCTGGCGAGCGATAGCGAGCCTGTAATTTAAGAGTTATCGGCCTTCGGCCGGGACATTTTTCTACCGAAAAATGTACAAATATATCTTGAAAGGGGGTCAAGGGGGGTGAACTTTTAAGATTGCTGGAGGAGTAGGAAACAAACTAAAAACCTCCCCTTAAGGATAGGCGTGTTAATTTTGCTCCTTCATATACTATTAATATATGTGTTTCCTCCCTCGACCTCTATTAAGGGCGGTGACCTGCTTGGTTTTGTTTTTCTCCTTTTCTCTCTTTCTCTGGCTTGTATCCATTCGGCCCCATTCAACCAACTATTTTAAGACGTTTATCCCCATCTAGGTGTCGATTTCTTCCTGGCGATAGTTGTATACTTAATTAAAAGGATGTCACCGGTACGGAAGGGGTTAATGCGGTACGGAAGGGGTTAATGCGGTTGACTCCCGCTAGTTGTACACTTAATTAAAAGGATGTCACCGGTACGGAAGGGGTTAATGCGGTTGACTCCAGCTAGTTGTATACTTAATTAAAAGGATGTCACCGGTACGGAAGGGGTTAATGCGGTTGACTCCAGCTAGTTGTACACTTAATTAAAAGGATGTCACCGGTACGGAAGGGGTTAATGCGGTTGACTCGGCTAGTTGTACACTTAATCATCGTAAGAGTTTCAGTTAAGGGGACCCACCACTTTTTTTTGTTCTCTTTTTCTCTCCCTCTCTCTTTGGTTTGTATCCATTCGGCCCCATTCAGCCTACTGCTTTAAGACGTTTACCCCCATCCAGGTGTCAATATTTTCTTGGCGAGCGATAGCGAGCCAGCGTACATACTGTATATATATATTTTTACAGCAAGCTCAATTTGTACATTTTTCGATAGAAAAATGTCTCCGGCGAAGCCGGATTTCTTCATACAATGCTGGCTCGCTGTCGCTCGCCAGGAAGAAATTGACACCTGAATGGGGATAAACGTCTTCAAACAGTTGGCTGAATTAAGCCGAATAGATACAAGCCAGAGAAAGCAAGAAAATAAGAGAAAAGAAAAGAAAGCAGGTGACCCCCCTTAATTAATCATCGCAAGAGTCTCAGTTAAGATCATTTACGTCTCACAGTGTATGTCCCAAGTGCTTGTGTGTCCAATGACCTGTTACTTATACTGTAATGCCCTGTACCTGCACAAATCACAGTGTATGTCCCAAGTGTTTGTGTGTCCAATGACCTGTTACTTATACTGTAATACCCTGTACCTGCACAAATCACAGTGTATGTCCCAAGTGTTTGTGTGTCCAATGACCTGTTACTTATATTGTAATACCCTGTACCTGCACAAATCACAGTGTATGTGCCAAGTGTTTGTGTGTCCAATGACCTGTTACTTATACTGTAATACCCTGTACCTGCACAAATCACAGTGTATGTGCCAAGTGTTTATGTGTCCAATGACCTGTTACTTATACTGTAATACCCTGTACCTACAAAAATCACGCAACCACAAAACTACCCGAGTTGACGTCTGGTATAGCGTAAAATAGTGGTTGGTGGCGAAGTCCAATAAACCCACCACGTGTATCACCACGAGACTATCACCTGGTTCTTTCAAGGAGAACTAAGGTTGCTATCCTATTGTACATCCGTGGTAGTACAGTGGGTTAGTGCGCGAGTCTGGCAAAAACCTACTGAGGTCCCTGACCAGGGTTCGAAACCACACCAGTCTGGTAAAACCTACTGAGGTCCTTAAGGGGAGATCTCCACTTGAGGGATTTTTTTCTTGACCCCTTTCTCCCTCATGTTTAGCCCCATTGCTTTTGATATTATATAACGTTTGCCCCATTAGTTTAGCGATTTTAAGAACTTTCACCCCATATTAAGACCTTTCGTGCAATTCAGGTGTCGATTTTATCCTGGCGAGCGATAGCGAGCCTGTAATTTAAGAGGAACCGGCCTTCGGCCGGAACATTTTTCTACCAAAAAATAAATTTATCTTGAAAGGGACTCAAGGGGGTGTAATTTTAAGCTTGATGGAGGTCTACGGAACAAACTAAATACCTCCCCTTAACCAGGCTTCTAACCCGCGCCAGGCAGGCAACTGGGCCTGGGGAATTTCAGGAGGGTTAAATTCCTTTCATACCCAGCATTTCATATACTAATACATTTGAATCCAACTAGCTATTTCCCCAGACTTAATTAATCATCATAGGAGTCTCATTTAATATCAGTCCCGTCTCACATTGTATGCCCTAATTATGTGTATGTCCATTGTCATATATATCCCTTGTACTGTACTGTGTATATATGCCCTTGTCAATATCCATGCCTATACTTAATAAACCTTTATTAACGGTTACAAGCCCGGGTCTTCGCTATTGTACGTACCTTCCAACACTTCCCCCTCGGCATAATAAACCTGTATTAACGGTTACAAGCCCGGGTCTTCACTATTGTACGTACCTTCCAACACTTCCCCCTCGGCAAAATAAACCTGTATTAACGGTTACAAGCCCGGGTCTTCGCTATTGTACGTACCTTCCAACACTTCCCCCTCGGCATAATGAACCTGTATTAACGGTTACAAGCTTGAGTCTTCGCTATTGTACGTACCTTCCAACACTTCCCCCTCGGCATAATAAACCTGTATTAACGGTTACAAGCTTGAGTCTTCACTATTGTACGTACCTTCCAACACTTCCCCCTCGGCATAATAAACCTGTATTAACGGTTACAAGCCCGGGTCTTCGCTATTGTACGTACCTTCCAACACTTCCCCCTCGGCATAATAAACCTGTATTAACGGTTACAAGCCCGGGTCTTCGCTATTGGGGTCATGATTAGGTAGCGTTGTACCCCCTTCCCCAACCTCCCTCCCTCACTCCACCTCCTACCAATATGAGGTGGAGTGAGGGAGGGAGGGGGGTTGGGAAGTGGGTGTAGCGCTGCCAAATCACGACCCCAACGGAATAGAATATGTGCGGCCAACTGTACCTTCCAACACTTCCCCCTCGGCATAACAGAACCCACATACACACGGTGAAGTTTATGCAGCCCTAAACACCTCCTCATCTATTAACCCCTTCAAGCTCTGACGCGTTTTAGCAGTTTATTTTGGGCATCATTAGACGATTTTATGCAGCTTAGGAAGGATCTGTGAGTATTAAATGGGTAAATACTATCTCAATCAACCCTTTAGCTTCCATATACCGTTACTAATCTGAATAAAATCATCTAATAGTAGCGAAAAACCCAGAACAGACACGCGTATTGGAGCTTGAAAGGGTTAAAAGGGCTCGTATCTCACTACTCACCATAAACAGGCCCTTGACACAGCCGATAACAATGCAGATCTTGGAGGTTTTGCAGTACGCGGTGATCAGTGAGTCTGTTGCTGCTTGATTTCCTTATCAACCCATCGTAACTGAAGACAATAGTATGGAAGTCTAGGGAGGAAACTAACAAAACCAAATAAACAAATATAGCGATCGACCTATAAATAAACCCTACCCCCCCCCAACAACTCATTGTGTAAAAGTAGGTCTGTTGTTGCTTGCTTTCCCTTATTAACCTCTATAACTGAAGACAAATAGATACAAATGCAGATCTTGGAGGTTTTGCAGTACTCGTTGATCAGTGGATTCTGTTGTTGCTTGCTTGCTTGCTTTCCATTTTAAGGGCAGATTTTTCACTCGAGTTTTTTTTCTTTTTCTGTACCCCCTTCTCCCTCACATTTAGCCCCATTAGTTTTGATATTTTAAGATATTCACCACAATCATTTTTTGCTTGTTATACCTTTCGCCTCATTTATGTCAATTTTAAGACCTTTCGTGCCATTCAGGTGTAGATTTTTTACTGGTGAGCGATAGCGAGTCTGCATTTTAGGAGGACCCGGCCTTTGGTCGGAACATTTTTCTACCGAAAAATGTACACATTTATTTTGAAAGGGGGTCTTGGGGGTATTTTGTTCTGATTGATGAATGTCTAGGGAGCAAACTAAAAGCCTCCCCTTAAACAATTGTAACTGAAGAGATAGGAAGAAAGACGGGTACAATTAGGTATGTTGTTGCTTGCTTTCCATTATAAACAATCGTAAATAAAGATAACAAACTCACCATAAGCAGGCCCTTGTAGGCGTAGACGCAGCCGATAAAAATGGAGATCTTGGAGCTTTTGCAGTACTCGTTCTCCGGGATCACCAGAATGTCGCCCCGGGTCTGGGAAAAGAAAAGAAGAAAAATATGTTAGTTACCCATTGAAAAAAAGAAAAAAAAAAAAAAAACGTTCAACATGTAAAAGAAAAGATTAAAAACAGCTTGTTACATATTGAATATTAGAAGGAGCTAGTATTACATTAACCCTTTCACGCTCATATGACGCAGAGGTTGCCAGATTAGCAATAAGAAATAGAGTTCTCTCACTCTTATAATTACCTCTCACAAATAATTAGTTTTCTGCCCACAGCTAACTCAAAGACAACTGCAGAGGTTGAAGTAACTAAACTAAAGGTTTCTAAATACCCCTGATGGTAACAAAGGCTTTAAAGTATCCCCAATAGGCTCAACACAGCTAACTCAAAGACAACTGCAGAGGTTGAAGTAACTAAACTAAAGGTTTCTAAATACCCCTGATGGTAACAAAGGCTTTAAAGTATGCCCAATAGGCTCACAATCGCGTCATATGTCGGAGAGGGTTAAAATAATACGAGAACAAAACTTGCTCATGGAAAATTGCTGGAAAATGCGCCTCGTGTGACACCGGCTTAATTGCTGGAAAATGCGCCTCGTGTGACACCGGCTTAATTAAGGGAGCCCACCTCGCTTTTTCTCTTTCTCTCCCTCTCTCTTTGGCTTGTATCTATTCGGCCCCATTCAGCCTACTGTTTTAAGACGTTTACCCCCATCCGGGTGTCAATATTTTCCTGGCGAGCGGTACCGAGCCAGCATATATATATTTTTGTTTTGACAGCAAGCTAAATTTGTAAATTTTTCGATAGAAAAATGCTGGCTAGCTATCGCTCGCCAGGCAGAAATCGACACCTGAATGGGGATAAACGTCTTAAAACAGCTGGCTGAATGGGGCCAAATGGACACAAGCCAGGGAAAGAGAGAAAAGGAGAGAAAGATAAAACAAAGCCGGTGACCCCCCCCCCCCTTAACACAAAAATAACTTTGTGTCGTGGCCAGCATAAATTAGGTGGCCCTATTCTAACTTAAGGGGATATTTCGGGTCCGCCCTCTCCCTCAGGTTTAGCCCCATTAGATTGGAGCTTTTAAGACTTTCGCTCGATTAGTTTGGCAATATTAATACCGTCCATGCCATTTAGGTAGCGAGCCTGTAATTTAGGAGGAACCGAGAACATTTTTCTACCGAATAATGCACACATTTATCTTGAAGCAGGGTCTTGGGGGTATTATTTTAAATAGTTTGATAGGATGGAGGTCTAGGGAGGAAATTAATAATAATTAAATAATTATAAACACTAATAATAATAATGATGATAAATAATCATAAATATAAAAACAAATTAATTCATTTATCTTATTAACATTGGCTGGGAGATGCTTGGTTTCTCAATAAGCTTAGTTTCACACACACACACACACACAGACACAGACACAGACACACACACACACACACACACACACACACACACACATTGCAGGAGCTGCACGGTTAATTGGCAATGCCATAAGCTACCCCAATTTCCCCAAATCCCTCAAGATTCACGATGGGAGTTGAAGAGGGAGGGGTGGGGGTTGGGAGGTTAAGGGACGGGGGGAGTGGGGGAGGGGGGGGGATTGGGTTGGGGGTTTGAAGGGGGTTTGGGGGTATGAGGGTCTGAGGGGGGTTTGGGGGTATGAGGGTCTGAGGGGGGTTTGGGGGTATGAGGGTCTGAAGGGGGTTTGGGGGTATGAGGTTTGGGGGTTTGAGAGTGAGTTGGGGATCGGAGGGGGCTGGAGGGTTGCAGGGGGTGGGGTTGCAGCGGGCTGTGGGGTTGCAGGGGGCTGGAGGGTTGCAGGGGGCTGGAGGGTTGCAGGGGGCTGGAGGGTTGCAGGGGGCTGGAGGGTTGCAGGGGGCTGGAGGGTTGCAGGGGGCTGGAGGGTTGCAGGAGGTGGGGTTGCAGGGCGGTGAGGTTGCAGGGGGTGTGGTTGGGAGATTGAGGAAGGGGGGGGGGGGGGGCAAGGTCAAAGGGGTAGGACTAATTAAATCCGTTGGGGGTCCGAGTCAGCGTATTATCATAAGGCATCCGACTCGCCCAGCTGGCCGAATAGAACAGACATTATCTAGAGTGAAAAACGAAGATACGTGAAGTAATGAGACACGTATCTCTTATAACTTAAAGGGGAGATTTCCACTTGAGGGATTTTTTTCTGGACCCCTTTCTCCCTCATCTTTAGCCCCATTGCTTTTGATATTTTAAGACGTTCGCCCCATTAGTTTGGTGATTTTAAGAATGTCCGCCCCATTCTGTCAATTGTAAGACCTTTCGTGCCAATTAGGTGTCAATTTTATCCTGGCGAGCGATAGCGAGCCTGTAATTTAAGAGTAACTGGTTTTCAGCCGGGACATTTTTCTACCGAAAAATGTACAAATTTATCTTGAAAGGGGGTCAAGGGGGTGAAATTTTAAGATTGCTGGAGGAGTAGGAAACAAACTAAAAACCTCCCCTTAAGCATGTGCTGGGAGGTGTTTGGTCTCTAGGTAGAATATGGTTATGATAGTCACACACACACACACACACACACACACACACACACACACACACACACACACACACACACACACACAGCAACAGCACAATCACTACCAATACCACACACATGAACACAAGTAAAACACAAGACGCACAACATACACACACACACACACACACAGCCCGTAGCCTTGTAGGTAGAGCTCTCGTCTCACACACGAGGGGTCGGGGATTCAATCCCCGGCCGGGCGAAGACAAATTGGGCTTGTCTCCTTTCATGTGTTAGCCTCAGTTCACCTAGCTGTAAATAGGTACCTGGAATAAGTGGACGACGTTGTGACGTCCCATCTGGGGTTGGCAAAAATGGTACAAGGCGAGATGGGTATCATATGGTTCACCTAAGCTGATGGCTACCTAAGCCTTCGGGCGAGATGGTACCGTCTATAGTGAGAATGGTACCATACAGATCCACCCTAAGCTTTCGTTTCTGATGTCGCCAATTGGCTAAAAATACAGACTACACACACATCCACAGCCATTCCAACGATACATATAACACCTACACATATAGGAGGCGGGAAATAACGAGCATGCTCACTCCCGCAATACAACTAGAGTAAGTACAACTAGAGAGTAAGTACACACACACACACACAGGGAAGACGGCAATATAAACACACAGACAGTACGATAGATTAAGGGGAGGTTTTTAGTGTGTTTCCTAGACTTCCATCAAGCTTGAAATTACACTCCCTTGACCCCCTTTCAAGATAAATTTGTACATTTTTCGGTAGAAAAAATGTCCCGGCCAAAGGCCGGTTCCTCTTAAATTACAGGCTCGCTATCGCTCGCCAGAAAAAATCGACACCTAAATGGCACGAAAGGTCTTGACATAAATGGGGCAAAAGTTCTTAAAATCGCGAACTAATGTGGCGAACGTCTTAAAATCTCAAAAGCAATGGGGCTAAACATGAGGGAGAAAGGGGTCCAGAAAAAAAATCCTCAAGTGGAAATCTCCCCTTAAATAGAAGATGACACTGGGAAGAATTGAATACGGGATAAGTTGAAATATAAACAATAGAAATACTACTCCAACTTACATAGGCTGGGAGGTGTTTGGTCTCCCTGTAGAATGGGTCCACAATCTGCCAAGTGGTCATGATGGCAATGTCCACACACAGCAGGACAAACACCACCAGGAACAGCTGAGAGTCCTTGATCACCTGGGTGAACAAAGGGTATGTGGATTACCTATTAGATCGAGTAATGGGTAAAGAGGTCTGATATAACGTAGTTTAGGTTTGTGGGTTAGCTATAAGATCAGGTAAGGTATAATGAGGTCTGAATTGTTATAGAGAAGGGTTCTGGGTTAGCTATAAGATCAGGTAAGGTATAAAGAGCTCTGACTAAAACTACCACCACCAGGAACAGCGGGTGCCCAACCCTGAAAGGGGTTGAAATAGGGTAGCTATCCCCCCGCCAAAGACGGCTTTCTAGGGCCTTTCTTAGCTGATGCTGAGAGGATTGGATTCTAGTCATGTGGTGATGGGCTGGTCTATCAGAGTGAGAATTGAGCGATCTCTGCCATACCCATAGCTTACTCTGACTGTTTCTTTTACTTATATATTTTCTAGATCTCAAGTGAACGGCGTCTCTTCCGTGGATTGACCTCCCAATCTACCAAGATTGGAAGCTTCATAATTGCTGAGGGACACAGGGCCCTGGGTGGGGCTTTGGTTTCCTGGGCGTTTCCGCACCCTCCTCAGCTCCCCGCCATGGAGTGGCTTCGGTCACCCAGGCTTTATTGTGGTTGGCAGGTAGGGTTCTGTGGGGGCGCTCGGTTATGGCCTTGGCCTTGCTCGGGGCCTTGGGGCTGTTCGGCCAGGCAGCTAGGGGAACAACAACAACACCAACAACAGCTGAGTCCTTGATCACCTGGGTAAACAGATGGGTCCTGGGTTAGCTATAAGATAAGGTAACGTATAAAAGAGGTCTGAGATAATGTAGTTAAGGTTCTGGGTTAGCTATAAGATCAGGTAAGGTATAAAGAGCTCTGACTAATGATATGTATGGCTCCGTGTTATGTGTTATTATGATCTGTGTCCCATTAAGGGGAGGTTTCTAGTTTGTTTCCTACTCCTCCAGCAATCTTAACATTTCACCCCCTTGACCCCCTTTTAAGATAAATTTGTACATTTTTCGGTAGAAAAATGTCCCGGCCGAAGGCCGATTACTCTTAAATTACAGGCTCGCTATCGCTCGCCAGGATAAAATCGACACCTAAATGGCACGAAAGGTCTAAAATTGACAGAATGGGGCAGAAATTCTTAAAAATCACCAAACTAATGAGGCAAACGTCTTAAAATCTCAAAAGCAATGGGGCTAGACATGAGGGACAAAGGGGTCAAGAAAAAAGTCCCTCAAGTGGAAATCTCCCCTTAATATTCTTTCCTCTCACTTAACCATTAGGCTACCATAGCGCAGTTGGGAATATGTACATGATTAGATTAATATCCAGTGTTTGAGAATAGATATTAACCCTTTCACGCATTTATGACGCAGAGGTTGCCAGATTAGCAATATGAAATAGAGTTCTCTCACTCTTATAATTACCTCTCCAAAATTAGTGTTCTGCCCACAGCTAACTCAAAGACAACTGCAGAGGTTGAAGTAACTAAACTAAAGGTTTCTAAATACCCCTGATGGTAACAAAGGCTTTAAAGTATCCCCAATAGGCTCAACACAGCTAACTCAAAGACAACTGCAGAGGTTGAAGTAACTAAACTAAAGGTTTCTAAATACCCCTGATGGTAACAAAGGCTTTAAAGTATCCCCAATAGGCTCAACACAGCTAACTCAAAGACAACTGCAGAGGTTGAAGTAACTAAACTAAAGGTTTCTAAATACCCCTGATGGTAACAAAGGCTTTAAAGTATCCCCAATAGGCTCAACACAGCTAACTCAAAGACAACTGCAGAGGTTGAAGTAACTAAACTAAAGGTTTCTAAATACCCCTGATGGTAACAAAGGCTTTAAAGTATCCCCAATAGGCTCAACACAGCTAACTCAAAGACAACTGCAGAGGTTGAAGTAACTAAACTAAAGGTTTCTAAATACCCCTGATGGTAACAAAGGCTTTAAAGTATCCCTAATAGGCTCAACACAGCTAACTCAAAGACAACTGCAGAGGTTGAAGTAACTAAACTAAAGGTTTCTAAATACCCCTGATGGTAACAAAGGCTTTAAAGTATCCCTAATAGGCTCAACATCGCGTCATATGCGTGAAAGGGTTAAGTCATAGGTTTGTTTTGATGATGTACTGGTTAGAGTGTGTAAAAATGTGTGTGTGGTTCGAATCCCGGTGGATCACATGCTTTCATAAATTTCATTGGAGGTGTTTGGTGTTGGAGTGAAATGAATGCAAATAGATTAGCTATAAGTTCAGCTAAGAAATAAATATCTAACTCTTAATAGGTATGGTTTGTGGTTTTCGAATTTGACTGTAACAAATTCCAAACGTATCACTCGGGCAAAGACATTAGTTTGTCAAAGAGCATATACTGGTTCTTACTCACGATGAGATGGGTTCTGTACTATTTATAAGACCAGATAAGGCATATTATAAGGCTTCTGAATGACCTCGATAGTCCCCAAAGAGATTTTGCCATCGATCATAGTGCTATGTTGGAATGTGATGACGATGCAGTTTTTAACACTCCCTTGATTAACAGGCCTAGGGCGTTTTCTTGTTACAGGTACTTTACTGGATATTTGCCTCTGATCGCTAGACCTGAACGTTCAAACTCTTGACGTCTAACAGTGACACGGGGTGGCAAAGAACTTCGATCAGGAGTCAGACGCGCTACTGACCATGCCACGAACCGCGGCATGACTGTGATGGCTCCTTGCCTACGTCGCATAGATTCGTCAAGAAGTTACTATGTATATATGTATGTATGTATATACTCAGGCACATAACCCATTGCTGGGGGTGGCCGACTCGAGACAGAGCCCATACAGAAACCTTTACAGTTCCAATTCTTGAGGTCCGGGACCACTTTCGCATTCCCTCGCCTCTTTCTCTGTCTCGTTGAGTAGGAGAATTTTACAAGGGGAGAAAGATTCCTAGTCTACAGTCGGTTTTATTTCAGCTGATGGTAAAATGAATCTCGTAACATCTGATTGCTCGATACTTAATGGAAAAATATGAATCTATTATGTCTCTGTGTCGTATTAATGCAAAGTTTTCAAAATCAACAACACATTTCGCTACAAAATCTACGCAATAGCCGAGTAACCAATATAGCAACATAGCAATTTAACATCAACTGGAAAAAATAGACTATATAATACATAACCTGGTTCTGTCTTGATAGTGTAATGGTTAGTGAGCGTAAGTTCTGTATGTGTGATGTCCTGGGTTCGAATCTTGGGAGAATCACATGTTTTCATTAATTTAATTTGGGGGTTATTGGTGTTAAGAACGATGTTAAAAATATTGTTACCTTTTTATTGAGCTGCACGTCGGTGAAGATAGAATGAACGCGCCAGGTCTTGGAGAACATAGACCCGAAGGCCAGAGTGAAGCCGGCCATCAGCACCCAGGCCCGCGCGGTGCAGATGTATGGGAAGCTAGTCTCACTGGTTAACTCCGAGTCCAGGCCCAGTAGGATGACCGAGGTGTACGTCAAGATGCAACCCACGATGATCACGTTGTTTAGATACGGCGACGACATCTTGATATATCTGCGAGAAAGAAATAACATTGCTTAACCATTTTAAAAACATATTGAAAGCCCTATCTAGACCTTTAAACCGTAATGACTCCTTCCTAAGTTGTCTAGAATCGTCTGGAAATAGCTAGACAAAATATATAAGTTGCGATGAATCTGAAAGAAAAAGAACCGTAAATCACCAGCACCCAAAATGCATTCACAATTATGTTGTTCCGATACAGGAATGGCATCTTGATATATCTGTGAAAGAGAAATGGAAGGTCTTCAACTCTTTTCTAACCTTTTGAGAACCTTTTCTAGACCTTTAAACTGTGATGGCTCATTCCCTACGTCGCCTAGATTCGTCAGGAGGCAACTGACGAAAGGCAACCCATCTAGGGGAGATAACCTTATACAAATCCGGGTGGATGGGACTCGTCAGCCTTGGTCTGCAACCTGTCTAGGGAAGTAAACCTTATACAAATCAGTACTGCTATCTTAGGGTGAAGCAGGTTAGTGGATGAATTTAGCCGCACACCACTGTAGAACAATAGTGCTATAAAATACATAAAAGGCCTCGGAGTCAGACCGACTCTAAATTGAGTGGTCAATCCTGTAAGTCCTTCAGTAAACTGGCATGGGTTGTCCCTCTTACAGGGGATAGGTTCGCTTGGGGGCATTTTGTGTATGGCCACCCCCATTAAGGGGAGTAAGGCATCTTTAAGTCATGTGCGTTCTCAGATGGATTACTGTTCACCTCTGTGGGGTGGAAGTGGAGTGGTTGCATTGAGGCAGTTGGACAAAATTCAAAATAAAGCTATTAGATTAATCAATAACCCTGCAATCACACAGGACCTTCCTACATTATCCATACGAAGAAACGTTGCATCCCTTGCATTATTCTACAGATATTTTCACAGCAATTGTTCCGAGGAACTTGCTTCAATTCTGCCGCCTCTCCACATCTTTCCGCGTAGAACTAGGGCAGCTGAGAGCGCCCATGAATTTACACTTTCTCCTCCACAATGCAGAACTTCTGCTTATCAGAATTCATTTATCCCCAGAGCTACTACTCTTTGGAATTCACTTCCCTCGAATTGCTTTCCACAAACTTACAATCTGCAAATGTTTAAATCCAGTTGTTACAAACATTTTATGAATGGAGGATGCCTTTAGGCACATGGACCTTTTTGTTTTATCTGTGTTTTTCCTTCCTCCGTTCATTGTCTCTTTAAAAAAAAAAAATAAAAAAAAAAAAAAAAAAAAAAAAAATCTGGCAATAGATAGATAGAATAGATAGAAAAGGAAAGTATACCAGAAGACTGGAGGAAAGCAGTGATAGTACCCTTGTACAAAGGGAAGGGTAGTAAAGAAGAGTGTAATAATTATAGGGGAATTAGCTTGCTAAGCATACCTGGAAAGGTACACGCAAGAGTAGTAACAGAGAGACTACCGAAGATAACGAAGATAACGGATGACAAAATAGGCGAGGAACAGGGAGGTTTCAGAAAGGGCAGGGGCTGCGTTGACTCAATGCGATTGTTGGTAGAGAAGTATCTGGCCAAGAACAGAAAACTCTATGCAGCATTCATGGATTTGGAAAAAGCCTACGACCAAGTAGACTGGGAGGGTCTGTGAGATGTGTTAACAGTATATGGTGTGGGAGGAAAGTTGCTAATGGCAGTACACTCTTTATATAGGAATGCAATGGCAAATGTGAAGGTAGGGGATTAAGTGAAAGTTTTGAGGTCAATGTAGGTGTAAGACGGGGATGTGTCATGTCAGCTTGGTTGTTCAATATATACATGGATGGAGTGATTTTAGAATGTAGGGCTGGATCAATGGGTGTGGGAGCTAGACTGGAATCGGAGGGAAGAACATGGAAGATTTTAATATGCCTCTATGCGGATGATGCAGTCCTGTTGGCGAAAAATGCGGAAGAACTTCAGAGAGTGGTCACTGACTTTGACAGGGTATGTGAAAAGAGAAAGTTAAAGGTCAATGTAGGGAAATGTAAGGTAATGGTGTTTGAGAGAAGAATGCATGAAACCATAGATTTTAAGGAAAATATAGAATCAAGAAAGAACATGAGAAAAGATGTAAGATAAAAATAAAAAATGGAGTACTGGAAGAGGTTGAAAGTTTCATGTATTTGGGAGCTGTACTATGCAAATATGGTAAAATGAGAGCGAGATAAATGCAAGGGAGAAAGGTGATTGGAGAACTTGATAGTATTCTCAAAGGAAGAATGGTTAGCCAGGAAGTCAAAAAGTCACTGAGAAACAGTGTGCTGCTCCCAACACTCTCGTATGGAAGCGAGACATGGACAGCAAGTGACGAGGACCTCTCCAAACTGAGAGCTGTGGAGATGAGCTTTTTCAGAATGGCAGCTGGCATGAATAGGCTAGATGGGCCAAGTAATAGGGAAGTGTACGAGTCCTTTGGAATGGAAGAGCAAGCTTTGGGCATTGATTGTGGTGTGGTTGAGTGGATAAAGAGAAGTACTTTGAGGTGATATGGTCATGTTCAGAGAATGGATGAAGACAGAATGCCAAGAAAGATATATGGGAGTCAGGTGAGTGGAACCGCTAGTAGTGGAAGACCACCTATGGTATGGGAAAAGAAAGTGGAAAAATATATTGAAGAAAAACTTCCACGTAGTGGAAGGGGCATTGTGGCACGGGCAAAGGAGGCATGTCTTGACAAAGTAGCTTGGAGACGTGTCTGTCATGGCCATCCTCTAGCGGGGGTTTCCCAGGGGGAAACAAGACGTCGGAAATGATGATGATGATGATGATTCGACCCATTAGTCTGGCAGTTATAAGACGGTGTACCCCATTTAGGTGTTAAATTTTCTGGGCGAGCGATAGCGAGCCTACAGATTAAGACAAACAGGCGTATGACTTAAATGACTGAAAAATGTATATATATATCTTCAGTGGGGGTCTGGGTATGTTGTGTTATATTTCACTGTATTATCTGTATACAGTATATATATTTGAGAAACAGGCTTGTTCCTTGGGAATCGTAGTCTTAGGAGAAAGAGGAGGACCAGGGTAATCACGAACATCTTCATTTCTTCAACGTTTCGACTTTTCTTTAAGTCATCATCAGGATCTAAACAAAAATAAAAAATAATATCTAAGTATTTTAACGAAAAATTATTTATACATTTACAAAATAAGACACTTAGTATATTTTAGTTTAACATGAAAGGACAACGGAAATATAGGACATTTCAATTACTCAACACTTATATGAAAAAAGGGACTTCACTCAGGCAATACCAAAATACAAGTAATACAAAATATATGAAAATCAGATTTAGGGGGATTTGATGACGAATACATACACATATACATAAATTTAAGGTGAGGCTGATGGACTGTTCAGGTTAAGGGGAGACGAGTCGTTTTTCTGGTCCCCTTTCTCCCTCGTGTTAAGTCCTAATTGTTTTGAAATTATAAGGCGTTCGGCCCATTAGTTTGGCGATTTTAACAGCTTTCGCCCCATTTCGTTGTCAATTTAAAGACCTTTCGTGCCATTTAGGTGTTGATTATTTCCTGGCGAGCGATACCGAGCCTGAAATTTTAAGAGAAACCGGCCTTCGGCCGAGACATTATTCTACCGAAAAATGTTTGTCTAAGCTTGATGGAGGTCTAGCGAAAAAACATTTGATAACACGTTTTCTGTTTATTCTAAATATCTGTATGGGGTCTAAAGGGTAGACTAAAAATATAATGTGAATCCTGATACGCCTGCACGAGAAAGACTGAGGATAATGGTATGTCATCTGATTACGCTGATTAGGTTCAGGGGGAGGGCTGCCTTTTCTGGACTCCCTTCTTTCTCATGTTCAACCCCATTCGTTTTGATATTCAAAGACGTTCACCCCATCAGTTTAGCGATTTTAAGACCATTCACTCCATTTCTTTGTCAATATTAAGACCTTTCGTGTCATTAAGGTGTCGATATTTTCCTGGCGAGCGAGAGATAGCAAGCCTGTAACTTATGAGGAACCCGGAACATTTTTCTTCCGAAAAATGTACAAATTTATTTAGAAGGGGGATCTTGGAGTTTCATTTTTTAAACTTGATGAGGGTCTACCGAGGAAACCAAAACATAGCTAAATAAATGAATAAATAGACCAAGATAACAACCATCCCCCTTTAAGATGGACTTACATGAGGGATTTCTCCGGCAATTATGTAGCAGCAATCTTTTCTGGTGACATTTAAGGCGGTATCACACGAGAGCTTTTATAGTCAACATTCGATGATCAACATTTTTCTGGCAACATTTCTGGAGTATTTTGCTCTGGTATCGGAAACTAGACTGATGATAGATGAATTTAGGTGACATAAATATTATATATGTTGACCTCATAAGCTGCCAGACCAGTGTTGAGAATAAATGTTCAGGGAAAAAGCACTCGTGTGATACCGGTGTTTAGAAGAGACGTGAATCAACATAAACACCATGTAAATAATGTTTCACAGTTAAGCCGGTATCACACAAGAGCTTTTTCGCTCAACATTTATGCTCAACACTGGTCTGGCAGCTCAGGCGGTCAACATTTTAAGTATTTCGGGTACCTTAATTCATCTACCATCAGTCTAGATTCCGTTACCAAATGCAAAATATTTCAGAAATGTTGCCATAAACATGTTAATTATCGAATGTTGACTAAAAGAGCTCTCGTGTGATAACGGCTTTAGTGACCAGAAGAAGCTGTCTGCGAAACGTTGTCAATGAAGTGCTCCTCCTCATATGGTACAGTCGCGCTAATAAGTGACGTCTCGGCACCAATTGTGTTTTGATCAATAATTGGTATCAGCAATATTGACACACGATGTCTTCTTTTTGAGTGAGATATACAATCATGTTCCTACACTTAGCCGCCCTATTCAACATCTGACAGACATTAATACAGCACAGAGCAAGCCAAACGTAATGACAGCTGAGACATGACTTATTAGCGCCACTGTACCAGCGACGTCTGTTATATTTGGTTCTAGCTATGTTTAGAGGATTTTATGCAGCTTAGGAAGGATCTGTGGTAGTTAAAAGAGTTGGTTGAGATCGTTCGAAGCCTTATCATTACTAGAGATCCTTCTTAAACTGAACAAGATCGATTAATAGTAGCCACAATAACGTAAAAGGGATGTGGTGGTACCGAAGGGGTTAAGGGGAGGCACACCGTTTTTATGGACCCCTTTCTCCCTAATGTTTAGCCCCACCAGTTTTTAGATTATAAGACGTTCGGCCCATTAGTTTGGCGATTTTAACACCTTTCGCCCCATTTCATTGTCAATTTTAAGGCCTTTCATGCCATTTAGGTGTCGATTATTTCCTGGGGAGCGATAGCGAGCCTGCAATTTTAAGAGCAATCGGCCGGGACATTTTTCTACCAAAAAATGTACACATTTATCTTGAAGGGGGTCTTGGGGGTGTTTTTCTAAGCTTGATGGTGGTTTAGGGAGGAAACTAAACAAAATATGAATCAATGAATTAATAAACCAAACAAACGGTCTGCCTCCCCTTAATTACTTCAACCTCTGCAGTTGCCTTTAAGCGAGTTGTGGGCACAAAACTAATTTTGGAGAGGTATTTATGAGAGTAATAACATTTTATTTTGAATAATATGAATACCATGCCCGATAGGTTTACCTCGGTAATGCGCTCAGCATTTTCCGAGGATCCCGGCCACGGAAGCAAAAATAATTTCATGGGAAATCAAAGAAGTACTGCCGGAGAGCCTCCCAGTCGGCATCGCCAAAGTGCCACCGGCTGGGAGGATCGGGTGGCCGTACGGGAAAGATAGGACAGGTGACAGAGATAAGTTTATGGTCGGAGGAGCCCATAGGAGAGAAAAGATCGACAGTATAAGAAGTGTTAGAAGTTAGAAACAAGTCAAGAATGTTGGGCCGATCTCCGAAGCGATCCTGGATACGGGTGGGTTGCTGGACCAGCTGCTCTAGGTCATTTAGGATAGAAAAGACGTAGGCTTGTTCACCAGGTTCGTCAGTAGTGTGAGACGAGAGCCATTGGCGGTGGTGAACGTTGAAATCTCCTAAGATGGAGATTTCAGAGAAAGGAGAAATGGATAGAATGTGTTCCACTGTAGAGTTTAAATAGTCAAAGAATTTGGAAAAGTTGGTAGAGTTAGGGGAAAGATAGACAGCACAGAAATATTTAGTATGAGAATGATAGGATAGCTTGAGCCATAAAGTTGAGAATTCAGAGGAGTCGATATCGGGAACACGAGAGCAAGCGAGTTTGTTGTGCACGTATGCACAACATCTACCTTTGGCTTTGAAACTAGGATAGAGAAAGTAGGCGGATACAGAGTTGCTTCAGACACCTGAGTTTCAGTGAGGAAAAGAAGATCAGGTTTGTAGGAGGAGAGATGGTGTTCAACAGAGGGAAAATTAGAGGAAAGGCCGCGCATGTTGCAAAAGTTAACCTTCTTAAAATTACAGGCTCGCTATCACTCGTCAGGAAAAAATAGACACCTAAATGGCACGAAGGGTCATAAAATTGACAGAAATTGGAAATGTCTTCAAATCACCAAAATAATGGGGCGAACGTCTTAAAATCTCAAAACTAATGGGGCTAAACATGAGAGAGAAGTAGGTTCGAGAAAAAAAATCCCTTAAGTGAAAATCTCCTCTTCACCCTTTCTGTACGGCAACGTCTTTATTTTTCTAGCTACATTTAGACGATTTTGTGCAGCTTAAGAAGGATCTGTGGTAGTAAAAAGGGTTAAGTGAGATAGTTCGAAGCTTGTTAATTGCTGGAGGCCCATTTTAAACTGAATAAACTCGTCTTATAGTAGCCAGAATAAAGTTACAAGGAACGTCGTCGGTACAGAAGGGGTTAAGGATTTGTTTTTCTCGAACCACTTCCTCCCTCATGTTTAGCCCCATTGCTTTTGAGATTTGAAGACGTTCGCCCCATTAGTTTGGCGATTTAAAGAACTTTCGCCCCATTTCTGTCAATTTTAAGACTTTTCCAGTGCCATTTAGGTGTCGATTTTTTCCTGGCGACCAATAGCGAGCCTGTAATTTAAATGGAAGCGGTCTTCGGCCGGGAAATATTTCTCCCGAAAAATGTACAAATTGTTATCGAAGGGGAGTCTTGTGGGTGTTTTTTTAAGCTTGATAAAAGGTTTAGAGAGCAAACTACACCCCCTCCTTAAACCATTGAGCCGAACCAGTAAATTATGCTGCACAATACCGTCTGGGCTGCCTTAAGGTTAGGTTAGGGTGAACAGATTATGAAACAGGGCGAAGTGACTGTGGGCGAAGTGACTGTGGGCGAAGTGACTGTGGGCGAAGAGACACGTATGGGTGGTGATGGTGGTGTTGGGGTGGTGATTGATGTGACGTCGTAGGAGCGACGGAGGGTCATATAGGTCATAAGGGTCATATAGTAGTGGGAAAGTAATACAAGGATGGACTAGTTTATTATTATCGCTTTATCATATGTTGTACAGTCGCGCTAATAAGTCATGGCTCGGCACCCATTACGTTTGGCTCACTCTGTGCTGTATTAATGTCTGTCAGATGTTGAATAGGGTGGGTAAGTAAAGGAACATGTTTTTATATTTCACCCTATATGAAGAAATGAAGCTTAGATATTGCTGATACCAATTATGGATCAAAACATACTTGGTGCCGAGAGTTCACTTATTAGCGCGACTGTACCAATAACATTTCTATTTATAAATTATAGTATGTCTATATGTACTAGCTATATAATGCAATAATCTTGAGCATCAGAATATGTAAGTACTGTAGGAGAAATATGTAAGTACTGTAGGAGAAATATGTAAGTGCTGTAGGAGAAATATGTAAGTACTGTAGGAGAAATATGTAAGTACTGTAGGAGAAATATGTAAATGCTGTAGGAGAAATATGTAAGTGCTGTAGGAGAAATATGTAAGTACTGTAGGAGAAATATGTAAGTGCTGTAGGAGAAATATGTAAGTACTGTAGGAGAAATATGTAAGTGCTGTAGGAGAAATATGTAAGTGCTGTAGGAGAAATATGTAAGTACTGTAGGAGAAATATGTAAATGCTGTAGGAGAAATATGTAAGTGCTGTAGGAGAAATATGTAAGTGCTGTAGGAGAAATATGTAAGTACTGTAGGAGAAATATGTAAATGCTGTAGGAGAAATATGTAAGTGCTGTAGGAGAAATATGTAAGTGCTGTAGGAGAAATATGTAAGTACTGTAGGAGAAATATGTAAGTGCTGTAGGAGAAATATGTAAGTACTGTAGGAGAAATATGTAAGTGCTGTAGGAGAAATATGTAAGTGCTGTAGGAGAAATATGTAAGTACTGTAGGAGAAATATGTAAATGCTGTAGGAGAAATATGTAAGTGCTGTAGGAGAAATATGTAAGTGCTGTAGAAATATGTAAGTACTGTAGGAGAATATGTAAATGCTGTAGGAGAAATATGTAAGTGCTGTAGGAGAAATATGTAAGTGCTGTAGGAGAAATATGTAAGTACTGTAGGAGAAATATGTAATGCTGTAGGAGAAATATGTAAGTGCTGTAGGAGAAATATGTAAGTACTGTAGGAGAAATATGTAAGTGCTGTAGGAGAAATATGTAAGTACTGTAGGAGAAATATGTAAATGCTGTAGGAGAAATATGTAAGTGCTGTAGGAGAAATATGTAAGTGCTGTAGGAGAAATATGTAAGTGCTGTAGGAGAAATATGTAAGTACTGTAGGAGAAATATGTAAGTACTGTAGGAGAAATATGTAAGTACTGTAGGAGAAATATGTAAGTACTGTAGGAGAAATATGTAAGTACTGTAGGAGAAATATGTAAGTACTGTAGGAGAAATATGTAAGTACTGTAGGAGAAATATGTAAGTACTGTAGGAGAAATATGTAAGTACTGTAGGAGAAATATGTAAGTACTGTAGGAGAATATGTAAGTACTGTAGGAGAAATATGTAAGTACTAGGAGAAATATGTAAGTACTGTAGGAGAAATATGTAAGTACTGTAGGAGAAATATGTAAGTACTGTAGGAGAAATATGTAAGTACTGTAGGAGAAATATGTAAGTACTGTAGGAGAAATATGTAAGTACTGTAGGAGAAATATAATAATTTGATCATGGTGTATAAATGTCTTAAGGGGGGGTGACCTGCTTTGTTATTTCTGTCCTTTTCTCTCCTTCTTTGGCTTGTATCCATTCGGCCCCATTCAGCCAACTATTTTAAGACGTTTATCCCCATCTAGATGTCGATTTCTTCCTGGCGAGCGATAGCGAGCCAGCATTATATGAAGAAATCCGGCTTCGCCGGAGACATTTTCTATCGAAAAATTTACAAATTTAGCCTGCTGTCAAACAAAAATACAAAATATGCTGGCTCGCTACCGCTCACCAGTAAAAAATTGACACCTGGATGGGGATAAATGTCTTAAAACAGTAGGATGAATGGGGCCAAATGGATACAAGCCAGAGAAAGATAGAGAAGGACAGAACCAAAACAGGCCACCCCCCTTAAAGTAGCAATAAAAATACAATTTAATTTTAAACGTGCTTGCAACCTTACTATGTTGAGTGTAAGTGTTTAAGTACCAGCAGTATCATCAACACTGTTATAATGTAATAATAATATTGCAAAATGCTTAGCATAGGTGAACACATTCTGATACAGGGCGAAATGACAGTGGGCGATAAGACAAGAGTGGGTGGTGATTGATGTGACGGCGTAGGGGCGACGGAGGGTCATAATATTAAACATATGGGTCTAGAAGTAGTGGTAATGTAATATATGATGATCGACTTGATTAATATTACTATCATATGGTGAAGAAGGGTGTGTCAGTAGTGGAAGTAAAATAATAATAATAATAATAATAATAATAATAATAATAATAATAATAATAATAATAATAATAATAGTAGTAATCATTATAAACATTTGGAAGTAGTATATATAATGAAATGATTGACTTTATTATTATTACTCTATCATATGGTGAAGAAGGGTGTGTTAGTAGTGGAGATATATAAATCTAGTAAATAATCTAGTATCTTATTGTTACTTTATCTAGTATCTTATTGTTACTTTATCTAGTATCTTATTGTTACTTTATCTAGTATCTTATTGTTACTTTATCTAGTATCTTATGTTACTTTATCTAGTATCTTATTGTTACTTTATCTAGTATCTTATTGTTACTTTATCTAGTATCTTATTGTTACTTTATCTAGTATCTTATTGTTACTTTATCTAGTATCTTATTGTTACTTTATCATATTGAGTATAGGGTTAATATCTGAAAGGTATATATATTTAATGTTAAAATATATTATTGTGTATAGATGTCTAGCAGTAGTGGCAATATGAATTAGTGCTCCAGTGTCTTATATAACCGTATTGCTTATTAGTATTGTTATATCATGTTGTATAGACGTGTTTGTTAGTAATGGATTAGTTCCCTTTCCAATGTTCCCTTACCCACTCTAAACCACTGTTTGGACACTTGATCCTCAGTGTTTTGGAGGACAAGCAGCCTAGAAGGGTCACTAGATCTGTTGTTGCTTGATTTCCTTTGTACTCCTTTGTACTCCTTTGATATCTAATAATAATAATAATGTAGAATCATACTCTACATTAAGGGAAGGTTTTTAGTTTATTTCCTACTCCTCCAGCAATCTTAAAATTTCACCCCTTGACCCTCTTTCAAGATAAATGTGTACATTTTTCGGTAGAAAAATGTCCCGGCTGAAAGCCGGTTCCTCTTATATTACAGGCTCGCTATCGCTCGCCAGGATAAAATCGACACCTAAATGGCACGAAAGATCTTAAAATTGACAGAAATGGGTCGAAAGTTCTTAAAATCGTCAAAATAATGGGGCGAACGTCTTAAAATTTGAAAAGCAATGGGGCTAAACATGAGGGAGAAAGGAGTCAAGAAAAAAATCCCTCAAGTGGAAATCTCCCCTTAACCCATTCAGTACCAGGGGCGTCCTTTCCATCATATTCTGGCAACCATTAGACGATTTTATTAAGCTTAGGAAGGACCTCTAGCAATTATAAGGCTTCAAACTATCTCAACCAACCATTATAATTACCACAGATCCTTCCTAAGCTGCATACTATCGTCTAATTATAGCTAGCATGAAATACAACACACGTCGCTGGTACTCAAAGGGTTAACCATTTGGAAGTCATGCAATTATAATAATAATGTGTTATCATGATATATCTAAACATCTAAAAGTAATGGATAAATAAAAGAAAATAATTATCTTTATTATTATTGTTGTTCCATCGAGTTGTATAGAAGTGGCTGTTATTTGTGGAAATATAATAATAGTAATATAAAAACATAATCTATCTAAACATAATCTATCAAAACATAATCTATCTAAACATAATCTATCAAAACATAATCTATCTAAACATAATCTATCTAAACATAATCTATCAAAACATAATCTATCTAAACATAATCTATCTAAACATAATCTATCAAATCATAATCTATCAAATCATAATCTATCTAAACATTTATAAGTAATTGTATAATGATGGTCTAGTATTTTATAGTTAGTCCATCGTAATCTAAATGGAGATTTGTACTTATTAGTATTTATTTGTTCATTTATTTGTGTATTTATTATTTATATTTTCCTCCCAAGACATCTTCATCAAGCTTTGACAAATATCCTTCACACTCCCTTTCCAGATCAATTTGTAAGCTTTTCGGTTAAAAACCAAAAAAAAATCCGGCGCTTATTCCTAAATTGCAGGCTCGCTAATGCTCGGCAAGTTAAATCAACATGACAAATCTTAAAATTAACAAAACAATGGGATGCATAGTATTAACATCGTTAAACTAATAGGGCGAACATCTTAAATATTCAAAACTAATGGAGCTAAACATGAGGGAGAAAGGGGACCAAAAAATATATATAAATATTATAATCAACATAATAACTAATATATACAGTATATACAATATATAATTATGTATATATATTAAAACTGTGCTTCCGTGCTGTCTCCCTGCCTTTTTTTTTTTTTTTTTTTTTTTTCTATGTGATTGAGGGAGGCTAAAGGCATTACTGCCTATAGCGAGTGCCTCCCCCATAGTTGAAAGAGTGACGGGGCAAAAAATCAAGGGACGTTCGAGCCAAAATGCCTAGGCAAACTCTTCCGTCTCTGTCTCTCCTCTAACGTCTTCCCTTCTTGCTGGAAGTTTGCTCTCATTCAACCTTTCCTAAAGAAGGGTGACTGCTCTCAACCCTCCAACTATCGTCCAATTGCTCCTATCTCTTGTATCTCTAAAGTTTTTGAAACTATTCTTGCTTCCAAATTTCTTAAGCATTTCTCTTCTCATAATCTACTCTCAGATCGCCAGTATGGCTTCCTTAAGGGTCGCTCTACTGGTGATCTTCCTTCATATCTTACTAACTCTTGGTCATCCTCCTTTCGGGACTTCGGTGAGACTTTTTCTATTGCACTAGACAAATCGAAGGCCTTCGATAGAGTCTGGCACAAATCTTTAATTTCTAAACTACCCTCCTTCGGTTTCTACCCTCCCATCTGTGCCTTTGTCTCTACTTTCCTTTCCGGCCGTTCCATAGCTGCGGTTGTGGACGGCCATCGCTCACTTCCTCATCCTATCAACTCCGGTGTTCCTCAGGGCTCTGTCCTATCTCCCATTCTCTTTCTAATTTTCATAAACTTCTCAACTGTACCTTCAGTCCCATCCATTTATACGCAGACGGCTCTACCTTACACTACTCATTTAATTTTCCAGAACGCCCCAGCCAGTAATCTCTCAAAAACAAACGTAATGAAGCCATAAAACACTTATCTTCTGCTCTAACTTCCATTTCCAATTGGGGCAGAGAAAACTTTGTTGCCTTTGATGCTTGCAAAACCCAATTTCTCCATCTTAATACCCTTCGGGAACTCCCAGAGAACTTTCCCTTATACTTCAACAAAACTAAAATCAATCCTTCATCTTCTCTCAATATTCTCGGTGTCTTTCTCTTCTGCTCTCTCTTGGAAGGACCATATTACCAGTCTTGCTAAGGCAGCCTCCCAGAAGCTAGGTGTGCTCAACTGCCTCAAGGGGTTTCCTACCCCTGCACAGCTTCTTTTTCTGTACAGTAGCACAGTGCGTCCTTGTATTGAGTATTGTTTGTGTGGGGAGGATCCTCTCACACCGCACACCTAGACAAAGTAGAAAGGAAAGCCTTTCGTATCTTTAACTCCCGTCCACTCACCACTCTCTGCAATCTCTCTCTCTTCGCCGCAATGTTGCATCCCTCTCGCTATTCTATCGCTATTACAATAATCAGTGTTCCTCAGAGCTCTCCCAGTGTATACCACCTCCTCTATGTAGAGTACGTAGTACCTGTCCTGCAACACAATCCCACCCCTACTCTGTCCAACTCAAGAGTGAAATGATACTCCCAATCTATCTATCTATCTATCTATTGCCTGACGCCGTGATCCCCGAAGGGGTGGCCACGAACGAACCGCCCCATGCACCTCTGTCCCCAGTCAGTCGATGCCCCTCCCCCCAACCAGCACCGCCTTCGTTCATGTACTCCCTCACTCCATCCTTCCACCTCTCATTCAGTCTACCTCTCCCTCTCTGTCCCTCCACCTCGCTCTCGTACACCCTCTTAGTCATTCTCTCGCTTTCCATACGTTCCATATGGCCGGACCATCTCAAGTTGTTCCTTTTCACACTTTCCAGCACATCTACCTCCTCACCACACCTCCTTCTTACTTCCTCATTAGTCTGTCTATCCCTCCATGTAACTCCGCACGCACTCCTTAACCCGTGGAGCCCCGGCTAGTTTTGTAATGTTTGCGCACCAGAACCCGGCCGGTTTTCAAAAAATTATTTTATTCCAGAAACAATAGCGAATGGGTTAGGAATGAAGGAAAAACCACGAAAAACCGCTCAAAAAACTTTAAAAATGGTCCTACAGAGCCCCCGAAAACGGATTTTACAAGAGTAAAAAATTGAAGGCAATTATCCCAAAAAAACAGGTTATTGCGCGCACGCACGCACGTGGACTTTGAGAGTTTTCAACCATCGGCACGGTTGCGTGGGATACGTACACAGTTCCCATACAAATCTGAGCCCTCTTGAGTGGCTACACCTGAGGTTACGGTCGGCGCAATTAGGGTGACGCGCCAGGCCCATCTCTGGGGCTGTGCGTTACATACATCGCCGACGCGTCAGACGCGTCGCTGGGGTTATACGGGTTAAGTAATTCATTTCCACTGCTCTCACTCTTGGTCCGAGTCTCTCAACCAACGTCCATGCTTCGCTTCCGTAAGTCAGCGTCGGGATTACCACACTGTCATGCAAGGACTTCTTCACTTCCATACTGACCACCCTATTTCTTGTTACTGCTTTTAGCATTCCTACAACCCTCTTCCCCTGTTGTACCCTCTCCCGCACTTCTTCATCCATAGTCCCATCTTTACTCAACACACTGCCCAGATACTTAAAAGAGTTGACGATCTCCATAGCCTGACCGTTCAGCTTCACCTCACACTCTGTGAAAAAATATCTAAGCAAAGAAAAACGAATACTCCCAATCCTTCTTCTATATTCAACAGCTGAGCTCTGGAACTCTCTCCCTCTTTCTATGACTTTTTTTTTTTTTTTTTTTTTTTTTTTTTTTTTAAAAGACCTCCGTCTACGTATTGTGAAAAACCTGTTATCCTCCGGCAAATTGTGGGGTTGAGTGAGTGAAGGGGGGGACAGTGAATGAAGGAGGATACATGTTTTTCATAATACGTGTTGCTAGCCCCAAACGCGCGAGCAACTGTGGCTTTCAACCATCCGACACATCCCCTTTTATTTATGTGCATCACACATGTTACATACAAATAAAGTTTATGTTTTGTTTTACCCTACTGTGGAAAGACTACGGATACACCACTCCTGCCCGGACCTCACACAGTGGCATGACCCAGTCCTGTCGAACTGAGCTCATGACGCTGGTGGCATTGCCCCGGAGGATAGCCATCCCTAGTCTTTGCTTGAGCCAGAGGGTTTCCCGGGGTTCTCCTGAAACTTCTCTGATTTTACGGCCTATTTCATTCACCATCTTAAGGTGGTAGGGCCGAAGACTCCTGAAGTTTCGAATGCCAGGGGCTCGAACTGATGATTTCTGGCGATGGCTTGATATTTTTCTCGCTTTTTATTTTCTGCTATCCGGGCGGCTTCACCTGCTTCGTCAGCGTTTCTGGCGATGTTGGTTGTGGAGAAAGTGTCAACACATGTGGCATCCCACAC
This sequence comes from Paralithodes platypus, assembly GCA_032716605.1. Lineage (NCBI taxonomy): Eukaryota > Metazoa > Arthropoda > Malacostraca > Decapoda > Lithodidae > Paralithodes > Paralithodes platypus. The sequence continues at coordinate 35,764,292 of CM064562.1, forward strand.
GAGGCATCGGCCATTCTTGTAAGGGAAAGTGGTCATCCCATCTGGCCGTTTGCCGTCTTCTCTGTGAAGTCCATGTGGTTCGAGGATTGATGCACGGTTAGCACTCTGCAGGGCCCGTTTTATGACATCATTTAGTGCAGAGTGTCTTGGCAGGCGGCCTGCGTTGTAATTACATGACAAGGCATAGTGACCTTGAGTATCCATCCCCCCACCACACTTGCAAGTGTGTGGGTGACAAACTGCCGCACCCACTCTGAGCGCGATGGCAACCCAGAGCGCTTCAGCATCCAAGTGAGTTCCAAGAGGTGGGATGGGGATGGCGTGTAACCACAAGCCACTCTCCGAACGGGCGGCTGCCTGGAGGCGTGCTTTTGCAACCTGGTCTGCATTGGTTAGGAGATTTTCTTGAGTTTTCTTCGCCGAGATGGTATCCCATGCTTTCTGCTTGCTCCTGGAGGTACCCTGAGGCTCCTCCTCTATTCCTGTACTTCCCTTCCAGGTGTTAATCGCTGCTGTTACGTCCCCATTAAGTGTCATTCCGGGTTGAGAAGAAAGGATGGACACTACAAGGTCGTTGGTCGCGATGAGGGAAGAGATAAAGGCTGGGGAGGCAATATCCGAGGCTCTCCGTATGCCCAAGCCCCCGAGGCAGACAGGAAGGGTGGCTTGTGTCCAGGCCCGTTCTTTAAATTCCACGTTGGTGATGCTGGTCACTGCTTCTCGGATTATGCTGTCTAATTCTTGGAGGCCACCATTGTTCGTGTAAGTCATCGATGTGCGCAGGAGGTATTGGAGTTTTGGGATGGAGAAACAGTTCTTGAGCAGGGCCAGAGCTGAGTGGGCATCGATGTGTATCAGGCGGCTCACGAGACGCTGAAGCTCCTCCTTTTTAACTTGAAGTGCTGGTGGGATTGCTGCCAGAGTTAGTGGGGAACCTAATAGGGTTTGCTGGTGCTCCTGAAGGATCTTTACATCTGGCAAGATGCCTCGAAACAGGGCCTGAGTCTCTTCTCCTTGTTCACGTGTGTGACTTAATTGACTTAAATTGCTTCAAACTCCGTGTGTCCAGGCATTTTGGCTCGAACGTTCGTTGATTTTGCCCTGTCACTCTTTCAACTCTGGGGGAGGCACTCGCTACATGCACTTCTGCCTTTTATCTCCCTCACTCACACAGAAGAAAAAAAAGAAAAAAAGAAAAGAAAAAAAAAAAATATATATATATATATATATATATATATATATATATATATATATATATATATATATATATATATATATATATATATATATATATATTATATCTCCCATTAACAGTGTAGGGGGCATATAGTCTTGCTGGAATGGTCATAAATAATGGTGTTGGGTGCAGTAGATAGATTGGTTCAGTTTATTGACAGTCACCGGTAGTATGAAGGGTGGATGGATGTGCTGTATGTATATGTTTGTATGTACTGTATATAGGTATCAATTCCACTGACCTCTGATGCGATTGAATTATATATTTTTCTACACAATACATGTCCCTGAATAGAAAAATGTTCCTCTTAAATTACAGGCTAGCTATCGTTCGCCAGAAAAAGTCACCTAAATGGCACACCAGTCTTAATATTTGCAAAGAAATTGGGTGAAAGGCCTTAAAATTTCCAAACAAATGGGGCGAAATCTTAAAATATCATAACTAATGGGGACCCCTTAACTGTCTCAGAAAACAATAATCCACTTAAGGGAAGGTTTTTAGTTTGGTTCCTACTCCTCCAGCAATCTTAAAATGTCACCCCCTTGACCCCCTTTCAAGATAAATTTGTAAATTTTTCGGTAGAAAAATTTCCCGGCCGAAGGCCGGTTACTCTTAAATTACAGGCTCGCTATCGCTCGCCAGGATAAAATCGACACCTAAATGGCACGAAAGGTCTTAAATTTGACAGAATGGAGCGGAAATTCTTAAAATCACCAAACTAATGGGGCACACGTCTTAAAATCTCAAAAATCAATGGGGCTAGACATGAGGGAGAAAGGGGTCAAGAAAAAAGTCCCTCAAGTGGAAATCTCCCCTTAAAACACATCATAGAAGACTGCATTTCACACAATCACTTACGCAAACAACACAATCTACACTCCTAGAGAGTCCTGTGGGAATGCCCATCTTGGCCATGGCCTTTCTTAAGGACTCGGAGCTATTCGGCCAGGCAGCCTAGGGAACGTAAACAACAACAACAACAACAACAACAACAACAACAACAACAACCAACCTCTGATTCCTGAACTTGATGTTAATGGCGAGGAAGACAGAAGCCATGACGATGCCCAGAAATGCGATTGAATTATACATCTTTCTACACAATACAATCCTATACCTGAATAATTGTTTGTACTTAGTTGGTTAAGACCTCTATCAAAGGAAAACACTCAAAGACCCCCTTCAAGCTAAATTTTTACTTTTTTTTTTGCAGAAAAATGTCCTGGCCAAAGGCCGGTTTCTTCTAACTTACAGGCTCGCAATCGCCCGCCAGAAAAAGACACCTAAATAGCACGAAACGTCTTAATATTAGCAATGAAAGGGGGTGAAAGGCTTTAAAATTGCCAAACTAATGGGGTGAATGTCTTAAAATCTCAAAACTAGTATTAACAAATTAGCTACTTTCCCGCTAGATATAAAGGTATTTACTTTGATCTAGCAGCCAATTTTTACAACCAGCGTCATGAATTATAAGGGTGTTCTGGAGATTAGAGTTATTTTAGAGCGATAGTGTTGAGATTGTGGCATTGGTCTAACGATTATTGGCGTTAATTTAATATCTAGACGAGTTTATTTGGTAACCCTGAATGGGGCCGTCTAAGAAATCAATATTCCACCGACCTCTGATTCCTGAACTTGATGTTGATGGCGAGGAAGACGGAAGCCATGACGATGCCGAGGGAGGCGATGGTGACGAGGATGGCGTAGATGCTGAGGTTGACGCTGGTTTTCTCTATCAGCTTCACCGTCCGGTCCAGTGGAGGGTCCCCGCCCGGCCAGTAAATGGGGTGCCCCTTGTCAAGTTGGAGGACGTCATAGAACCCGTCGTATTCTCCTATTTTCACCTCGCGTCCACCTAGAGAAAGAAAAGATAGTGGTGTTTTTAGCCTTCGAAATACATAAAAGCTAGATTACACACATTAATCATCCCGAAACCATCCTATTCTCCTATTTTTACCTCACGTCCACCTAGAGAAAGAAAATGTCATGCGAGTCTTTGAGATGTCTATTATATAATATACAAAAATGTCCTATATTAGCTAAAATTTAATAAAAACATCAATAGATGGGGTGCCCTCTGTCAAGTTGGAGGACGTCATCGAACCTGTCTTATTCTCCTATTTTGACCTCGTGTCCACTTGGAAGAAGAAAGGATGGTGGTGTTTTAAACCTTTGAAGTAAATATAAGTTAGAATAAAGACGTTCTTTATCCTGAAATCATCGTATGCTCCTATATTTACCTCACGTCCACCTGGAGAAAGAAAATTAATGCATACATCTCTGAGAGGACCTTTATATACTTTACAAAATAGTCTAACATTAGCTAAAATACAATGTAAATGCCAGTATACAAATATGCGGTGCCCCTTGTCAAGTTGGAGAGCGTCCCCGAACCCGTCGTATTCTCCTATTTTGACCTCGCGTCCACTTATGTTATGTAAGTCATTGAGAAGTCCTTTATATACTTTACAAAAATGTCTCACATTAGCTAAATTAAATATAAACACCAGTAGATGGAGTTGCCCTTATCCAGATGGAGCACGTTTCCAAACCCGTCGTATTTTACTAATTTTGCCTCGCGTCAACCTTCAAGAAGAAATGATGGTGGTGTTTTAAGCCTTTGAAGTATATAAAACCGAGAATATAGACATTCATCATCCCGAACCATCCTATTCTCCTATTTTTACCTTGCTTTTACCTAGAGGAAGAATAACCAATTCGGCCATATAGGACTCGTATTATTAATTTATATTCAACATTTTTGATACAATTGAATTTGTTTTTCTTTCAATGTACCTTAATTCAAAATTTCTCAGGAGTATTTTTGTTTAAAGATTTCTCAGGCGTATGTGTATGTGTGTGTGTGTGTGTGTGTGTGTGTGTGTGTGTGTGTGTGTGGGTGTGGGTGTGTGTGTGTGTTTTTTTTTTTTTTTTTTTTTTTTAGATTTAGGAAAAGCCTTAGCCCCATTAACCCTCTCCCAGCGCTCTTTATATTCTCATTAGCAATCCACACCTTTACTAACTACCTCCATGATCACTTTAATAAATGGTATATATCAGACAATGTTGAAACTCATGAAATGTTTAAAATATATTTATGAGCATAATTATTACATTAGCTGATTTTCACCGTGTATTCGCTTATAGAAAAAACAAACAAAAAATCCCCTTAAATTACAGGGAAGAGAAGACATTGGAAAGGGAAGGTTTGTTGAAAGACTTTATAGAATGTGTTTAGTGTTTGCCATCGACTGTGTAGTATGCAACAGAGGGAGGAATATAAGTCGACTAATAAATGCATGTACGTATACTGTATATATATATTATTTCTATATTCCAACTACTCCCTCTCGGGTATAGGCTGAGAGCCTGTACATTCAACCGTTGTACACTGAACGGTGAAGCCCGTGAGGTCTCGTTCCAGTCTATGGGTGCGACATGTAAAGCACTTTTTAGCTGCAACCAGCCCCTGCCATCTTGCTTTCGCATGATGCATGGGGTTTAGTTGCCCACTCACGTCTCAAAGCAGCCCCATCTCTGGAGCTGCCTCGCTCCAGTGCTTCACTGTCTCATCTCCTAGACTCGGACCCCCACTCTCAGAACGCCACCTCTTGAGCAATTGACTCAAAAGGCATTGCCCCACTGTAGCCTAATTTGAATATGGGAATATTCATACAGTGCTATTTAATCAGGGAACAATGAGGGTATTTATTTGGTGTTTCGGTGGGCTTTGTGGTAATGCACTGATACCAGGTACAACACAAATTCCATTCCAATAATATTTTCCCATTGACATATCAGGATTCGAATCCGGGTCGATTGGATTACCAGTCCAGTGGCAAAACCACTCCACCACACCTCCCCTATACTGTATAAAGTGTATATATAGTATATATATATATATATATATATATATATATATATATATACAGTATATGTATATATATGTAGGCTATATTACTGTATATATATATATATATATATATATATATATATATATATATATATATATATATATTTTTATATTCGTATATGCAGTATATGTATATATACTGTATATATTACCGGTATATATAATTATATATATATATATATATATATATATATATATATATATATATTATTATGATATATAATAGAAGAAGACACAGACACACGAGAGAGAGAGAGAAGAGAGAGGAGAGAGAGAAGAGAGAGAGAGAGATAGAGAGAGAGAGAGAGAGAGAGAGAGAGAGAGAGAGAGAGAGAGAGAGAGAGAGAGAGAGAGAGAGAGAGAGAGAGAGAGAGAGAGAGAGAGAGAGAGAGAGAGAGAGAGAGAGAGGCCTCCTAAAACAATATATCAGGGAGCCATTAAAGATGAGACCACCACTAGACAAGGGGTAATATATAGAACACCAGCCTAGGATTTATGTGTATGTATGTGTGTGTGTGTGTGTGTGTGTGTGTGTGTGTGTGTGTGTGTGTGTGTACTACTGAGGGAACTACAAACTAATTAATATATAAATGTAGGTAAACACAGAAGATCAGCATTATATTATTCCTACTAATAAAGATAATGTTATGTAAGTATATGTTGATAATGTTATGTAAGTATATGTTGATTTATACAGTGACTGGTGTAATCTGTTTAGCTCCATAGAGACCTATTGTTCCAACCCAGCTAATGAAAACAATTGTATTTATGCTTACGTATATCACACATACACATATATACACATACATACACACACACACACACACACTCTGTCTGTCTGTCTCTCACTCTTTCTCTTTTTTCACTCACTCTCACTCTCTCTCTCTCTCTCTCTCTCTCTCTCTCTCTCTCTCTCTCTCTCACATACACACACATATAAAAGAGGTGGGTTAAGGATTATATAAAAGGTAATATAGCCTCTCTAGTTCCGGGTACCTTATATATATATATATATATATATATATATATATATATATATATATATATATATATATATATATATATATATACACTGTATATATATCAAAGGTTACCATATACATCACTGTATATAGCGGGGATATATAGGTACATACAAACATATACATACAGACACACACACTCTCTCTCTCTCACTGTCTGTCTATCTCTCTTTCACATACATACACACTCAAACAATCTCTTTCACTCACTATCTCTCACACACACACGTAAAAGAGGTCTGGTAAGTATTATATAAAAGGTAATATAGCCCCTCTAGTTCCGGGTACCTTATATATATATATATACAGTATATCAAAGGTTACCATATATAACACAGAATATCTCTGTCACCTGTCCTATTTCTCCAGTACGGCTACCCGATCCTCCCAGCCGGCGGCGCTTGTGGCACTTTGGCATTGACGACTGGGAGGATCTCCGGCAGTACTTCTTTTATTTCCCATGGAATGATTTATGCTTCCGTGGCCGGGGAACACATTACCGAGGTAATCCTATCGGGCATTGAGGGATACATTCCATTTTCTTTCTCTCAGACTAAAGCAAACAAATCTTGGTTTACTCACGCTTGTTCTACTGCTCTCCGCAACAAGGAGGAAGCATTCAAACGGTACCGACGCCTTAAAACCCAAGAATCTCATTCTTTCTATGTCTCTGCCCGGAAACAAGCCAAATATGTTCTTCGACTTGCAAAACACTCTTCCATCAATAATAAATGCACTGAACTATCCAACTCAACTCTTCCCAAGCTTTCTGGCATTTAGCGAAAAACCTTTTCAACAATTTTTCTTCCTCGTTTTTTCCCTCCCCTTTTCCACTCTGATGGCACAACCATCACTTCTTCCTCTGACAAAGCTGAACTCTTCACTCAAACCTTTGCTACCTTGGATAATTCCGGTGCTATTCCTCCCTCTCAACCATCTCTTCTAAAGATGTACTTTCTACCCTCTCTGGGCCTAATACTAAGAAGGCGTACGGTCCGGACGATGTTCCTCCTGTTGTACTAAAAAAATGTGCGTCCCTGCTGACCCCCTGCCTAGGCAAACTCTTTCGTCTCTGTCTCTCCTCTAACGTCTTCCCTTCTTGCTGGAAGTTTGCTCTCATTCAACCTATCCCAAAGAATGGTGACCGCTCTCAAACCTCCAACTATCGTCCAATTGCTCAAATCTCTTGTATCTCTAAAGTTTTTGAAACTATTCAAAACTTCCAAATTTCTTAAGCATTTCTCTTCCCATAATCTACTCTCAGATTGCCAGTATGGCTTCCTTAAGGGTCGCCCTACTGGTGATCTTCTTTCATATCTTACTAACTCTTGGTCATCCTCCTTTCGGGACTTCGGTGAGACCTTTTCTATTGCGCTAGACATACCGAAGACCTTCGATAGAGTCTGGCACAAATCTTAAATTTCTAAACTACCCTCTTTCGGTTTCTATCCCTCCATCTGTGCCTTTGTCTCTAATTTCCTTTACGGTCATTCCATAGCTGTGGTTGTGGACGGCCATCGCTCACTTCCTCATCCTATCATAGCTAATATTTCCAATTGGAGTAGATAAAACCTTGTTGCATTTAATGCTTCCAAGACTCAATTTATCCATCTTACTACCCATCAGGAACCTCCAGAGGACTATCCCTTATACTTCAACAATACAAAAATTAACCCTTCAACTTCTCTCAATGTTCTTGGTGTCTCTTTTTCTTCTGCTCTCACTTGGAAGGACCATATTACCAGTCTTGCTAAGGCAGCCTTCCAGAAGCTGGGTGTGCTCAACCGCCTCAAAGGGTTCTTCACCCCTGCGCAGGTTCTTGCTCTGTACAGGGGCACAGTGCGTCCTTGTATTGAGTATTGTTCACATGTGTGGGGAAGATCCTCTCACAACGCACTCCTAGGCAAAGTAGAAAGGAAAGCCTTTCGTATCATTAACTCCCGTCCACTCACCAACTCTCTGCAATCTCTCTCTCTCCGCCGCAATGTTGCATCTCTCTCGCTATTCTATCATTCTATCGCTACTACAATAATCAGTGTTCCTCGGAGCTTTCCTAGTGTATACCACCTCCTCTACGTAGGGTACGTGGTATCCACCTTGCAACACAATCCTACCCCTACTCTGTGCAACTCTCCAACCCAAGAGTGAAATGCTATTCTCAGACTTTCTTCTATTCAACTGCTGAGCTCTGGAACTCTCTTCCAGAATCAATCTTCCCTCTTTCTATGACTTAAATTGCTTCAAACTCCGTGTGTCCAGGCATTATAGCTCGAACGTCCCTTGATTTTGGCCCTGTCACTCTTTCAACGCTGGGGGAGGCACTCGCTGCAGGCAGTTATGCCTGTTTTCTCCCTCATTCACATAGAAAAGAAGAAAAAAAAACTCTGGTGTTCCCCAGTGTTCTGTCCTATCTCCAAATCTCTTTCTAATTTTCATAAATGATCTTCTCAACTGTACCTCCAATCCCATCTATTCATAGGCATACGACTCTACCTTACACTACTCATTTAGTTTTCCAGAACGCCCCAGCCAGCAATCCCTAAAAAACAAACATAATAAAGCCATACAACACTTATCTTCTGATCTAACTACTATTTCCAATTGGGGCAGAGAAAACCTTGTTGCCTTTAATGCTTCCAAAACCCAGTTTCTCCATCTTAATACCCGTCGAGAAATCATAGAGGACTATCCCTTATACTTCAACAATACAAAAATCAATCCTTCATCTTCTCTCAGTATTCTCAGTGTCTCTTTTTCTTCTGCTCTCTTTTGGAAAGACCATATTACCAGTCTTGCTAAGGCAGCGTCCCACAAGCTGGGTGTGCTAAACCGCCTCAAGGTGTTTTTTACCCCTGCACAGCTTCTTGCTCTATACAGGGGCACAGTGCGTCCTTGTACAGTATTGAGTATTGTTCACATGTGTGGGGCGGATCCTCTTACACCGCACTCCTAGACAAAGTAGAAAGGAAAGCCTTTCGTATCACTAACTCCCATCCATTCACCAACTCTCTGCAATCCCTCTCTCTTCGCCGCAATGTTGCATCTCTCTCGCTATTCTATCGCTACTACAATAATCAGTGTTCCTCAGAGCTCTCCCAGTGTATACCACCTCCTCTACGTAGGGTACGTAGTACCAGTCTTGCAACACAATCCCACCCCTTCTCTGTGCAACTCTCCATCTCAAGAGTGAAACGATACTCCCAATCTTTCTCCTATTCAACAGTTGAGCTGTAGAACTCTCCCCCAGAATCCATCTTTCCCTCATCCTATGACTTAAATTGCTTCAAACTCCGTGTGTCCAGATATTTTGGCTCGAACATTCCTTGATTTTGGCCCTGTCACTCTTTCAACTCTGGGGGAGGCACTCGTCACAGGCAGTTCTGTCTTTTGTCTCCCTCATCAAAATAGAAAATAGTTAAATAAGTAGAGCTCCTGAAGCAAGTTAATATAATCTCTCTCTCTCTCTGCAATATACAGGTACAAGTATAGTAAATTTGGTATGGAAGTTTGTATTCATTTGAAGAGATAATGGCCGTTGCACAAGCTCTCTCTCTCTCTCTGCAATATACAGGTACAGGTATAGTAAATTTGGTATGGTAATTGTTTTCATTTGGAGAGATAATAGCCATTGTATAAGCTAGCTCTCTCTCTCTCTCTCTCTCTCTCTCTCTCTCTCTCTCTCTCTCTCTCCTTATTCATTCTATTATTTCCTCTCCATCCCAACCCCCATACCTCTCTCCCTTCCCCCCTCCTCCACTCTCACTCTCACTCTGTCTCTCACTCTTCATTTATTCTATTACTTCATCTCCCTTTCTGTTCTCTCCCTCCCCTCATCTCTCTCTCTCTCTCTCTCTCTCTCTCTCTCTCTCTCTCTCTCTCCCTCCTCCACTCTCACTCTCACTCTGTCTCTCACTCTTCATTTATTCTATTACTTCATCTCCCTTTCTGTTCTCTCCCTCCCCTCATCTCTCTCTCTCTCTCTCTCTCTCTCTCTCGCTCTCTCTTTCCCCCGTGAAACAAGTAGAGCCGTGAAGCGTGTTAGGATATGCAAATGTCATTACCACCCCGGATAAAGGGAAGTGGTAGTGCAAGGGGGGGGGGGGGGGGGGTGAGGTAGAGGGAAGGGGAAGGAGAGGGGGGGGAGTGAGAGAGAGAGAGAGAGAGAGAGGCTAGTGGTATGGAGGGGGAAGAGGGGGGGGGGGGAGAGTTGGCAGTGGTAGGCAGGGGGGATTGGGGGGAGGGGGAGGGTGAAGATCTTATGGAGAGAGAAAGAGAGAGAGAGAGAGAGAGAAGGGGGGGGGGTAGACACTTTATTTACTCAACATAATGTCTCCCGAGATAGACTGACTGTGTAAGGTGTGTGTGTGTGTGTGTGTGTGTGTGTGTGGGTGTGTGTGGGGGTGTGTGTGTGTGTGTGTGTGTTGTGTGTGCGGGGGGGGGGGGGTAAAAATAATAGTAATAATAATAAACGGTTTATTAAAGAATGGCAGCCTCATGAGCTGAAAATACACATTTTACAATTTAGTGGATGAACATGAGATGTACAGATATGAAGATGGTAAGCTCAGTTTACAACAAAAATAAATACAATAATGATGCAAGTGCAGAATACAAATTATCATAAAATAACCATGAGGGTAAGTGATATACAGTACATATACACATTTATTTTACTTACTCATATACAGAACATACATATGTACACGTACGTACGCACATACATACGCATACATATACATACATATAAGAACATAAGAACATGCAGTAAGTGTGCACATGTCCGTATACACAAACGCTCACGTATGCACACAAACATACATACATACAAAACTGTTTTGGTAGGGTCAGGTGATGAGTTGAAAAGGGTAAAGAGGGTGCGGCATACAAGTCCGTACAGGTAGGGTCAGGTAAAGCCTACTACAATGGGAGGTTAATCCTCGGTAGAGAACAAAACAAGGATATAAACAGTAGACACAGCTTGGGGGAATTGTAGTATATAGGACATTCTTTAGTGTAGGTGTGTGTGTGTGTGTGTGTGTGTGATAGAAGGCGAAATGTGGAAAAGCTGGGCGTTAAATTGTTAAGGGTGGAAATACATGGATGAAGATACGCGAACACTTAATAATAGATAATGCTTATGCATAGATTTATAATCAGAAGTTGCGCTAGTGAGCAATATGTTCTCGCTCATATGTACGTATATTTACATACATATGTGCAATGATTATACAAATACACGTACAGTACATATATATATTATATACCTTATATTCTCAACCGGGCTCGAACCATTGACAGCACATACACACAGACATACATATACATAAATATATGCACATTAAATGCATATATGCTCTTCTCTACCTGATACTCTCAGCCGGGCTCGAACCACAACCAGTATACACTATAGACACATATATAATTATATACATAAATAACGCATACATACATACACATATACGCACACATACATACACATATACTACACATACATAGATACACATATACATAAACAAACTCAAGCAAATACATACATAATTATATTCTAATACACACACGCACACACACTTATGCATACATTATTAAAGGTGGTCGCGTATATATGGTGTGACAGGCCGTTATTACACATTATTAATAATATTAACAATGGTTGGGATAGGACTATTTTTATATCTGTCAGTTCTTGCTTTTATTGGTTGGAGTGTGTTGAAGTGACGAGCTGCACGTGTTGGTCTAGGGGCGTCTGGTGGAAGTAAGTTTCTGTGTCGTGGGTGAACAAGCAGCTTAGATGCAAACTGTTTGAGTGTGTTGTAGTGGTGGGTTGAAAGTGCAGGTATGCTAAGGGTGGAGAGAGATTCCTCGTACCCTGGATGATCCTGCATGCCCTCCTCTGCACTCTCTCCAATTGACATTGTTGTGTCAGGGTTAGAGAGGAGGACCAGGCGGGAGAGGCGTAGGTGAGCTTAGGGAGTATGAAGGTGTTATATATACTCTTCAGCTCATTCTCCGGTGCCCCCAGGGATCTCGACCGCCTTAGCATAAACAACTTGTATGTGGCGGTCCTGACTGTGGTAGTTACATGTTTCTTCCAGTTGAGTTTGTTGTCCACAGTGATTCCGAGGAGTTTGGTGGACTCAACAAGCTGAAGGAGATGAGGACCAATTGTGACAGTGGGTGGAGGAACGTCGGTAACGGAGGTGTTGATGTGCATGACCACTGTCTTGTCATGATTGATAGTCACATGATTGTCTGTGGTCCAGGCTTGAAGACGGTCGAGGATGTCTTGTAGGGGGTCATAGTTAGGGGAGGTGTTATCGACAGTAATGCCGACTGTCGAGTCGTCCACGTACTTCCAGTGGAATGGGGTGTCCTTTAGGGCATCATTAATCAAGATGAGGAACAATAGAGGCCCCATCTTTGTGCCCTGTGGGACTCCACATGTGATGTCTAGGAAGGTACAAAGTACAAAGGAAATCAAGCAACAACAGATCTAGTGACCCTTCTAGGTTGCTTGTCCTCCAAAACACTGAGGATCAAGTGTCCAAACCGTGGTTTAGAGTGGGTAAGGGAACATTGGAAAGGGAATTACTGCCCTGGAACTAATGTCCGTGGCAGAATTAGGAAGTTAGTAGGGGACAGATGGGTTAGTAACTGAGGGGGGGATAAAATAAAGTTATTCATTTACAAACGCAGTCAGTCGCGGGTTTGATGCGAGATATTTGTCTAGGCGGAGTTTAAATGAATCAATGGTGATGCAGGTCTATAACGTTTCGGGGAAGCCCATTCCACAAGTTTACAACTCGATTGAAGAAGAAATTCTTAGATTCGTGTGAGTTAAAAGATTTACCAATAATTTGCAACCGTTTCCCCGTGTAATTAGATTGGTCGATAGTGAAGTACTTACTACAGTTCATATTGTCGATGCCTTTGATGATTTTGAACACTTGAATTAAGTCACCTCTTAATCTGCGCTGGGTTAAAGGAAATAGATTTAATTCTCTAAGACGCTCTTCGTAGGTTTTGTTCTTTAGGCTAGGTATCATTTTGGTACCTCTACGTTGAACTCGTTCTAGCTTGTTTATATCTTTTTGGTAATAAGGGCACCAGGATTGAAGGCAGTATTCCAGAAGAGGGCGGACTAATGAATTGTAAAGGGTTAGGATAACTTCTTTGGATTTATGCTCAAATGACCTGCCTATAAAGCCAATTATTTTGTTTGCCTTCTTAACAACTTCTGAACATTGTTGACTCGGTTTTAGGTTACTCGATATTGTTACTCCCAGATCGGTTTCTCTGTTTACATTCTTAAGCTGAGTGCCATTCATCGAATAGTTTGCTTTCTCATTTAGGTATCCAATATCTAGTATTTTACATTTATCCGCATTGAAACTCATTTGCCAAATTTGGCCAACATGACAATTTATCTAGATTGTGTTGCATATCGTCAACTTGTTCTTTTGAGAGTACGCTATTTGCAATTTTTGTATCGTCAGCAAATTTTGAGATTGTACAGGTGAGACCCTCATCTATGTCGTTGATGTAAATTAGAAAGAGAATTGGTCCTAGTACCGATCCCTGGGGTACCCCGCTACTTACATTGGTCCATTTTGATGCCTTACCGTTTATGACTACTCTTTGCTTTTTGCTTGGAGATGAAGCCTTGGTATCGCACTGCTTGTCATCTGTCACTTAGAAAGTCGGTCAACCACGCAACCAGGGTAGGATGTACCCCAACTTTATGGCCTTGTTGATGATGATGGTGTGGTCAACAAGGTCAAATGTTTCCCTGAAGTCAATAAAGGCAAGGGCGAGGGAAGTCTTTCTCTTCTCAAGATTTGTGTAAATATAATCTAGGAAGCTAATAAGACAGTGAGTGGTGGAGGAGGTTTTTACGTTGCCAAACTGTTGGGGATCTATCAAGTGACGGATTTGTGAGTAAGCCCAGGTAAATACAAAGTCCTCACATATTAGACTAGGGATGGGGGTTATGGCAATTGGTCTGAGTTCATTAAGAGAATGTGGGGAGGGGGTTTTGGGAATTGGAGTGACGTATGAAGTTTTCCAGTCTGCAGGGCATTTACTTTGCTTTAAGGAGGCATTAATTATCGAGCAAAGGGGGGTGGCAAATTCCACCGAAAATTCTTTGTATATTTTCATGGGTAGGTCTACTGGGGTTGTTGATCTTTTTTATTTGAAACTGGAAAGTTTTTGGCCACTTCATATTCTTGAACAGTTACAGGGGGGGAAGGGGATGGGAGGAAGGCAGGGAGGTTGGTGCGGTCTAGTTTGGGGAGGGTTCGGCAGATGGTAGAGAAGTGATTATTTATCAGTTCAGGTGCATCTACACGAGGGACATGGGAAACACAGGGGATCGACGGAGTCCCACTACTTAAGCCACAAAGATTCTTAATTTTAGAGTACCACTGACTGGTATTGGGTGTGGGTGTGTGTGTGTAAGAGGGGGGGGGGGGGGGGAGGTTGTGTGTTTTTTTGTTTTCTATGTGGATGAGGGAGACAAAAGGCAAAAGTGACTGTGACGAGTGCCTCCCCCAGAGTTGAAAGTGACAGGGGCAAAATCAAGGAATGTTCGAGCCAAAATGGCTTTACACACGGAGTGTGAAGCAAATTAACTCATAGGATGAAGGAAAGATGGATTCAGGGAGAGTTCCAGAGCTCAGCTGTTGAATAGAAGAAAGATTGGGAGTATCGTTTCACTCATGAGTTGGAGAGTTGCACAGAGTAGGGGTGGGATTGTGTTGCAAGACGGGTGCTACGTACCCTACGTAGAGGAGGTGGTATACATTGAGAGAACTCTGAGAGAGAGAGAGAGAGAGAGAGAGAGAGCGCGAGAGTGAGCGAGAGCAAGAGAGAGAAATAGAGTTGCAGATTTAGAGTTCGCCAAATATATCTCACTGATAAAACCCAAGATGATATTATAAAAATCCCAAGATAATAATTTTCCACACGGCACCATAATTCAGCGGCGGGTTTTCTGGGAAGCCTGGAATGGGAATGGGAATATATGGGTAAAGTTTAAGGGGAAGGGTATAGGGTTTTTCTGGATCCCCTTCTCCCTCATTAGTTTTGAGATTTTAAGACGTTCGTTCCATTTGTTCGGCGATTTCAAGACCTTTCACCACATTACTTACTAAGACCTTTCGTGCCATTTAGGTGTCGATTTTATCCTGGCGAGCGATAGCGTACCTGTAATTTAAGAGGAACTGGCCTTCGGCAGGTACATTTTTCTACCGGAAAATGTACACCTTTTTCTTGAAGGAGGGAATTGGGGGGTGTTATATCTTTAAGCTTGATGGAGGTCTAGGGAGGAAAAAAAAAGAAAAAAAAAAATATATATATATATATATATACCGGTATATATAAATGAGCAAATAAATACGCCCATCCCTCGTTAAGAACACGGCCCCACCATTATTACTCACTAGTTTCCCTGCAAACTTTTATAATACACGTATATATATATATACAGTATATATATATACAGTATATATATATATATATATATATATATATATATATATATATATATAATAATAATAATAGATTGGGGTGTATTATTTGGATTTGTTCTTATAAAGACACATTGTATTAACCCATTCTGGACAAACGACGTCTTTTTAGTTTTATTCTAGCTATATTTAGACGATTTTGTGCAGATAATGAAGGAGCTGTGGTAGTAAAAAGGTTTAAGTAAGATAGTTCAAAGCCTGTTAATTGCCGGAGGCCCTATTTAAACTGAACAAAATTGTCTAATAGTAGCCGGATTATAATGAAAAGGATTGTCACTGGCGAGATGATAAAACCAGCTAAAAATTAATAAAAATAACAAAATAAATAAATAATTTTCAATATACCTAATTATGTATGCACTTTTTTTATTTTATTATTTTTATTTTTTTAAGGGGAGAGGGTCGTTGTTTCTAGACCCCCATCTCCCTCACCGCCCCATAGGGGAGGTGTGGCAGAGTGGTCTTGCCACTGGACTGGTAATCCTATGGACCCGGGTTCGAATCCCAATATGTCAATGGGAAGATATTATTGGGATGGAATTTGTGCTGTACCTAGAGTACCAGTGCATTACCACAGCACACCGAAATGCCAAAGCAAAATACCCTCATTGTTCCCTGAGTAAATAGCACTGTATGAATATTCCCATATTCAAAATATGCTACAGGGGGGCAATGCCTAGTCAGTTAATTGCTTAATAGGTGGCGTTCTGAGAGTGAGGGTCCGAGCCTGGGGAGTGAGAATGTGAAGCGCGGGGGCGAGGCAGCTTCAGAGATGGAGTTGGGTTCGAGCCGTGAGTAGGTGCTTCGCATGTCTCACTCCCTAGGCTGGAACAAGACCTCACGGGCCTCACTGTGTTCAGCGGTAGAGTGTAAAGGCTATCAGCCTATGCCCGAGAGGGAGTAGATGGAATATAGAAAAAAATAAAAAAAAATAAATAAGCTTTCAGATTATATGACGGTCGGCCCATTAGTTTGGCGATTTTAAGACCTTTCGCTCCATTTTTTGGTCAATAATAAGACTTTTCGTTTAATTTAGGTGTCGATTTTTTCTTGACGAGCGATAACGAGCCAGTAATTTAAGAGGACCCGACATTTTCAATCGAAAAATGTACAAATTTATCTTGAAGGAGGGTCTTAAGGTCTTTTTCTAAGCTTGATGGAGGTCTAGCGAGGAAACTAAGAAATGGACGAATAAATCATTTAATAGACCAACAAAAAAAGGGTCCACCTCCCCTGAATACCCTTGATATGAACAGGGTA
>CM064562.1:35781350-35783850 GCA_032716605.1 Paralithodes platypus
ATTTATGTATCTCTAGCTATCTATCTATCTCACACTCTAGAATAATACATATTATACAGTAGATACTGTGTATATATAGATATATATCTATAATATGGTATATATATATAGATAGGACTATATCGCATATATCGAATACTATATTCGGAGTATATATATATATATATATATATATATATATATATATATATATATATATATATATATATATATATACTGTATACAGTATATGTTTAATTGATAATTAATGTTAAGAACGGGGTGTTATTTATAGCTATAGGGTTCAGGAACTAGTATAGCGAGGCTGGTCCTTGTGATCTTGGCCCCATTCATTGTTCTTTCCTCTCACTAACACATTAGGCTCTCCATAATGCAGTTGGGGCTCAGTACATGATTAAATTGATATCCAAAATTCGAAAATGGATATTAATCGTGATCGTGTATTCAACCTTTAACTGTGTTGGTGGTGTGATGGTTTAGGTGCTTATGTTCTGGGTGTGGTGTCCCGAGTTCGAATCTCGGGAGGACTATAATTATGCTTTCATTAGTTTATTCAAGTACATTGGGGTTTGTAATTGAAGATTAAGGGGAGATACCCACTTGAGGGATATTTTTCTTGACTCCTTTCTCCCTCATGTTTAGCCCCATTGCTTTTCTAATTTTAAGACGTTCGCCCCATTATTTTGACGATTTTAAGAACTTTCGACCCATTTCTGTCAATTTTAAGGCCTTTCGTGCCATTTAGGTGTCGATTTTATCCTGGCGAGCGATAGCGAGCCTGTTATTTAAGAGGAACCGGCTTTCAGCCGGGACGTTTTTCTACCGAAAACTTTACAAATTTATCTTGAAAGGGGCTCAAGGGGGTGTAATCTTAAGCTTGATGGATATCTAGAGACCAAACTAAAAACCTCCCCTTAATGTTAAGAACGGGGTGTTACTTATATATATATATATATATATATATATATATATATATATATATACGTGGTGTTCAAATGAATAGGCAGTCTATATAATATAATAACTATAATAGCAGGGGTAGAGTTAGAGCAATAAATTAGCTCTCCTATATCGTTAACCCCTTCTGGTCCGGCGACGTCTATATCATTTATATTGTAGCTACTATTAGACGATTGTGTTCAGTTTAAGGGGGGTGACCTGCTTGTTGTTTTCTCTCTGGCTTGTATCCATTCGGCCCCATTCAGCCTACTGTTTTAAGACGTTTATCCCCATCCAGGTGTCAATTTTTTACTGGTGAGCAGTAGGGAGCCAGCATATTTTAAAAATGTTTTTGACAGCATGCTAAATTTGTACATTTTTCGGTAGAAAAATGTCTCTGGTGAAGACGGATTTCTTCATATAATGCTGGGTCGCTATCGCTCGCCAGGAAGAAATCGACACCTAGATGGGGATAAACGTCTTTTTGGCTGAATGGGGCCGAATGGATACAAGCCAGGGAAAGAGAGAAAAGGAGAGAAAGATACAAAAGCAGGTCACCCCCCTTACAGAGGGCCTCCAGCAATTAACAGGCTTCGAACTATCTCACTTAACCCTTTTTACAAACACAGATCCTTCTTAAGCTGCAGATAATCGTCTCAATATAGCTACAGTCAATTTAAAAATACGTCGCTGGTACAGAAGAGGTTAATTGTCGATATTCGTATATTAGGTACAGTCGGTCACGTAAGTTCTGTTCCTCTCCGTGATCTTATATAAGGTACAGTTGGCCACATAAGTTCTGTTCCTCTCCGTGATCTTATATAATGTACAGTTGCCACAAAAGTTATGTTCCTCTCCGTGATCTTATATAAGGTACAGTTGGCCACATAAGTTCTGTTCCTCTCCGTGATCTTATATAAGGTACAGTTGGCCACAAAAGTTCTGTTCCTCTCCGTGATCTTATATAAGGTACAGTTGGCCACGTAAGTTCTGTTCCTCTCCATGATCTTATATAAGGTACAGTTGGCCACATAAGTTCTGTTCCTCTCCGTGATCTTATATAAGGTACAGTTGGCCACAAAAGTTCTGTTCCTCTCCGTGATCTTATATAAGGTACAGTTGGCCACGTAAGTTCTGTTCCTCTCCATGATCTTATATAAGGTACAGTTGGCCACATAAGTTCTGTTCCTCGTCTTGATCTTATACATAGCACACATATCATAAGGTACAGTTGGCCACATAAGTTCTGTTCCTCTCCGTGATCTTATATAAGGTACAGTTGGCCACATAAGTTCTGTTCCTCTCCGTGATCTTATATAAGGTACAGTTGGCCACATAAGTTCTGTTCCTCTCCGTGATCTTATATAAGGTACAGTTGGCCACATAAGTTCTGTTCCTCTCCGTGATCTTATATAAGGTGCAGTTGGCCACATAAGTTCTGTTCCTCTTCGTGATCTTATACGTGGAAATATAATACGCATGATTGATTTACGAGGGTTCCATGTCATCTCAACCAGTAGACCATTTCAACCAGTAGCTCTCAACCAGTGCCAAATTACCC
>CM064562.1:35788850-35893713 GCA_032716605.1 Paralithodes platypus
ATTTGAGTACATTGGTATTGTATTTGAGTACATTGGTGTTGTATTTGAGTACATTGGTGTTGTATTTGAGTACATTGGTGTTGTATTTGAGTACATTGGTATTGTATTTGAGTACATTGGTGTTGTATTTGAGTACATTGGTATTGTATTTGAGTACATTGGTGTTGTATTTGAGTACATTGGTGTTGTATTTGAGTACATTGGTGTTATTTGAGTACATTGGTGTTGTATTTGAGTACATTGGTATTGTATTTGAGTACATTGGTGTTGTATTTGAGTACATTGGTGTTGTATTTGAGTACATTGGTGTTGTATTTGAGTACATTGGTATTGTATTTGAGTACATTGGTGTTGTATTTGAGTACATTGGTATTGTATTTGAGTACATTGGTGTTGTATTTGAGTACATTGGTGTTGTATTTGAGTACATTGGTATTGTATTTGAGTACATTGGTGTTGTATTTGAGTACATTGGTATTGTATTTGAGTACATTGGTGTTGTATTTGAGTACATTGGTGTTGTATTTGAGTACATTGGTGTTGTATTTGAGTACATTGGTATTGTATTTGAGTACATTGGTGTTGTATTTGAGTACATTGGTATTGTATTTGAGTACATTGGTGTTGTATTTGAGTACATTGGTGTTGTATTTGAGTACATTGGTGTTGTATTTGAGTACATTGGTGTTGTATTTGAGTACATTGGTATTGTATTTGAGTACATTGGTGTTGTATTTGAGTACATTGGTATTGTATTTGAGTACATTGGTGTTGTATTTGAGTACATTGGTGTTGTATTTGAGTACATTGGTGTTGTATTTGAGTACATTGGTATTGTATTTGAGTACATTGGTGTTGTATTTGAGTACATTGGTGTTGTATTTGAGTACATTGGTGTTGTATTTGAGTACATTGGTGTTGCATTTGAGTACATTGGTGTTGTATTTTCATCTTCCCCAAATGAGTTAGTGTCGTTAAGGGAGGGTCACCGGCTTTTGTTTTTATCTTTCTCTCCTGTTCTCTCTTTCCCTGGCTTGTATCCATTCGGCCCCATTCAGCCAACTGTTTTAAGACGTTTATCCCCATCCAGGTGTCGATTTCTTCTTGGCGAACGATAGCTAACCAGCATTGTATGGTGAAATCCGGCTTCGCCGGAGAAATTTTTCTATCGAAAAATGTACAAATTTAGCTTGCTGTCAAAACAAAAAATATAAATGCTGGCTCGCTACCGCTCGCCAGGAAAATATTGACACCTGGATGGGGGTAAACGTCTTAAAACAGTAGGCTGAATGGGGCCGAATGGATATAAGCCAAAGAGAGAGGGAGAGAAAGAGAAAAAAATGCGAGGTGGGCTCCCTTCATACTTCAAGCTGTATAAAATCGTCTAATGATAGGCAGAATAAACTGTTAAAACGTCTAATGATAGGCAGAATAAACTGTTAAATCGTCTAATGATAGGCAGAATAAACTGTTAAAACGCGTCATAATCCCTAAGAGGTTAGTATTTGTCACCTGGCTCTTGTAACTAACCTCAAATCTATGTACAAAGGAAATCAAGCAACAACAGATCTAGTGACCCTTTCTAGGTTGCTTGTCCTCCAAAACACTGAGGATCAAGTGTCCAAACAGTGGTTTAGAGTGGGTAAGGGAACATTGGAAAGGGAAGTACTGCCCTGGAACTAATGTCCGTGGCAGGACTATGTCTTTGGCTTGAGGCTCACACACTCCTACTGTCGCTACTGAATAGCTCCAACACCTACGAGATTAAGGGGAGATGGGTCGTTTGTCTGGTTCCCCTTCTACCTCATGTTTAGCCCTCATTATTTGTCAGATTTTAAGACGTTTGCCCCATTAGTTTGGCGATTTTAAAACCTCTCGCCCCATTTTTTGGTCAATGTTAAGACGTTTCGTGTCATTTACGTGTCGATTTTTCCTGGCGAGCGATGGCGAGCCTGTAATTTAAGAGGTACCGGCCTTCGGCCGAGACATTTTCCTACCGAAAAATGTACAAATTTATCTTGAAAGGGACTCAAGGGGGTATAATTTTAAGCTTGATGGAGGTCTAGGGAACAAACTAAAAACCTCCCCTTAAATAGATAGATAGATAGATAGATGGATAGATATTTTTATTGACCACAGCTTACAATATTAACATCAAATACAAAATTAGCAATAGCACAAAAGCAACGAAACATAATTGGTTATTGTTGTATTATGGTAAACAAAACTGTAGTCCATACAATTTTCTTTCAAAGTTTGGTTTAAAATTGGCAAAACATTTACATTGGTGCGTTTAAGGGAAGATCTCCACTTGAGGGATTTTCAGAACTTTCACCCCATATTAAGACGTTTCGCGCCATTCAGATGTCGATTTTATCCTGGCGAGCGATAGCGAGCCTGTAATTTAAGAGGAACCGGCCTTCGGCCGGGACATTTTTCTACCGAAAAATGTACAAATTTATCTTGAAAGGGACTCAAGGGGGTATTATTTTAAGCTTGATGGAGGTCTAGGGAACAAAGTAAATACCTCCCCTTAAGGGAAGGTATTCAGCGTGTTCCCTAGACCTCCATCAAGCTTAAAATTACACCCCTTTGACCCCTTACAAGATAAATGTCCAGGCCGAAGGCCGGTTCCTCTTAAATTACAGGCTCGCTATCGCTCGCCAGGAAAAGATTGACACCTATATGGCACGAAAGGTCTTAACATTGACATAAAAGGGGCGAAAGTTTGTAAAATCGCCAAACTAATGGGGCGAACGTGTTAAAATCTCAAAAGCAATGGGGCTAAACATGAAGGAGAAAGGGGCCCAGAAAAAAATTCCTCAAGTGGAAATCTCCCCTGAAGTGTCTTGTTTACCCACAGGTCCACACCCACCTACTGTCGCTGTTGGAGAGTTACGACACTTATATGAGATCCCCTACACCCAGAACATACCAGATCCCCTACACCCAGAACATACCAGATCCCCTACACCCAGAACATACCAGATCCCCTACACCCAGAACATACCAGATCCCCTACACCCAGAACATACCAGATCCCCTACACCCAGAACATACCAGATCCCCTACACCCAGAACATACGAGATCCCCTACACCCAGAACCTACGAGATCCCCTACACCCAGAACATACCAGATCCCCTACACCCAGAACCTACGAGATCCCCTACACCCAGAACATACGAGATCCCCTACACCCAGAACATACCAGATCCCCTACACCCAGAACATACCAGATCCCCTACACCCAGAACATACCAGATCCCCTACACCCAGAACATACGAGATCCCCTACACCCAGAACATACCAGATCCCCTACACCCAGAACCTACGAGATCCCCTACACCCAGAACATACCAGATCCCCTACACCCAGAACATACCAGATCCCCTACACCCAGAACATACGAGATCCCCTACACCCAGAACATACGAGATCCCCTACACCCAGAACATACCAGATCCCCTACACCCAGAACATACCAGATCCCCTACACCCAGAACATACGAGATCCCCTACACCCAGAACCTACGAGATCCCCTACACCCAGAACATACGAGATCCCCTACACCCAGAACATACCAGATCCCCTACACCCAGAACATACCAGATCCCCTACACCCAGAACATACGAGATCCCCTACACCCAGAACATACGAGATCCCCTACACCCAGAACATACCAGATCCCCTACACCCAGAACATACCAGATCCCCTACACCCAGAACATACGAGATCCCCTACACCCAGAACATACGAGATCCCCTACACCCAGAACATACCAGATCCCCTACACCCAGAACATACCAGATCCCCTACACCCAGAACATACGAGATCCCCTACACCCAGAACATACCAGATCCCCTACACCCAGAACATACCAGATCCCCTACACCCAGAACATACGAGATCCCCTACACCCAGAACATACGAGATCCCCTACACCCAGAACATACGAGATCCCCTACACCCAGAACATACCAGATCCCTACACCCAGAACATACGAGATCCCCTACACCCAGAACATACGAGATCCCCTACACCCAGAACATACGAGATCCCCTACACCCAGAACATACGAGATCCCCTACACCCAGAACATACCAGATCCCCTACACCCAGAACATACCAGATCCCCTACACCCAGAACATACCAGATCCCCTACACCCAGAACATACCAGATCCCCTACACCCAGAACATACGAGATCCCCTACACCCAGAACATACCAGATCCCCTACACCCAGAACATACCAGATCCCCTACACCCAGAACATACGAGATCCCCTACACCCAGAACATACGAGATCCCCTACACCCAGAACATACCAGATCCCCTACACCCAGAACATACCAGATCCCCTACACCCAGAACATACGAGATCCCCTACACCCAGAACATACGAGATCCCCTACACCCAGAACATACGAGATCCCCTACGCCCAGAACATACCAGATCCCATACACCCAGAACATACGAGATCCCCTACACCCAGAACATACGAGATCCCCTACACCCAGAACATATGAGATCCCCTACACCCAGAACATACGAGATCCCCTACACCCAGAACATACCAGATCCCCTACACCCAGAACATACGAGATCCCCTACACCCAGAACATACCAGATCCCCTACACCCAGAACATACGAGATCCCCTACACCCAGAACATACGAGATCCCCTACACCCAGAACATACCAGATCCCCTACACCCAGAACATACCAGATCCCCTACACCCAGAACATACGAGATCCCCTACACCCAGAACATACGAGATCCCCTACACCCAGAACATACCAGATCCCCTACACCCAGAACATACCAGATCCCCTACACCCAGAACATACGAGATCCCCTACACCCAGAACATACGAGATCCCCTACACCCAGAACATACCAGATCCCCTACACCCAGAACATACGAGATCCCCTACACCCAGAACATACGAGATCCCCTACACCCAGAACATATGAGATCCCCTACACCCAGAACATACGAGATCCCCTACACCCAGAACATACCAGATCCCCTACACCCAGAACATACGAGATCCCCTACACCCAGAACATACCAGATCCCCTACACCCAGAACATACCAGATCCCCTACACCCAGAACATACCAGATCCCCTACACCCAGAACATACGAGATCCCCTACACCCAGAACATACCAGATCCCCTACACCCAGAACATACGAGATCCCCTACACCCAGAACATACCAGATCCCCTACACCCAGAACATACGAGATCCCCTACACCCAGAACATACGAGATCCCCTACACCCAGAACATACGAGATCCCCTACACCCAGAACATACCAGATCCCCTACACCCAGAACATACCAGATCCCCTACACCCAGAACATACAAGATCCCCTACACCCAGAACATAGAGATCCCCTACACCCAGAACATAGAGATCCCCTACACCCAGAACATACCAGATCCCCTACACCCAGAACATAGAGATCCCCTACACCCAGAACATACCAGATCCCCTACACCCAGAACATACGAGATCCCCTACACCCAGAACATACGAGATCCCCTACACCCAGAACATACCAGATCCCCTACACCCAGAACATACCAGATCCCCTACACCCAGAACATACCAGAGTCCCTACACCCAGAACATACGAGATCCCCTACACCAGAACATACCAGATCCCCTACACCCAGAACATACCAGATCCCCTACACCCAGAACATACCAGATCCCCTACACCCAGAACATACGAGATCCCCTACACCCAGAACATACGAGATCCCCTACACCCAGAACATACCAGATCCCCTACACCCAGAACATACGAGATCCCCTACACCCAGAACATACGAGATCCCCTACACCCAGAACATACGAGATCCCCTACACCCAGAACATACCAGATCCCCTACACCCAACATACGAGATCCCCTACACCCAGAACATACGAGATCCCCTACACCCAGAACATATGAGATCCCCTACACCCAGAACATACCAGATCCCCTACACCAGAACATACCAGATCCCCTACACCCAGAACATACGAGATCCCCTACACCCAGAACATACCAGATCCCCTACACCCAGAACATACCAGATCCCCTACACCCAGAACATACCAGATCCCCTACACCCAGAACATACGAGATCCCCTACACCCAGAACATACCAGATCCCCTACACCCAGAACATACCAGATCCCCTACACCCAGAACATACGAGATCCCCTACACCCAGAACATACGAGATCCCCTACACCCAGAACATACGAGATCCCCTACACCCAGAACATACCAGATCCCCTACACCCAGAACATACGAGATCCCCTACACCCAGAACATACGAGATCCCCTACACCCAGAACATATGTGATCCCCTACACCCAGAACATACAGATCCCCTACACCCAGAACATACCAGATCCCCTACACCCAGAACATACGAGATCCCCTACACCCAGAACATACCAGATCCCCTACACCCAGAACATACCAGATCCCCTACACCCAGAACATATCAGATCCCCTACACCCAGAACATACCAGATCCCCTACACCCAGAACATACCAGATCCCCTACACCCAGAACATACCAGATCCCCTACACCCAGAACATACCAGATCCCCTACACCCAGAACATACGAGATCCCCTACACCCAGAACATACCAGATCCCCTACACCCAGAACATACCAGATCCCCTACACCCAGAACATACCAGATCCCCTACACCCAGAACATACCAGATCCCCTACACCCAGAACATACGAGATCCCCTACACCCAGAACATCGCGAACGATCTGAAGGAGTTGTTTTGTCTATTTATATATTCCTGTTCCATAGGGATTGGGCCCATAAGGAATTGGGCCCATACGGGATTGGGCCCACGGGATTGGAACCTAACCTAACCTAACCTAAGTGGGCCCAATCCCGTATGGGCCCAATCCCGTGGTCACCATAAATTCCTTTTAAGGGGGGCGACTTGCTTTTTGTTATTTCTGTCCTTTTCTCTCTTTCTCTGGCTTGTATCCATTCGGCCCTATTCAGCCAACTATTTTAAGAAGTTTATCCCCATCTAGGTGTTGATTTCTTCCTGGCGAGCGATAGCGAGCCAGCATTATATGAAGAAATCCGGCTTCGCCGGAGACATTTTTCTATCGAAAAATGTACAAATTTAGCCTGCTGTCAAACAAAAATAAAAAATATGCTGGCTCGCTACCGCTCACCAGTAAAAAATTGACACCTGGATGGGGATAAACGTCTTAAAACAGTAGGCTGAATGGGGCCAAATGGATACAAGCCAGAGAAAGATAGACTAGGACAGAACCAAAACAGGTCACCCCTCTTAACCTGTCTGTGTGTATTGCTACGTAGGCTACCTTTCTTCAGGCTTTCCTCGTCCAGTCAGATAATTAAGGGGGTGACCTGCTTTCTCTATCTCTCTAGGTTATATCCATTCGGCCCCATTCAGCCTACTGTTTTAAGACGTTTATCCCCATCCAGATGTCGATTTATACCTGGCGAGCGATAACGAGCCTCCATATTTTGGATAATGAGTTAGACAGCTGGCTAAATTTGTACATTTTTCTATCGAAAAATGTCTCCGGCGAAGCCGGATTTCTCCATAAATTGCTGTCTCGCTATCGCTCGCCAGGAAAAAATCGACACCTGGATGGGGATAAATGTCTTAAAACAGTAAGCTGAATGGGGCAGAATGGATACAACCAAGAAAAAAAGAAAAAAAGCAGGTCACCCCCTTTAAGGAGGATGCGGATCATTTCTTTGTTCTCTCGTCCTTCTGTCTGGTGATCGACCTTTAGAACCTGGTTTTCTATTGATGTATTCCTCTCTGTCTGTGTCTCTATCTATATATTCTACATTTCTTCAGGGTCTCTTCTTCCGTTCAGTTAATTAACCTTCTCTGACATATGACGTGATTTTGAGCCTATTGGGGATACTTTAAAGCCTTTGTTATCATCAGGGGTATATAGAAACCTTTAGTTTAGTTACTTCAACCTCTGCAGTTGTCGTTGAGTTAGCTGTGGGCAGAAAACTAAATTAGGAGAGGTAATTATAAGAGCGAGATAACTCTATTTCTATTGCTCATCTGGCAACCTCTGCGTCATAAATGCGTGAAAGGGATAAGATGGATACTAGACATTTCTTTCTTTTGTCGTCAAAGATCCATCTGATTCCATAGCTAGTTTAGTATAATATCTATCACACCAGACTTATACAATTCTTATAGCTAACCTACAACCCGTTCTTCCACAGGCTCACAACCACCTATCACACCAGACTTATACAATTCTTATAGCTAACCTACAACCCGTTCTTCCACAGGCTCACAACCACCTATCACAACAGACTTATACAATTCTTATAGCTAACCTACAACCCGTTCTTCCACAGGCTCACAACCACCTATCACACCAGACTTATACAATTCTTATAGCTAACCTACAACCCGTTCTTCCACAGGCTCACAACCACCTATCACAACAGACTTATACAATTCTTTATAGCTAACCTACAACCCGTTCTTCCACAGGCTCACAACCACCTATCACAACAGACTTATACAATTCTTATAGCTAACCTACAACCCGTTCTTCCACAGGCTCACAACCACCTATCACAACAGACTTATACAATTCTTTATAGCTAACCTACAACCCGTTCTTCCACAGGCTCACAACCACCTATCACAACAGACTTATACAATTCTTATAGCTAACCTACAACCCGTTCTTCCACAGGCTCACAACCACCTATCACACCAGACTTACAATTCTTTATAGCTAACCTACAACCCGTTCTTCCACAGGCTCACAACCACCTATCACAACAGACTTATACAATTCTTATAGCTAACCTACAACCCGTTCTTCCACAGGCTCACAACCACCTATCACAACAGACTTATACAATTCTTTATAGCTAACCTACAACCCGTTCTTCCACAGGCTCACAACCACCTATCACAACAGACTTATACAATTCTTTATAGCTAACCTACAACCCGTTCTTCCACAGGCTCACAACCACCTATCACACCAGACTTATACAATTCTTATAGCTAACCTACAACCCGTTCTTCCACAGGCTCACAACCACCTATCACAACAGACTTATACAATTCTTATAGCTAACCTACAACCCGTTCTTCCACAGGCTCACAACCACCTATCACACCAGACTTATACAATTCTTTATAGCTAACCTACAACCCGTTCTTCCACAGGCTCACAACCACCTATCACAACAGACTTATACAATTCTTATAGCTAACCTACAACCCGTTCTTCCACAGGCTCACAACCACCTATCACAACAGACTTATACAATTCTTTAAGCTAACCTACAACCCGTTCTTCCACAGGCTCACAACCACCTATCACACCAGACTTATACAATTCTTTATAGCTAACCTACAACCCGTTCTTCCACAGGCTCACAACCACCTATCACAACAGACTTATACAATTCTTATAGCTAACCTACAACCCGTTCTTCCACAGGCTCACAACCACCTATCACAACAGACTTATACAATTCTTTATAGCTAACCTACAACCCGTTCTTCCACAGGCTCACAACCACCTATCACAACAGACTTATACAATTCTTTATAGCTAACCTACAACCCGTTCTTCCACAGGCTCACAACCACCTATCACAACAGACTTATACAATTCTTTATAGCTAACCTACAACCCGTTCTTCCACAGGCTCACAACCACCTATCACAACAGACTTATACAATTCTTTATAGCTAACCTACAACCCGTTCTTCCACAGGCTCACAACCACCTATCACAACAGACTTATACAATTCTTATAGCTAACCTACAACCGTTCTTCCACAGGCTCACAACCACCTATCACAACAGACTTATACAATTCTTATAGCTAACCTACAACCCGTTCTTCCACAGGCTCACAACCACCTATCACAACAGACTTATACAATTCTTTATAGCTAACCTACAACCCGTTCTTCCACAGGCTCACAACCACCTATCACAACAGACTTATACAATTCTTTATAGCTAACCTACAACCCGTTCTTCCACAGGCTCACAACCACCTATCACAACAGACTTATACAATTCTTTATAGCTAACCTACAACCCGTTCTTCCACAGGCTCACAACCACCTATCACACCAGACTTATACAATTCTTATAGCTAACCTACAACCCGTTCTTCCACAGGCTCACAACCACCTATCACAACAGACTTATACAATTCTTATAGCTAACCTACAACCCCGTTCTTCCACAGGCTCACAACCACCTATCACACCAGACTTATACAATTCTTTATAGCTAACCTACAACCCGTTCTTCCACAGGCTCACAACCACCTACTCTCCCTGCTGGAGAGTTACAACACCTACGAGATCGCCCACACGGAGAACATAGCGGACGACGTAAAGGAGCTGGACCAACTGAAGGAGCTCCACCAAAAGGACGTCCGCATCATCCTGGGCTACTTCGACGAGCACTGGGCCCGCAGGATATTCTGTGAGGCCTATAGGAAGGGGATGTACGGCAAGAACTATCAATGGATTATAACGGGTAAGATACTTTGGAATGACGTTTATAGTTTGCTCCCTCTACCATCATAAAGCTTAAAAAAACACCCCCAAGACCCCCTCTCAAGATAAATTTGTACATTTTTCGGTAGAAAAATGTCCCGCCCAAAGGCCGGTTCCTCCAAAATTACAGGCTCGCTATCGCTCGCCAGGAAAACATCGACACCTAAATGGCATGGAACGTCTTGATATTGATAAAGAACGAAAGGTCTTAAAATCGACAAACTAATGGGGCGAACGTATTAACATTTAAAAGCTAATGGGGCTAAGCATGTGGGAGAAGGGGGTGCAGATAAAACGAACTACCTCCCCCTTAAGAAACTCCACCAGCAGGCCGTCCGTATCCTCCTGGGTTACTTTAAGGGGAGATTTCCACTTCAGGGATTTTTTTCTTGACTCCTTTCTCCCTCATGTTTATCCCCATTGCTTTTCTAATTTTAAGACGTTCGCCCCATTAGTTTGACGATTTTAAGAACTTTCGC
Organism: Paralithodes platypus; assembly: GCA_032716605.1. NCBI lineage: Eukaryota > Metazoa > Arthropoda > Malacostraca > Decapoda > Lithodidae > Paralithodes > Paralithodes platypus. Next base: position 35,799,942 of record CM064562.1, read on the forward strand.
TCCATTTCTGTCAATGTTAAGACCTTTCGTGCCATTTAGGTGGCGATTTTATCCTGGCGAGCGATAGCGAGCCTGTAATTTAAGAGGAACCGGCTTTCAGCCGGGACATTTTTCTACCGAAAAATGTACAAATTTATCTTGAAAGGGGCTCAAGGGGGTGTAATCTTAAGCTTGATAGATGTCTAGGGACCAAACTAAAAACCACCCCTTAATGAGCGGCACTGGGCCCGGAGGATATTCTGTGAGGCCTATAGGATGTACGGCAAGACCTATCAATGGATTATAACAGGCGAGTCATTTTATTGAGGGCCTGACCCTTGTACAGTCGCGCTAGTAAGTCATGTCCCAGCTGTCATTACGTTTGGCTTGCTCTGTGCTGTATTAATGTCTGTCAGATGTTGAATAGGGTGGATAAGTGTAGGAACATGTTTTTATATTTCACTCGATATGAAGAAATGAAGCTTAAGATATTGCCGATACCAATTATTGATCAAAATATACTTAGTGCCGAGACATCACTTATTAGCGCGACTGTACATCCAAGCATATATATATTCTGTGAGAGATACACCTAATTAGTCAACCAGCTCTTGGTCTTTAAGGGGGGTGACCTGTTTTGGTTCTGTCCTTTTCTATCTTTCTCTGGCTTGTATCCATTTGGCCCCATTCAGCCTACTGTTTTAAGACGTTTATCCTCATCCAGGTGTAATTTTTTTACTGGTGAGCGGTAGCGAGCCAGCATATTTTTTAGTTTTGTTTGACAGCAGGCTAAATTTTTACATTTTTCGATGGAAAAATTTCTCCGGCAAAGCCGGATTTCTTCATATAATGCTCGCTCGCTATCGCTCGCCAGAAAGAAATTGACACCTAGATGGGGATAAATGTCTTAAAATAGTTGGCTGAATGGAGCCGAATGGATACAAGCCAGAGAAAGAGAGATAAGGACAGAAATAACAAAAAACAGGTCACCCCCCTCTCTTGTAGCACGTTTGACTGGGGTATATATCATAAGTATGGGCCACACCCCCTCCCTCCAGTCAGAGTTTGGTTGGACTATCAGGAGGCCCCATCAGGTAAGGTCCTCTTCAAGAGTTTCCGTCTAAGGATTCTCTCTTGAAATCAGGGGCCATAGCCAATCCTTGCCACTACACAGAAAAGAGAACGTCAGATAATATAATACTTAGGAAACTGTGTAAGGTAGAGGATGTTCATACCCCAATCTGATAGAACCAGTCCAGGAAACTGTGTAAGGTAGAGGATGTTCATACCCCAATCTGATAGAACCAGTCCAGGAAACTGTGTAAGGTAGAGGATGTTCATACCCCAATCTGATAGAACCAGTCCAGGAAACTGTGTAAGGTAGAGGATGTTCATACCCCAATGTGATAGAACCAGTCCCTCCTATTAGTCATCATCTACGACATGAATGTATATTTATCACATCATCTTCTACCAACTGAGTCTAGAGATTATTGTCAAAAACTGTCCATCGTAGCAAAGGACACAGCTAATACATTAATTGTTTATTCATATATTCTATACTTAACCCTTTGAAGTTTATGGCGCATCTTGAGAGGTTATTATGACTATCATTAGACAATTTGTGTACAGTTTAGGAAGGATCTGTTGGAATTACAAAGGTAAAGACTATTTCAATTAACCCTCTGACTTCCATATACTCTTCCTAATCAAACATAATCGTCTGATATTAGCCAGAAAACAGGAGAAATGCGTATTTGGTTCTTGGAAGGTTTTATCTATTCTATTTCATACTGGGCTAATGCAGTTTCTTCGTCTTTGCAGGGAGCTACCGCAACGATTGGTGGGACCTGCCGGGGGTGGAGAATGATATGGACTTCGAGGACGAGCCCGAGGAGTCCGGAGGAGGAGGGTGTGCGGTGGAGGACATTATGGTGGCTCTGGAGGGTTGTATTATGACGGACCTCCTCCCTCTGGCTACATCACTTACTAGGACCGTCTCTGGGAAGGTGGGTGTTTGTTTATAGTGCCTTTTATTGGTATCATAGCTTTTATATTAGTACCACAGCCTTTTGCTTAATATGTGAGGGCCTTTTTTTAACTGTTGTATTGAGGCCTTTTAAATGACAAACAAGGGATATTTAGTCAGTTTCTACACAGTCTAGCGTACGAAAGCCTTTTATTGAGGTACGGATCCTGTGTTAGAGTTAGAGGAGTCCGGCGGAGGAGGAGGGTGTGCGGTGGAGGACATTATGGTGGCTCTGGAGGGTGGCCCTGGAGGGTTGTATTATGACCGACCTCCTCCCTCTGGCTACATCACTTACTAGGGCTGTCTCTGGGAAGGTTAGTATTTGTTGATTTACTAACAGAACCGTCTAATTTAGCAGGGTCTTTTAGATGTCCATAGGCCATAGCACGGTTGGTAGAGCACTCACCTTCAAACTGCAAGGTCGAGGGTTCGAGTCTCGGGCCAGCCAATGTGCTATTTGACAGACGACAGTACTGTACTGTGTTGGTTGCTGCGGTCTAGCAATCTGGCAACTATTCACTGAAGTCCCTGATACATCAGGGCACCCACCCTAGCCCAGCTATTGAGCATTTTTAGTCAGTTTGAACTCCGAATAGAGTATCAAAGCCTTGTATTGAGGTCATGCTGGCCAAATAGAGTATCAAAGCCTTGTATTGAGGTCATGTTGGCCAAATAAGTTGTGTCGCCGCTGTCATTACGGTTTGCTCTCTGTGTGGTGTATTAATGTCTGTCAGATTTTGAATAGGGTGTGTAAAGAGAGGAACATGTTTGTATATCTCACTCGAAACGATAAACTAATGCTTAGATAGTGCTGATACCAATTATTGATCGAAATACACTTGGTGCCAAGACATCATTTATTTGGCCGACTGTACATTGATCATAAAAGAACAATTCTTCCCTTAGTGTTTTTTATTTATTGAGTTCGAGCTTAATAAATGGTTAAAGCGAGACTTTGATTGCACACACACACACACACACACACACACACACAGAGGTCAGAAGATGGTAGTGATAGACCTCGCGCCATCAACAAGTGTCCCACCCCGCTTCCAAAACACGGCTTTGTCTGGGGCCTTCCTTTGAGAGAGAGGGAGAGGGTGTGGAGAGAGTACAAAGGGAGTACAAAGGAAATCAAGCAACAACAGGTCTAGTGACCCTTCTGGGCTGCTTGTCCTCCAAAACACTGAGGATCAAGTGTCCAAACAGTGGTTTAGAGTGGGTAAGGGAACATTGGAAAGGGAACTAATGTCCGTGGCAGGATTAGGAAGTTAGTAGGGGACAGATGGGTTAGTAACTGAGGGGAGGATAAAATAAAGTTATTAATTTACAAACGTAGTCAGTCGCGGGTTTGATGCGAGATATTTGTCTAGGCGAAGTTTAAATGAATCAACTATGCTGCAGTCTATAACATCTCGGGGAAGCTCATTCCATAAGTTGACAACTCGATTGAAGAAGAAATTTTTAGCTTCGTGCGAGTTAAAAGATTTACCAATAATTTTGCACCCGTTTCCCTGCGTGTAATTAGATTGGTCGATAGTGAAGTACTTACTACAGTTCATATTGTCGATGCACACACACACACACACACACACACACACATGTCAGGAGATGGTACTGATAGACCTCGCGCCATCAAGTGCCCCACCCTGCTTCCAAAACACACACACACGTACACACACAGGTCAGGAGATGGTAGTGATAAACCTCGCGCCATCAACAAGTGTCCCTCCCCGCTTCCAAAACACACACACACACACAGGTCAGGAGATGGTAGTGATAGGCCTCGCGCCATCAACAAGTGTCCCTCCCCGCTTCCAAAACACACACACACACACAGGTCAGGAGATGGTAGTGATAGACCTCGCGCCATCAACAAGTGTCCCACCCCGCTTCCAAAACGCACACACACCTGGTGATGAGTTGAGGATGTCTGGTCGTCCCTCGGTCATGCTGATGCACCACCGCCAGTAGTAGTAGTCATCCACCGCTCGTCCCCGTCCCCAGTGGAAGACACGGGGGCAAGGGGACCAGTAGATGGACTGTCCATGGTAGACAGATAGGTAATAAAATTACCGTCTGCCCTCATCAGGGCAAGCTGATCAGGAATGATATTACTCATTGCCCTGATGTTGTAGTGGGGCATTTTTGGCTGGTCAGGGACACTTGAGGAACCTGTCCAGCATCCTCTTGAACTGGTCAGCCGAGGAGCACTCTGCATCACGCACATATCTTGGCATCGCGTTAAAGAGTGTTGGTGTTTATGATATTGAGGTCATTCTCTGAGTCACCACTCTGGCCAAGGCTCTATTATTGATGTTTCCCAATTCACAGAGCTTGCCTCGCCTCTTGCTGTTTTTCTCACTTATTTTCGACTCATTGTTTAAGTTTGGGACATGGCCATTTAGCATTTTCCAAACGTAGATTATGATGTACCGCTCACGCCGTCGCTCCAACGAGTACAATTCAAGTGCTTTAAGTCTTCCCCAGTAGTCGAAATGTTGCACGGAGATCTTGTTTGTAAATGTACGTTGGACGCCTTCAAGTGATTGTCGTTCTCCAACCTGATTCGTTCTCCAACCTTCCACGGGTCCCAGAGTTGGCAGCAGTACTCGAGGATTGGCATTATTAGAGATTTGTATAATATTATCATTGATTTTTCTTTCCTTGTGGCAAACGTCAGTAGAATCCAACCCATTTGATTGCGAGCAGAACGGACTATGTCTTATATGTGTTTGGTAAATGTTGCATCACTGCTTATTGTTACCCATAGATCTTTAATATTGGCCACTGAATTGATACTGTTTCCATCATAGGTTGAGTACACGGTGTTTTCTTTTAGTTGGATATCAGGTCCATATCTAATGAGGTCAAATTTGCAGCTATTAAAAGACATGTTATTATTTTCCGCCCCAGTGGTACAGCACATTCAGATCCTGCTGGAGTGATGCTGCATCGTTCTCATTCTTCACTCTTCCAGACACCCTTACACACACACACACACACACACACACACACACACACACACACACACACACACACACAGACACACATACACACACACACACACACACACACACACACACACACACACACACACACACACACACAGGTCAGGAGATGGTAGGGATAGACCTCGCGCCATCAACAAGTGTCTCTCCCACTCCGCTTCAAAAACACGGCTTTGTCTGGGGCCTTCCATTGAGACAGAGAGAGAGAGAGAGAGAGAGAGGGGAAAGACAGAACAAAGAGAAAGGAAAGAGAGAGAGAGAGAGAGAGATAAAGATAAAGATAGCTCACACAATCTAGCTTTCCACCAGGTTTACAAGGACAATAATTATACTCAAATTTTTTTTTTTGGGCCTCAGATTTTTCCTTTAGTCTGTAACGAGAGAAGAAAGATAGATAGAGAGAGAGTGTGTGAGAGGGAAGAGAGAGAGGGAGAGATAGAGAGAGAGTAATAATATTAATAATTATAATAATAGTAATAAAGTTTATTTCCACCAATAGTGGTTATTCTTAATATTAATTAGAGTGTTTACCTAACAGACAAACTCAGTATACATATGAGAGAGAGAGAGTGTGTAAGAAAGATACATAGAGAGAGAGAGTGGGATTGAGAGAGTGAGTGAGTGAGAGTGAGGAAGACAGATACAGAGAGAGAGAGAGAGATATGAGAGGGAGAGAAGAAGAGTGTGTAAGAAAGATACATAGAGAGAGTGGGACTGAGAGAGTGAGTGAGTGTGAGGAAGAAAGATACAGAGAGAGAGAGAGATAAAGATAGCTCACACAATCTAGCTCACCACCAGCTCTACAATGACACAATTATCCTGGAATCATTTTGGGGCCTCACATTTTTGCTTTAGTCTGTAACGGAGTGCCAGTCTGATGTCTAGGGTTACCACATCTGAGAGAGAGAGAGAGTGAGTGAGTGAGTGACTGAGTGAGTGAGAGAGAGAGAGGAGAAAGAGAAAAAAGGGGGGGGGGGGCAGAGACGGAGATTGAGAGAGAGAGAGAGAGAGAGAGAGAGAGAGAGAGAGAGAGATAAAAGGGGGAGAGAGGGAGACTGCGAGTGAGAGAGAGAGAGATATTTACATAAACTTACAAAGATACACTGATCACGTAGACCTTACGATCTAGACGAGGTGGTCAGGAATTATTTCTAGTAGAGATGGCAGAACCCCAAATAAAGAAAGGTGAACGAAAAATGATAGCTCAAGAGAGAGAGAGAGAGAGAGAGAGTACAAAGGAGTACAAAGGAAATCAAGCAACAACAGGTCTAGTGACCCTTCTAGGTTGCTTGTCCTCCAAAACACTGAGGATCAAGTGACCAAACAGTGGTTTAGAGTGGGTAAGGGAACATTGGAAAGGGAACTACTGCCCTACCACTAACGTGGCAGGACTAGGAAGTTAGTAGGGGACATATGGGTTAGTAACTGAGGGGAGGATAAAGTTATTTACAAACGCAGTCAGTCGCGGGTTTGATGCGAGATATTTGTCTAGGCGGAATTTAAATGAATCAACGGTGCTGCAGTCTATAACGTCTCGGGGAAGCCCATTCCACAAGTTGACAACTCGATTGAAGAAGAAATTCTTAGATTCGTGCGAGTTAAAAGATTTACCAATAATTTTGCAACCGTTTCCCCGCGTGTAATTAGATTGGTCGATAGTGAAGTACTTACTACAGTTCATATTGTCGATGCCTTTGATGATTTTGAACACTTGAATTAAGTCACCTCTTAATCTGCGCTGGGTTAAAGGAAATAGATTTAATTCTCTAAGACGCTCTTCGTATGGTTTGTTCTTTAGGCTAGGTATCATTTTGGTAACTCTACGTTGAACTCGTTCTAGCTTGTTTATATCTTTTTGGTAATAAGGGCACCAGGATTGAACGCAGTATTCCAGAAGAGGGCGGACTAAGGAATTGTAAAGGGTTAGGATAACTTCTTTGGATTTATGCTCAAATGACCTGCCTATAAAGCCAATTATTTTGTTTGCCTTCTTAACAACTTCTGAACATTGTTGACTCGGTTTTAGGTTACTCGATATTGTTACTCCCAGATCAGTTTCTCTGTTTACATTCTTAAGCTGAGTGCCATTCATCGAATAGTTTGCTTTCTCATTTAGGTATCCGACATGTAGTACTTTACATTTATCCGCATTGAAACTCATTTGCCAAATTTGGGCCCAACATGACAATTTATCTAGATTGTGTTGCATATCGTCAACTTGTTCTTTTGAGAGTACGCTATTTGCAATTTTTGTATCGTCAGCAAATTTTGAGATTGTGCAGGTGAGACCCTCATCTATGTCGTTGATGTAAATTAGAAAGAGAATTGGTCCTAGTACCGATCCCTGGGGTACCCCGCTACTTACATTGGTCCATTTAGATGCCTTACCGTTTATGACTACCCTTTGCTTTCTGTTGCTGAGCCAATTTTCTATCCATTTCAACACACCGTCTTGTATTCCATGCGCTTTTAGTTTTAGCAGTAAACGTTTGTGGGGAACTTTGTCAAAGGCCTTTTGAAAATCAAGGTATATAATATCTACAGCTTTACTCTCATCGTAGAGGTTGAGGATATCGTGGAAGAAGTCTAAGAGGTTTGTTAAACAGGAACGTTTTTTACGAAAGCCGTGTTGAGTATCTTTAAGTATGTTATTTTCCTCTAAGTGATTTACGAGTCTGTCTCGTATGACCGTTTCTAGCATTTTACATACAACTGAGGTTAAGCTAATTGGACGATAGTTAATGGGTAGGGATTTGCTGCCTTTTTTGAATATCGGTGTTACGTTGGCTAGCTTCCACTGATCAGGCATAGTTCCAGACTGCAAGGATTTATTGAATAGTAATGTCAGTGGTTTGGAGAGCTCATTCTTAGCTTCCTTTAGAACTCTAGGCGAGATTGTATCAGGTCCTGGCGTTTTATTTACCTTGAGTTTATCTAAACAATTCAATACTTCTCTCTCTGTAACGGTGATATTGCTTAGAACATCTGAATTATCAATCTGAATCGGCGATGGTGTAGGGATATCACTGAGGTCTTCTGTTGTAAAAACTGATGCAAAGAAGGTATTGAGGGCATTACTCATTTGTACTTCGTCTTTGGTGTATTCTCCTTTTTCATCGACTAACGGTCCAACAGTTGAAGTAACTACTTTTTTCTTTCTGATATAACTATAGAATTCTTTCGGGTTTGTTTTACTTTGATTCGCAATATGTAACTCTAAGGTCTTTTTACTTTGCTTAATTAACTTTTTGGCTTTGCGTCGTAGCTCTACAAATTTCACCCGTTCTTCGTCATTTTGTGAGGATTTTAATCTATCATTAGCAATTTTTTTAGCAAGCAGGCAGTTTGAAATATCTTTATTCCACCATTTGGGCTTATTATTATGGCCTGGACGCCGTATTTTCGATGGTATGCAGTCTTGCACTGCTTTTAGGTAAGTGGTTTCGAATAACTTCCAAGATGTATTTATGTCGTTATTGTTAATTAAAAAGCTCCAGTCAGTTTCTTTAAACATAGCTCTAAGTTTATGGAAGTTTGCTTTCTTGAAATTAGGGACTTTTCGATGCTACTATTTGGTTCGTTACTAGTAAACTTTAGAGTGAAAGTTATCGTACGATGGTCGCTGTTACTGAATTCATCACCAACATTCAAATTCTCTATCAATTCTTCTTTTGTTGCAAGTACAATGTCAAGAACGTTATTACCACGGGTCGGCATTCGAACAAATTGATAAAGCGAACTCTCTTGCAAGTTCGTATACAAGTCATGTCCGGAGTGTGAAGTAAGAGTATCGCCCCACTTGGTCACAGGTAAATTAAAGTCGCCAAAAATTACGGTATCTTGTGAGTTACTTACATCTGCAATTTGTTCGTAAATTTCTCGGTCAGTTTGCACTGATTGAGCTGGAGGTCTGTATATTAACGCAAGTATTATTTTTGTACCTTTATTATTCTTTATTAGCACAAAAGATGTGTCGACGTTCACAATTTGAGGTTTTGACACGAGGGTCGGGTTAAGACTTTCTTTGATATAAAATAAAACGCCACCTCCATTTTTATTTATTCGGCTGTTCTCAAACATTACATAACCGGGAAGTGAATACTCTGCTAAAAAGTCTCTATCTTGTGTATTGAGCCAAGATTCTGTTATGCCAATCACATCATAATTTTCTGTAAACACTAGTTCCTCTAAATCTGAAAATTTATTGCGTATGCTACGAGCGTTTGCATAGAAAACATTCAAAGTTTTGGATTTGGGATTCAAGGAACGGTCTTTATTCAAATTATTGGTTCTGGTCGGATCTACATTTACATTCATGGCTGTCCTCGGTCCTCGGTCGTTATCCCTGACGGTTTTGAATTTGGGTCGTGTTGGTGGAGCTTTATCCAAATTCGCGGTTCTTGACGGATTAGTATTTAATTCCTTTGTAGATTGCCGTCCTCGCTGTCTTCGGTCCTCCTTCCTGGTTGTCCTGTGCTGAGTCGATTTCTTCTCCGAAAATCCTTCACCGCATCGTTGAGAAGACGCCCAAAACGCGCTGCTCCCACCTGGTTCAGATGAACTCCATCGTCCGAAAACAAATAGTCATCGTAGTAGAAATTGTCCCAGGTGTCGACGAATCCCACGTTCTCCTTCCTGCAGAGGTTTGCTAGACAACGATTTGTGCTGGTGGCTATGTTGTAAAATCGGCTCTCTACACCGAGCCGGGGGACGATTCCTGAGACGATGATCCTTGATGACTTCTCCTTAAATGACTTGATCAGCTGCTGGTACTTTAAAAGCAAATCTTCCGACCGGGTTCGCTGTACATCGTTGGATCCAACGTGGATGACGTACATTGTATTAGCTGGGGCCAGCTTTGATACTTCGTCAACTGCTGCAACTACGTCATCCACACCACCACCAGGGATACAAAAACGCTTCCTGGTCTTAGGTGCCCTGGCGCAAAACTCTGTGAGCTGACCACGTATCATCGAGTCTCCCACGAGCCGGACTTCTTCTATTTCCTCTTCGTCATCTGAGTCTGCGAGTATCTGGAAACGGTTTTGACACTCGGTAATCGGTATGTGTTTCCTGGTCTTGGGGCAAACGTTGTTCCTCACGACACGGAAGTTGTCTTGAGGGGGAAGAGAGTCGCTATTTGTATCTTGAGTATCGGAAACATCAGCTGAAATGGCTACTGTAGGCGTTGAATTGTTGGCAGTTGACGTTGGGGCGTTGGTGGCTGCTGGAGTTGCGGTGACAATTGAAGTTTGTGGCACTCCAACGTTGAGTGTTACAAACTCTTGGAGTGATTCCAGCTTCATGGTGAGGATGTTGATCTTGTTGTAGGCTTCATCTAATTTCACTGTAAAATTCTCTCGTTGCTGGCAGAGCCGGCAGACTTGAAGATCGATAGTAGAAAACATGGACTCACCAAACCTACCGGCGCAGTTCGCACAAGCGCGAGGCATGGTGACAGTCACTTTCTTCAGATCACTTCACTCACTTAAAAAACAATTCACTCACTTTACAACACTTCACTCACTTTAAAAACACTTCAATCACTTCAACCGAAAACAAATATGCTGAAATACGCAGAAATAGGTTATCAGGGGTGATAGCCTAACCGAAAACAAAAATGTTGAGATACGCAGAATTAGGCTTCCAGGGGCGATAGCCTAACCAAAAGTTTAAAAAAAAAATTGAAATACGCAATAATAGGCTACCAGCGTTGAATAGCCTAACCGAATATAATAAAATTGAAATTCGCAGAAATAGGCTACCAGGTGTGATAACCTAACCTTAAACAAATATATGTATAACAGAATATGTAACTAAATATACAATTCACCAAATAGATTATATAAAAATAAAGTGTGACTGCACACAAGGGGTTAATATACTGTGTCAACAGATGACCCTGGTGTCACTGTAGCCTAGTAAAGCAGTAGCCTACTCTTTTTAGATAAAAAAGTGTATCAGTCAAAGGTTATTACAAGATCGTGCAAGCAACAACTAAAATTACAGATATATATAGCTACAGTAGGATACTAAATACAATATCTACAAGAGTTAATAATAAAACAGATTGGCTGGCTATAGGCTAGGCTAGGTTTGGGTTAGGTTAAAAGCTTGGCAGGTTGGGTTAGGCTAGGTTAGTTTGTACAAATACCACCCTTAGCTTAAAGTAAAATCAGTCTGAGGAGAAAAAGTCAAGAATATAGAGAGAGAGAGAGAGAGAGAGAGGCTGTGTAGGCGTTCTCGTGGGTTTCACTCTTTAAGAAGTATAGAAGATGAGAGAGACAGATAATTCTAGGTTAGTTATAAAACCAGGTGATGGATAGTTAATTTTTCTTGATTCCTTTCTCCCTCATGTTTAGCACCATTGCTTTTGAGATTATAAGACGTTTGCCCGATTAGTTAGGCAATTTTAAGAACTTTCACCCCATTTCTGTTAATTTTATGACCTTCGACTCGTCAAATTGCTCTGGACCACTTCCTTCTACTCTCACTATCACTATTTATTTCACCAACATTCGTGGCCTTTCCTCCTAACTTCCTCTAACACCACCTCTCCGCTGCCAACCCTTATCTTCTCTTTCTCACCGAAAGGCAGTTGTCTGGGACTACTGACAGCAAACGCTTTTCTGTATCCTCCTACTATCTCTATCCCCAATTTCAAGCCAAAGGTGGATGCTGCGTCTATGTACGCAAGTCTTGCTTTCTCTCGTGTTCCCAACTTTCATTCTTCTCAACTCTCTGTCTAAGCTTTCTTGTCACTCACGAACTAAATATTTCTGAGCTATTTATATATCCCCTAATTCTACTGACTATCCAAAATTATTTTTTGACTATCTAACTTCTAATGTGGAACACATTCTATCCATCTCTCCTTTCGCAGAAATCTCCATCTTAGGAGATTTCAGCGTTCACCACCGCCAATGGCTCTCCTCTGTTTCCACTGACCAACCTGGTGAACAAGCCTACATCATTTATATCCTAAATGACCTAGAGCAGTTAGTCCAGCAACTCACCCATATCCCAGATCACTTCGGAGATCAGTCCAACATTCTTGACTTATTTCTAACCTCTAACCCTTCTGCTTATACTGTAAATAGTTTTTCTCCTTTGGGCTCCTCCGACCATAAACTTATCTCTGTCGCCTTTCCTATCTCTCCAGTACGGCCACCCAATCCTTCCAGCCGGCGGCACTTGTGGCACTTGGCGCTGCCGACTGGGAGGCTCTTCGGCAGTACTTCTTTGATTTCCTATGGAATGACTTTTGCTTCCTTGGCCGGGGACATTCAGAGAGTGCTGAACGCATTACGGAGGTAATCCTCTCGGGCATGGAGGGATACATTCCATTTTCTTTCTCTCAGTCTAATCCAAAAAATCTTGGTTTACTCATGCTTGCTCTAATGCTGTCCGCAATAAGGAGGAAGCATTCAAACGGTACCATCGCCTTCAAACTCAAGAATCTCATATTTCCTATTTCTGCCCGGAATCAAGCCAAACCTGTTCTTCGCCTCCCCAAACATTCATCAAAAATAAATGCACTGAACTATCCAACTCTAGCTCTTCTCAAGCCTTCTGGCATCTAGCCAAAAACCTCTACCTCTGACAAAGCTGAACTCTTCATTAACACTTTCGCTAAAAACTCCCCTTTGGATGATTCCGGTGCTATTCCTCCCTCTCCACCCCCCTCTTTCTCCTACTTATGCCTAATATCGTAATCTCTTCCACCCTCTCTGGGCTTAATACTAAGAAGGCGTACGGACAGGATGGTGTTCCTCCTATTGTACTTAAAAACTGTACTTCCGTGCTGACTCCCTGCCTAGGCAAACTCTTCCATCTCTGTCTCTCCTCTAACATCTTTCCTTCATGCTGGAAGTTTGCTCTCAATCATCCTGTCCCAAAGAAGGGTGACCGCTCTCAACCCTCCAACTATCGTCCAATTGCTCTCATTTCTTGCATCTCTAAAGTTTTTTAAACTATTTTTGTCACAAAATTTCTTAAGCATTTTATCTTCCCATAACCTACTCTCAGACTGCCAGTATGGCTTACTTAAGGGTCGGTCTACTAGTGATCTTCTTTCTTATCTTACTAACTCTTGGTCATCCTCCATTTGGGACTTCGGTGAGAGTTTTTCTGTTGCGCTAGACATATCGAAGGCCTTTGATAGAATCTGGCACAAATCCCTTATTTCCAAACTTCCCTCATACAGTTTCTATCCCTTCATCTGTGCCTTTGTCTCTAATTTCCGTTCCGGCCGTTCCATAGCTGCGGTTGTGGACGGCCATCATTCACTTCCTCAACCTATCAAGTCCGGTGTTCCTCAAGGTTCTGTCCTATCTCCAATTCTCTTCCTATTATTTATTACCGACCTTCTCAACTGCACCTCCAGCCCCATTCACTCATATGCTGACGACTCTACATTACACTATTCAACTAGCCTTCCACAAAATTATTCACAGCAGGAACTCCAAAACTCACATAAGGAGGCCATAAAACACCTATCATCTGATCTCTCTACTATCTATAATTGGGGCAGAGAAAACCTTGTTACTCTCAATGCTTCCAAAACTCAATTTCTCCATATGTTTTCTCGTCGTCTCCTTCCAGAAAACTATGACCTCCTCAACAACATACAAATTTACCCTTCATCTTCTTTTGATATTCTTGGTGTCTCTTTTTCTTCTGATCTGTCTTGGAAAGATCATATTACCACTCTAGCTAAAACAGCTTCCCAGAAGCTGGGTGTGCTCAACCGCTAGTCTAGGGTAGTGATACAAACAGAAGACGAACATGTAGACAGACAGATATGAGAACGTTGCTTAACCCACTGAACCCCAGCTAGTTAATAATAAATGTACCACCCAGGACCAGCAGGTTGTGAAAAAAAAAATTCTCCAGAAAACACCAGGAATGGTTTAGAAATGAAGGAAAACCCACAAAAAACCGATCCCCTAGGTCATTAAGGGGTCCTACGGTGCGCCCGAAAGTCGGAATTAACATGGGGAAATGGGTTGGCAAAAACAGGTTTTTGCGCGCTCACGCGCACGCTGTTGGGCTTTGAGAGTTTTCAACCATCGGCATTGTTGTGTGGGATACTTCACAGTTCCCATACAAATCTGAGCCCTCTAGGTGCCATAGGACCGGAGTAATTAACCGCGACGCACCCTATGCGGATCTGGGGTTTAGCGTTACAAACATTGCCGACGCAAACGTGTCGTCGCTGGGGTTCTGTGGGTTTAAGGGGGCCCACCTCGCTTTTTTTCTCTCTCTCCCTCTCTCTTTGGCTTGTATCCATTCGGCCCTATTCAGCCTACTGTTTTAGGACGTTTACCCCCATCCAGGTGTCAATATTTATATATATATATATATATATATATTTTTTTTTTTTTTTACAGCAAGCTAAATTTGTATATTTTTCGATAGAAAAATGTCTCCGGCGAAGCCAGATTTTTCTATACAATGATGGCTTGCTATCGCTCGCCAGGAAGAAATCGACACCTGGATGGGGATAAACGTCTTAAAACAGTTGGCTGAATGGAGCCGAATGGATACACACCAGAGAAAGAGAGAAAAGGAGAGAGAAAACAAAAACAGGTGACCCCCCCTTAAGGTGTAAACACTTATTAACCCTATTTTTCTTTCCTCCCCTCAGAACATCTTGGGATACGGATAAGACCTGTGAACACTTATCGACCATATTTTTCTGTTTCCCCTCAGAACATCGCAGAATACAAGGCTGACTACAAGAGCCACAAACGGAAGGCGAACATATAGACAAACGGATATGAAAACATTGAGAGAGATATAACAACATATTAATCATCTTCATTCTTTTCTCCCTCAGAACATCTCAGAATACGAGGCGGATTACAACAATCACCGCCGCACGGAGTACTCCAGGTTCCACGGGTATACCTACGATGGTGTGTGGGCCATGGCGCTGGCTATACAGGCGGTCGGTCATAAACTACACCGCATCAACCACCACAACAACACCAACATCACTGTACAGGACTTTAGGTGAGTGCAGACTGAGAGAGAGAGGAGAATTATTGTTTGATTCAGAGTCCACAGGCCGTAGTGCTTTTGGTAGAGCACTTGCCTGCAAACTGTGAGGTTGATGGTTCGAGTCTCGGGCCGGCCAGTGTGTGCTATTTTCAGACGCCAGTGCTGTTGGTGGACAGTGTGCCGGTCTAGCAATCTGTGGCAACTGTCCACTGAAGTCCTTGATTAACAGGGCACCCACCCTAGCCAATCTCTTGAGCAGGGAGTGTATGGTGGTAAAAACCACATCATCGTTATCATAATTTTTCTCATTGTTATCATGAAAATTATTAAATTATTATATTTTATCTTATTGATCATTCTCTTAGGTTTGGTGAGGTTTAATGACATTAAGTGGTTGAAGGGGTTCTGAGTTAGCTGTAGGATCTGATAGGTTTTAATGTGTTTAGATTAGTTAGTGGTAAAAGAAACATAAGTATACAGTCAGTCGGTCATGAGAGAGAGAGAGAGAGAGAGAGTCTATACAGTAGGAGGGAAGATACTAGCAATATGATTTACATATATACACAGACCGCACGCACCTTATGATCCAAGCGAGGTGGTCAGGAAATAATTCTAGTAGAGATAGCAAAACACCATAAAAGGAAAATGGGAGAAAAGGATAGCACAGAAGGCGGCTCTCCAGTAGAAGTAGGAGGAGATCAAGGGAAACTACGCCTCTTGAGCCATCTCCTTTCAAACGCTACGCCCCCAACTATGGGGCCTACAACATATACGACCTTTTGGTATATTCTCTAAAGCCGGTATCGCACGAGCACTTTTGTTCTAAAAATTTATCCTCAACACTGGTCTGGCAGCTTATGAGGTCAACATTTGGAATCTTGCAGTCACCTAAATTCATCTACCATCATTCTAGTTTCCGGCACCAATGCAAAATACTCCAGAAATGTTGCCAGAAAAATGTTGATCATCGAATGTTAAGTATAAAATCTCTCGTGTGATACCGGCTTTTGTCTTCAGTCAAGTGTTCTCAAAAGAGAGGTCGGTTAATAGGTTTATTCTAGACTCCTTTCTCCTTTTCTACCGAAAAAATGTACAAATTTAGCTTGCAGGGGGCCTGGGTGGGAATTTTTAGTTTGAAGGAAGTCTGGGAAGGTGTTTGTGTTAGCTTAGAGAACAAACTACAATATATTTCTCGAAAATGGTTAAATCAATCTGTCTTCAAACGCTACGCCGACTATAAGACGCCAACACCATACGCTATTATAATGTAACCTTTTGATCTTTAAGGGGAGATCTCCACTTGAGGGATTTTTTTCTGGACCCCTTTCTCCCTTATGTTTATCCCAATTGCTTTTGATATTATAAAACGTTCGCCCCGTTAGTTTGGCGATTTTAAGAACTTTCACCCCATGTTAAAACCTTTCATGTTATTCAGGTGTCGATTTTATCCTGGCGAGCGATAGCGAGCCTGTAATTTAAGAGGAAACCGCCTTCGGCCGAGACATTTTTCTACCGAAAAATGTACAAATTAATCTTGAATGGGACTCAAGGGGGTGTAATTTTAAGCTTGCTGGAGGTCTAGGGAACAACCTAAATACCTCCTCTTAAGTCTTCAATAGAGTTTTCCCTGGGGGGGGGGGGGGGGGGGGGGGGGCTTTTTCTAAACTCCTTTCTCTCTCATGCTTAGCCCTACAACCTGTTCGGGTATAATGTTGACCTTTTGATCTTACTCGCTAAAGCCGGTATCTCACACGAACGCTTTTGCACTCAACATTTATCTTCAACACTGGTCTGGCAGCTTATGAGGTCAACATTTATTCTATTTCGGTCACTTAAATTCATCAGTCTAGTTTCCGATAAATATTCCAGAAATGTTGCCAGAAAAATGTTGATCATCGAATGTTGACTATAAAAGCTCTCGTGTGATACCGGCTTAAGTCTTCAGTAGTGTTTTCCCGGGAGAGGTATTTTTCTAGACCCCCTTCTCCCTCTAGCTTAGCCCTAACACATATATGGCTGTAATGTAACCTTTTGATCTTCAAGTCTTCAGTAGATTTTCCCAGGAGTTTTTTTCTAGACCTCCTTCTCCCTCATGCTTAGCCCTACTTTATGTAAGGCTGTAATGTAACCTTTGATCTTTATGTATTCAGTAGTGTGATCCCAGAGGAGCTGCTTAATAGGCAAGCTGCTAGTATGTAAGGTATCAAAGGAATAACATATGAAATACAGACATCTTCAAAATACACAATAGAATATTCACACACACATACATACACATACAATACAATACTCCTGCATACAATATTCACACATACAATACATACTCACACATATGTATGTATGTATGTATGTATGTATGTTTATACTCTGGCACCTTCCCCAGTTATCCTTTTTTTTTTTTTTTTTTTTTTTTTTTATAAATGGGGGTGGCCGACTCGAGGCAGATCCCGAACAGGGACATCACAACACATCAGAAGAACGAAACACAAAATATTACACACATCTAGGTCGCCCAGGAGAAATACCCAGAGACTCGGGCCCATTTGTGGTCCCCAGCCAAAGATTCCCAGGTCCCAGATCCCCCGGGGAGGCGCCGATTTCCACACATACAATGCAATATTCACACTGGGCAAACCCCCTCTTCTCTACATCGCTATTAGTACGGTACATCAGTATAACAGCTCGAAGATGATGAAGGCATAACATAGGAAAAACAGACATATGCTTAAGGGGGGTGACCTGTTTTTGTTCTGTCCTTTTCTATCTTTCTCTAGCTTGTATCCATTTGGCCTCATTCAGCCTACTGTTTTAAGACGTTTATCCCCATCCAGGTGTCAATTTTTTACTGGTGAGCGGTAGCGAGCCAGCATATTTTTTATTTTTGTTTGACAGCAGGCTAAATTTGTACATTTTTCGATAGAAAAATGTCTGCGGCGAAGCCGGATTTCTTCATATAATGAAGAAATCGACACCTAGATGGGGATAAACGTCTTAAAATAGTTGGCTGAATGGGGCCGAATGGATACCAGCCAGAGAAAGAGAGAAAAGGACAGAAATAACAAAAAGCAGGTCACCCCCCTTAAAGCCTGCGCACAATATTGAAATAGGCAGACCCGTTCTTCTGTACATACCTATGAGTTCATCCCTTTAAGGGGAGGGTTTTAGTGTGTTTCCTAAACTTCCATCAAGCTTGAAATTACACCCGCTTGAGTCCTTTTCAAGATAAATTTGTACATTTTTCGGTAGAAAAATGGCCCGGCCGAAGGCCGGTTCCTCTTAAATTGCAGGCTCGCTATCGCTCGCCAGGATAAAATTGACACCTGAATGGCACGAAAGGTCTTAATACGGGGTGAAAGTTCTTAAAATCGCTAAGCTAATGGGGCGAACGTTTTATAATATCAAAAGCAATGGGGCTAAGCATGAGGGAGAAAGGGGTCAAGAAAAAAATCCCTCCAGTGGAGATCTCCCCTTAACCCTGTCTGATGCAGGGCGGGTCATTTGGGAACCGCCCTGTTTCACTCCATTGGTTTGGGGATTATATAACTTTTCACCCCATTAGTTTGACGTTTATAAGACACTTCACCCCATTCAGGTATAGATTGTTTTGTGGGCGAGCGATAGCTAGCCTACAATTGAGGAGAAACCGACATTTAACTACCGAAAACTACAATAGATCTTGAAGAGGGTCTGGGTGTAATTTTCTTTAGTTTGAAGGGGGTCCAGTGAGTCTAGAGTTTGAAGGGGGTCCAGTGAGTCTAGAGTTTGAAGGGGGTTCAGTGAGTCTAGAGTTTGAAGGGGGTCCAGGGAGTCTAGAGTTTGAAGGGGGTCCAGTGAGTCTAGAGTTTGAAGGGGGTTCAGTGAGTCTAGAGTTTGAAGGGGGTCCAGTGAGTCTAGAGTTTGAAGGGGGTCCAGTGAGTCTAGAGTTTGAAGGGGGTTCAGTGAGTCTAGAGTTTGAAGGGGGTCCAGTGAGTCTAGAGTTTGAAGGGGGTCCAGTGAGTCTAGAGTTTGAAGGGGGTCCAGGGAGTCTAGAGTTTGAAGGGGGTCCAGTGAGTCTAGAGTTTGAAGGGGGTTCAGTGAGTCTAGAGTTTGAAGGGGGTCCAGGGAGTCTAGAGTTTGAAGGGGGTCCAGGGAGTCTAGAGTTTGAAGGGGGTCCAGGGAGTCTAGAGTTTGAAGGGGGTCCAGTGAGTCTAGAGTTTGAAGGGGGTTCAGTGAGTCTAGAGTTTGAAGGGGGTCCAGTGAGTCTAGAGTTTGAAGGGGGTCCAGTGAGTCTAGAGTTTGAAGGGGGTTCAGTGAGTCTAGAGTTTGAAGGGGGTCCAGGGAGTCTAGAGTTTGAAGTGGGTCCAGGGAGTCTAGAGTTTGAAGGGGGTCCAGTGAGTCTAGAGTTTGAAGGGGGTCCAGGGAGTCTAGAGTTTGAAGGGGGTCCAGTGAGTCTAGAGTTTGAAGGGGGTCCAGGGAGTCTAGAGTTTGAAGGGGGTCCAGTGAGTCTAGAGTTTGAAGGGGGTCCAGGGAGTCTAGAGTTTGAAGGGGGTCCAGTGAGTCTAGAGTTTGAAGGGGGTCCAGGGAGTCTAGAGTTTGAAGGGGGTCCAGGGAGCCTAGAGTTTGAAGGGGGTCCAGTGAGTCTAGAGTTTGAAGGGGGTCCAGTGAGTCTAGAGTTTGAAGGGGGTCCAGGGAGCCTAGAGTTTGAAGGGGGTCCAGGGAGCCTAGAGTTTGAAGGGGGTCCAGGGAGCCTAGAGTTTGAAGGGGGTCCAGGGAGCCTAGAGTTTGAAGGGGGTCCAGGGAGCCTAGAGTTTGAAGGGGGTCCAGGGAGCCTAGAGTTTGAAGGGGGTCCAGGGAGCCTAGA
Organism: Paralithodes platypus; assembly: GCA_032716605.1. NCBI lineage: Eukaryota > Metazoa > Arthropoda > Malacostraca > Decapoda > Lithodidae > Paralithodes > Paralithodes platypus. Next base: position 35,819,806 of record CM064562.1, read on the forward strand.
GTTTGAAGGGGGTCCAGGGAGCCTAGAGTTTGAAGGGGGTCCAGGGAGCCTAGAGTTTGAAGGGGGTCCAGGGAGCCTAGAGTTTGAAGGGGGTCCAGGGAGCCTAGAGTTTGAAGGGGGTCCAGGGAGCCTAGAGTTTGAAGGGGGTCCAGGGAGCCTAGAGTTTGAAGGGGGTCCAGGGAGCCTAGAGGGAAACTGAAACTAGATTGGTCGACAATGGCGACAGTATAGAGTCAAAAATCCTCAAAATTCATAATATCAAATACCATAATAACTCCCAAGATATTGATGATAATGATGAATATGAGGATGGTGAGGTGAGGATGGTGAGGTGAGGATGGTGAGGTGAGGATGGTGAGGTGAATATGAGGATGGTGAGGTGAATATGTGGGTGGTGAGGTGAATATGAGGATGGTGAGGTGAATATGTGGGTGGTGAGGTGAATATGAGGATGGTGAGGTGAATATGAGGATGGTGAGGTGAATATGAGGATGGTGAGGTGAATATGTGGGTGGTGAGGTGAATATGAGGATGGTGAGGTGAATATGAGGATGGTGAGGTGAATATGAGGATGGTGAGGTGAATATGTGGGTGGTGAGGTGAATATGAGGATGGTGAGGTGAATATGTGGGTGGTGAGGTGAATATGAGGATGGTGAGGTGAATATGAGGATGGTGAGGTGAATATGAGGATGGTGAGGTGAATATGAGGATGGTGAGGTGAATATGTGGGTGGTGAGGTGAATATGAGGATGGTGAGGTGAATATGAGGATGGTGAGGTGAATATGTGGGTGGTGAGGTGAATATGAGGATGGTGAGGTGAATATGTGGGTGGTGAGGTGAATATGAGGATGGTGAGGTGAATATGAGGATGGTGAGGTGAATATGAGGATGGTGAGGTGAATATGTGGGTGGTGAGGTGAATATGAGGATGGTGAGGTGAATATGAGGATGGTGAGGTGAATATGTGGGTGGTGAGGTGAATATGAGGATGGTGAGGTGAATATGAGGATGGTGAGGTGAATATGAGGATGGTGAGGTGAATATGAGGATGGTGAGGTGAATATGTGGGTGGTGAGGTGAATATGAGGATGGTGAGGTGAATATGTGGGTGGTGAGGTGAATATGAGGATGGTGAGGTGAATATGAGGATGGTGAGGTGAATATGAGGATGGTGAGGTGAATATGTGGGTGGTGAGGTGAATATGAGGATGGTGAGGTGAATATGAGGATGGTGAGGTGAATATGTGGGTGGTGAGGTGAATATGTGGGTGGTGAGGTGAATATGTGGGTGGTGAGGTGAATATGAGGATGGTGAGGTGAATATGAGGATGGTGAGGTGAATATGTGGGTGGTGAGGTGAATATGAGGATGGTGAGGTGAATATGAGGATGGTGAGGTGAATATGAGGATGGTGAGGTGAATATGAGGATGGTGAGGTGAATATGTGGGTGGTGAGGTGAATATGAGGATGGTGAGGTGAATATGAGGATGGTGAGGTGAATATGTGGGTGGTGAGGTGAATATGAGGATGGTGAGGTGAATATGAGGATGGTGAGGTGAATATGAGGATGGTGAGGTGAATATGAGGATGGTGAGGTGAATATGAGGATGGTGAGGTGAATATGAGGATGGTGAGGTGAATATGAGGATGGTGAGGTGAATATGAGGATGGTGAGGTGAATATGTGGGTGGTGAGGTGAATATGTGGGTGGTGAGGTGAATATGTGGGTGGTGAGGTGAATATGAGGATGGTGAGGTGAATATGAGGATGGTGAGGTGAATATGAGGATGGTGAGGTGAATATGAGGATGGTGAGGTGAATATGTGGGTGGTGAGGTGAATATGAGGATGGTGAGGTGAATATGAGGATGGTGAGGTGAATATGAGGATGGTGAGGTGAATATGAGGATGGTGAGGTGAATATGTGGGTGGTGAGGTGAATATGAGGATGGTGAGGTGAATATGAGGATGGTGAGGTGAATATGTGGGTGGTGAGGTGAATATGAGGATGGTGAGGTGAATATGTGGGTGGTGAGGTGAATATGAGGATGGTGAGGTGAATATGAGGATGGTGAGGTGAATATGAGGATGGTGAGGTGAATATGTGGGTGGTGAGGTGAATATGAGGATGGTGAGGTGAATATGAGGATGGTGAGGTGAATATGTGGGTGGTGAGGTGAATATGAGGATGGTGAGGTGAATATGAGGATGGTGAGGTGAATATGAGGATGGTGAGGTGAATATGAGGATGGTGAGGTGAATATGTGGGTGGTGAGGTGAATATGAGGATGGTGAGGTGAATATGAGGATGGTGAGGTGAATATGTGGGTGGTGAGGTGAATATGAGGATGGTGAGGTGAATATGAGGATGGTGAGGTGAATATGAGGATGGTGAGGTGAATATGAGGATGGTGAGGTGAATATGAGGATGGTGAGGTGAATATGAGGATGGTGAGGTGAATATGAGGATGGTGAGGTGAATATGTGGGTGGTGAGGTGAATATGTGGGTGGTGAGGTGAATATGTGGGTGGTGAGGTGAATATGAGGATGGTGAGGTGAATATGAGGATGGTGAGGTGAATATGAGGATGGTGAGGTGAATATGAGGATGGTGAGGTGAATATGAGGATGGTGAGGTGAATATGAGGATGGTGAGGTGAATATGAGGATGGTGAGGTGAATATGAGGATGGTGAGGTGAATATGAGGATGGTGAGGTGAATATGAGGATGGTGAGGTGAATATGAGGATGGTGAGGTGATATGAGGATGGTGAGGTGAATATGTGGGTGGTGAGGTGAATATGAGGATGGTGAGGTGAATATGAGGATGGTGAGGTGAATATGAGGATGGTGAGGTGAATATGAGGATGGTGAGGTGAGTGAATATGTGGGTGGTGAGGTGAATATGAGGATGGTGAGGTGAATATGTGGGTGGTGAGGTGAATATGAGGATGGTGAGGTGAATATGAGGATGGTGAGGTGAATATGAGGATGGTGAGGTGAATATGTGGGTGGTGAGGTGAATATGAGGATGGTGAGGTGAATATGTGGGTGGTGAGGTGAATATGAGGATGGTGAGGTGAATATGTGGGTGGTGAGGTGAATATGAGGATGGTGAGGTGAATATGAGGATGGTGAGGTGAATATGTGGGTGGTGAGGTGAATATGAGGATGGTGAGGTGAATATGAGGATGGTGAGGTGAATATGTGGGTGGTGAGGTGAATATGTGGGTGGTGAGGTGAATATGAGGATGGTGAGGTGAATATGTGGGTGGTGAGGTGAATATGAGGATGGTGAGGTGAATATGTGGGTGGTGAGGTGAATATGAGGATGGTGAGGTGAATATGTGGGTGGTGAGGTGAATATGAGGGTGGTGAGGTGAATATGAGGATGGTGAGGTGAATATGAGGATGGTGAGGTGAATATGTGGGTGGTGAGGTGAATATGAGGGTGGTGAGGTGAATATGAGGATGGTGAGGTGAATATGAGGATGGTGAGGTGAATATGAGGATGGTGAGGTGAATATGAGGATGGTGAGGTGAATATGAGGGTGGTGAGGTGAATATGAGGATGGTGAGGTGAATATGAGGATGGTGAGGTGAATATGAGGATGGTGAGGTGAATATGTGGGTGGTGAGGTGAATATGAGGATGGTGAGGTGAATATGAGGATGGTGAGGTGAATATGTGGGTGGTGAGGTGAATATGAGGATGGTGAGGTGAATATGAGGATGGTGAGGTGAATATGTGGGTCTGCTGTGAGAGACAGAGCCCCCAGTGTGGACCTCAGAGGGCGCCTTAGGCATTGACAGTATTAGTGAGATGTGTGAAACTAGACTTAAATGGTAAGGACATGTGGAAAGGATGGATGAGAATAATTGGGTTAAGGGGAGGTTTCTAGTGCGTTGCTTAGACCTCCATCAAGCTTAAAATTACATCCCCTAGACCCCCTTTCAAGATAAATATGTAAATTTTTCGGTAGAAAAATGTCCCGGCCGAAGGCCGATTCCTCTTAAGTTACAGGCTCGCTATCGCTCGCCAGGAAAAAATTGACACCTAAATGGCATGAAAGGTCTTAAAATTGACAGAAATGGGGCGAAAGTTATTAAAATCGCCAAACTAATGGAGCAAACATCTTAAAATCTAAAAAACAATGGGGCTAAACATAAGGGAGAAGGAAGTTCGAAAAAAAATCCCTCAAGTGGAAACCTCCCCATAAAGAAAAGCTAGCTGATTAACCCCTTTCCTGCGGGACCCATCGCCAGACGGTTACCAAAATCTGGTTATTATGTGTCGTGGGAGTATGGCAAGCGATTTCAGGCAGCGCGGGGCCTCTTCATCCGTTACCCACCAATGCTGGGCATGCACTGACGTGTGAAAGAATCATCTCCTGCACCATTGCAGAGTTACACATAGCAAAAACAGCCCAAAACCGCAAATTTTTAGCGAACTTGGACAATCTTTGCATAATTGTTGCAAGATAACCAGACGTCGTACAGAGATGATTCAGGTGTCTTTAGAAAGCTCTATTACTGTACTTTGAAAGCTCTATTACTGTACTTTGAAAGCTCTATTACTGTACTTTGAAAGCTCTATTACTGTACTTTGAAAGCTCTATTACTGTACTTTGAAAGCTCTATTACTGTACTTTGAAAGCTCTATTACTGTACTTTGAAAGATATATCATTGTATTACGTTCTGACTCTTGTTTATGTATGAAAGTGTACATGGAATAAAGGTCACTTAGGGCTAAAACCACCACCAACAGAGGGTTAATATGTAAGGAGTCACAAGGAGTGGTAGACCAAGAAAGACATGGGATCAGGAAACACAAACTGATCACACAGCCAACGGACAGACTAAGAGGGACGCCAAAGACCGAGTTGCCTGGAATGCTGCCATAAGGTGAACAAAAAGTCTGACCTGCTCTCGTGTAGATCATAGTCTTTAAGGAGGGAGGGTTTATATTGTTTGTCGATTTATATGTATAATTTTTTTTAGTTTCCTCCCTAGACCTCCATCTAACTTTAAAAAACATCCATTAGATCCCCCTTCGAGATAATTTTGTACATTTTTCGATAGAAAATGTTCCGGTTCCTCCACAATTACAGGCTCGCTATTGCTCGCCAGGAAAAAAAATCGACCCCTAAATGGCACGATATGTCTTGATATGGACAAAGAAATGGAGCGAAAGGTCTTAAAATCAACAAAATAATGGGGCAAACGTCTTAAAATCTCAAAACTAATGGGGCTAAGCATGAGGGAGAAGGGGGTCTAGAAAAGCGACCCATCTCCCCCTAATGAATGTATGTAATGGTGGATTATTTTGAATATGAGAGATGTGGGAGGGGGGGGGGGGGGGGTAATAATTGTCATCACCATCAGTTTATCACCCTAATCCTATCTATCTATCTATCTATCTTTCTATCTATCTATTTATTGCCTGACGCCGTGATCCCCTAATCCTACTTTTGTATTATGACTCACCTGACAAGTGAGGCAGCTCTGAACAGGGCTGCCTGGAACGCCGCCATTAGGACTTGAGTTACGTAGATTCACAGACTGAACAGAACTTGCGGTCCCTACTAGGCAGTCAGAACTTAATGCTGACATAAAATTTGCTACAAAGTGAAAGGTAAGTATAGCAGAGAGAGAGAGAGAGAGAGAGAGAGAGGCACCGCACGTGTTCATGAGGAGCACTCTTTAAATGTATGTATATAATGTATGTATATGTCATTAAATGTATGTATATAATGTATGTATATGTCATTGCTGGATAAAAGCTTCTTGTGAACCTTCCTACTTTTTCATTGTAGTCCGAGTGAACGTTGATATTGTGCTCATCCATCATATCCTTCTGTTAAGGGGGGTCAACTGATTTTTTTATCTTATTCTCCTTTTCTCTGTTTCCCTGGCTTGTATCCATTCGGCCCCATTCAGCCAACTGTTTTAAGATGTTTATCCCCATCCAGGTGTCAATTTCTTCCTGGCGAGCGATAGCGAGCTAGCATTGTATGGAGAAATCCGGCTTCGCCGGAGAAATTTTTCTATCCAAAAATGTACAAATTTAGCTTGCTGTCAAAACAAAAATACATATATGATGGCTTGCTACCGCTCGCCAGGAAAATATTAACACCTGGATTTTTTTTTTCTATGTGATTGAGGGAGGCAAAAGGCATTACTGCCTATAGCGAGTGCCTCCCCCATAGTTGAAAGAGTGACAGGGCCAAAATCAAGGGACGTTCGAGCCAAAATGCCTGGACACACGGAGTTTGAAGCAATTTAAGTCGTAGGAAGAGGGAAAGACTGATTCTGGGAGAGAGTTCCAGAGCTCAGCTGTTGAGTAGAAGAAAGTTTGAGAGTAACGTTTCACTCTTGGGTTGGAGAGTTGCACAGAGTAGGGGTGGGATTGAGTTGCAAGACGGGTACCACGTGCCCTATGTAAAGGAGGTGGTATGCACTGGGATAGCTCTGAGGAACACTGATTATTATAGTAGCGATAGAATAGCGAGAGAGATGCAACATTGCGGCGGAGAGAGAGAGACTGCAAAGAGTTGGTGAGTGGACGGGAGTTAATGATACGAAAGGCCTTCCTTTCAACTTTGTCTAGGAGAGCGGTGTGAGAGGAACCTCCCCACACATGTGAACAATACTCAATACAAGGGCGCACTATGCCCCTGTACAGAGCAAGAAGCTGTGCAGGGAAAAGAACCCCCTAAGGCGGTTGAGCACACCGAGCTTCTGGGAGGCTGCCTTAGCAAGACTGGTAATATGGTCCTTCCAAATGAGAGCAGAAGAAAAAGAGACACCAAGAATATTGAGAGAAGATGAAGGGTTGATTTTTGTATTGTTGAAGAATAAGGGATAGTCCGCTGGGAGATCCTGACGGGTAGATAGATGGAGAAATTGGGTTTTGGAAGCATTAAAGTTAACAAGGTTTTCTCTGCCCCAATTGGAAATAGTATTTAGATCAGAATTTAAGAGTTCTGTGGCTTCATTACGTTTGTCGTTGAGGAATTGCTGGCTGGGGCGTTCTGAAAAACTAATGGAGTAGTGTAAGGTTGAGTCGTCTGGCGTATGAATGGATGGGAATTAAGGTACAGTTAAGGAGATCATTTATAACAATTAGAAAGAGAATAGGAGATAGGACAGAGCCCTGAGGAACACCGGAGTGGGGGTTAACGTCTTAAAACAGTAGGCTGAATGAGGCCGAATAGATACAAGCCAAAGAGAGAGGGAGAAAAAGCGATGTGGGCCCCCGTAAATGTCAGCCAGAGGAGTTATAATTATACTGTACAGTACTTTGTCTGACTTGTTATTGTTATTGTGTCATGCTCAAGAATTATGCTAACTTTGTTTATATACTACTATATATATATATATATAGTAAAACTCGCTAGGAAAATTGAAACAATGGAAACAATAGGTGTTCCATTGTTTCAATTTTCCTAGCAAGTTTTACTACATAATTTGATCACACGTATTTGTGATTTTACCTCCACATATATATATATATATATATATATATATATATATATATATATATATATATATATATATATATATATACACACGTACAGTATATATTAATTATTTATGTTTGTAATATTATTGTTCCCAGATACCGCAACCCCGTGTGGGAGGAGCTGTTTACCAAGGCTCTGTCTGAAGTCAAGTTTGAGGGAGTTACGGTGAGTACAACCAATACATGTTATTATATATTGCCTTCTACCTAGGCTATGTTCCAACTCTACCTCCGGACATACCTTAGCCTATGTACAGTCGAGGTTGATAAGTGTTGTCAGATATTTCAGAAAGTTTCGGACACTGACTAATACTCTGAGGGATAAACACTTTTCCCAGTAACTATAAAGATAACAATAACACTTTTTGAGCGAAAACCACTGGAATCTATGACAACATTTAATATCCCCGATTGTACACTCGACCAAAGAACAATCTTTACACTGTTGAGCTGTAAATAATCTAGTGTGAACGGAATTAATCTGGTGAAACATACGTCTGTGAGGTATTATCATATGATTTCGACCCACTTCCAGAATGTTTAGAGCGTTAGTGTAAAGATTGTTTTTTGGTCGAGTGTACGGTTGGTCACAAAATTCGTGTCTCCGATGTCATCACGTTTTGCTCACTGTGTACTGTATTAATGTCTGTCAGATGTTGAATAGGGTATGTAAAGATGTTTGTATATCTCACTCGAAACGATGAATTACACTTTAGATAGTGCTGATGCCAATTATTGATTGAAATATACTTGGTGCCGCGACATCACTTTTTTGGCCGAATGTACAAACTTGAAACTATTTTGAGCGAAAACACGTCACCTATAATCATTATTTTTATCGCTATATCAAGTGAGGTATCAAAGCTAAGACTTGTGATAAGTAAGGGTGTGTAAATTAGGCATACTACCATGTAAGGTATAATAAATCCTAGCCTCACTACTGTAGGTACAGTCTACGACAGAACTGCTGTCATGGCCTGAGGCAATGTATTAGTTCACTTATCTTTTAATAGATGGCACTTTAATCGCTTCTAATAAAAGGGGGCGGGGTTAATGTAGAGGTTGGAAGGAGGAGGAGTCAAATGTGTGTGTGTGTGTGTGTGTGTGTTCTAGAACAGCACGCAGAATAAGTTTATTTTAACATAACACACAGGCTATATTATGAGATTAGCCCATGCCGGATCACAAATAAGTAACACACATCAGGTGTTGCGTTATTTATGGAATTTAATATACAGACAATCAAGTTTATATCCTCTCTCTCTCTCTCTCTCTCTCTCTCTCTCTCTCTCTCTCTCTCTCTCTCACCCCTTCTCTCCCCCAACTCTCTCTCTCTCCCACTCTCTCTACATTCTCTCTCTCTGTCTTCTTCCTCCTCTCTTCTGTCTCTCTCGCTCTTTCTTCAACAGCCGCTTTCCTTATTCTCTGTTTCTACTCCCATCCTCTTCCCCTTTCCCTCCTTTTCTCTCCCGTTCTCTCTCTCCTCCGACTGCTCCTCGCTCTCTCCTCTCTCTCCTTCGTCTCTCCTCATATCTCTCTCATTTTGCTCTCTCTCTCTCTCCTCTCTCTCTCTCTCTGCTCTCCTCTCCATCCTCTCGTCCTCTCTCTCTCTCTCTCCTTCCTCTCTCTTCTGAGATCTCAGATCTCTCATCTCGTAATATCTCTCCTCACTCTCTCGTCCTCTTTACTCACTCACTCATCTCGTTTATTTCTCTCTCTCCTCTCCTCTGGTGTCTCTCCTCTCTCCCTTCTCTCTCTGCCTTCTCTCTCTTCTCCTACTTCTCTCTCTCTCTCCTCTCTCTCCTCTCTCTCTCTCTCTCTCTCTCTCTCATCTTCCCCTCTCTCTCTCTCTCTCCCCGGTCTCTCTCTCTTCTCTCTCTCTCTCTCCTCACTCTCTCTCCTCATCCTCTCTCTCTCTCTCCTCTCTCAAGGACGTAAATGATACCCTCTAAAATACGCAGATTAATACTATGCGATTGTTTTGAATTTACATATACATAATAAATGTTAGGGATGACTAAAATAACAAACGTGTATTGATTAGGAATAGGATAACTAGCGAGGCAGCGAACAACACCTGTTGCTCGCTGCCTCGCTAGTTATCCTATTCCTAATTAAGCTACGATTCCCGAAGAACACGTCTATATTTGTTTGTATATATATCAAGTGTAACAATAACACTTAGGATTCAAGTTATTTGTGTTGGCTTAAGGAATAAGTTGGATAATACATATACTTATGACCTCCACAATTTGTAATGTTTGGGGAAACGCCGCTTCAACCTCTCTCCTCTGTCCTTCACATGCAAGCACCAACCCACCCGCACCAACACTAACACAGGATACAAAACACACACACACACACTCACACCCGATAACATAAAACGCACATCACACACATGATCACATACAACGTAATGGACACAAATCACTCACACATGATAACATAAAACGCACACACACACACACACACACACACACACACACACACACACACACACACACACACACACACACACACACACACACACACACACACACACACACACTGATCCAGGCAAACTAAAAAAGGTATTAGCATTATTGAGGAAATGCTGCTGTCTTCAGTGCGTGCCATGGCCATCCTGAGCCTTACGACGTATACAGACTAATAACACACATAACAAAGCCACTACAACAACTTCGTCTCTCTCCAACACCCCTTCTCCCCTCTCTACACTCTTTAGAAAATAGGAAAAGTAGAAAGTAGCTACGAGGTGCCGTTGTAAAGGCTTATCCTTCAATACCTTCCCCTGACCTGACCCCATCCGGGGTTTAGCTGGTCCACAAGGGTGTGTGACATGAACCCAATAGAGAATGTGTGGGCCATCATGTCATGGAGTGGAATGTGGTTCAGGTTAGGAGTGGAAAAGGCGGGAGGAGTGGGATCGGTGGGGGGGGGGGGGAGGGGGGGAGAGAGGGGGGGATCCGTCGCCGCCCTAATATAAGTTGGAAAATGTTTAAATCAGCTCCAACGTGAATACAGGAGGTAGTTGATGCAGCTTGTGGGTGGAGATCATATTGATTGAATAAATATAAATTGTAAATGTTTACATTTAAGATCCCTTTATATATAGTATATAATGTGTATGTGTTTCCAATGTTCACCGCAACATAATGATGGTGAAATAATACATATTAAATTAAATTCAAGGTAACATACACAGAGCTATAGTATACTTTTAATTATGTTTGGACGATAATTAAAAAAAATCGAAGTAAAAACATAAAAAGCCTAAACAATTTGTATCAACTTTAAAACAACAACCAGTTTGCTTGGATTATCGTTAATTGTTCAATTTGATGACTTACTTTATAGTAAATCATTACAATGGGTAGCGCCGAACTGTTTACTGATAATGGGAAGCCACAGTAATTAAGCTAGTAATTAAGAATCCACTGAGAAAAGTATAATGCAATAATCATAGCGTGTCATATTACATGTTAAGGTAGATTATAAATTGGTCAACCACATTTGTATCAATATCAACATTTGTTTTTATTACAAAGAAACACGTTTCGGCTCATCTAAAGTGTTTTCTCTAACTGAGCCGATATTATCTTGTCTTTATGATATATATATTTGGTTATAATTTGGTCCAAGCTAGATTACAATGTGATCCAACTTGTCTTGATGCGTGGATTGTAACATCCCGTTTCAATTACTTATATATTTATACGATTGTTCACACTAACCAGGACGCCAAGGTTGGCAACTTTGAGTGTTTTGCAACGGAGCATATCTATTTATTTTCTATAACACAATGTATAAGGTAAAGAATAGAATACGAGTTAATAATTGAGAATCAGTAAAGGTAAAAAGAACAGTATTATAAAAACACCAAAGTAATTTTAATGGACAGCTTTGAACACGATCATGAGGAAAATTATATATTCGGTTAAGAGAGAGAAGGGGGAGAGAAAAAGAGAAGGGGGGAGATAGGGAAAGGCAGCAGAGAGAAGGGGAGGAGGAGGGGGGAATGGGAAGTTCGAAGGATAGAAACTTGATTGTCTGTATATTAAATTCCATAAATAACGCAACACCTAATGTGTGTTACTTATTTGTGGTGATGGGCTGGTCTATCAGAGTGAGAACTGAGCGATCTCTGCCATACCCATAGCTTAATCTGACTGTTCCTTTTACTTATATATTTTCTAAATCTCAAGTGACGGCGTCTCTTCCGTGGATTGACCTCCCAATCTACCAAGATTGGAAACCAAAGCGTCACATTTTTCCTTTGCCCCTCAACTTTCTCTTCATAATTGCTGAGGGGCACAGGGCCCTGGGTGGGGCTTTGGTTTCTCGGGCGTTTCCGCACCCTCCTCAGCTCCCCGCCATGGAGTGGCTTCGGTCACCCAGGCTTTATTGTGGTAGGCAGGGAGGGTTCTGTGGGGGCGCTCGGTTATAGCCTTGGTCTTGCTCGGGGCCTTGGGGCTGTTCGGCCAGGCAGCCTGGGGAACAGCAACAACAACAACAACTTATTTGTGATCCGGCATGAGATAATCTCATAATATAGCCTGTGTGTTATGTTAAAATAAACTTATTCTGCGTGCTGTTCTAGAACACACACACACACACACACACACACGTTTGACTCCTCCTCCTTCCAACCTCTATATTAACCCCGCCCCCTTTCATTAGAAGCGATTTAAGGGCCATCTATTAACTCTTTCACGCATTTATGACGCAGAGGTTGCCAGATTAGCAATAAGAAATAGAGTTCTCTCACTCTTATAATTACCTCCAAAATTAGTTTTCTGCCCACAGCTAACTCAAAGACAACTGCAGAGGTTGAAGTAACTAAACTAAAGGTTTCTCAATGCCCCTGATGGTAACAATGGCTTTAAAGTATCCCCAATAGGCTCAAAATCGCGTCATATGTCGGAGAGGGTTAAAAGATAAGTGAACTAACACATTACCTGAGGCCATTACAACAAGTTCTGTCGTAGACTGTACTTACGTAGGATACCTGTAATATGGTGGAAGGTATAGGCTAATAACTCAGGTTCATTGTAGAGTGGGGGATACTGGCTAGTGTTTTGGTCTAATAGTTTATATATTAATTTTTGTTTTTAATTTCCTCGCTAGACTTCCATCAAGCTTTAAAAACTCCCCCAAGACCCTCCTTCATGATATATTTGTACATTTTTCGATACAAAAATTTCCCGGCCGAAGGCCGGTTCCTCTCAAATAACAGGCTCGCTATCGCTCGCCAGGAAAATATTTACACCTAAATGGCACAAAAGGTCTTAAAATTGACAACAAGATGGGTTGAACGGTGTTAAAATCGTCAAATTAATGAGCCGAACGTCTTAAAACCTCGAAACTAATGGGGCTAAACACAACGGAGAAAGTGGTCCAGAAAACCGCCTGCCCATCTTCTCTTAAGGTATATTAAAACCAACACACTAGGTACTAAAACCAACACACTAGGTACTAAAACCAACACACTAGGTACTAAAACCAACACACTAGGTACTAAAACCAACACACTAGGTACTAAAACCAACACACTAGGTACTAAAACCAACACACTAGGTACTAAAACGTGGGATACCTGTAATATCAGGAGAGGTATAGGCTAATGACTCAGGTTCATTATAGAGTGGGGGGTGATGGGTTAAGGGGGTACGATGGTCAATATTATAGAGTGGGGGGTGATGTGTAAGGGGGTACGATGGTCAATATTATAGAGTGGGGGGTGATGGGTTAAGAGGGTACGATGGTCATTATAGAGTGGGGGGTGATGGGTTAAGGGGGTACGATGGTCAATATTATAGAGTGGGGGGTGATGGGTTAAGAGGGTACGATGGTCAATATTATAGAGTGGGGGGTGATGGGTTAAGAGGGTACGATGGTCATTATAGAGTGGGGGGTGATGGGTGGTGATGGTCAATATTAGTTTGGGGTGAAGAGGGTACGATGGTCAATATTATAGAGGTGTAGGTGTGGTGATGGGTTTTACAGGAGGGTACGATGGTCAATATTAGAGTGGGGGGTGGGTGATGGGTGAAGAGGGACGATGGTATTATAGGGTGGTGGGGTGATGGGTTAAGAGGGTTCGATGGTCATTATAGAGTGGGGGGTGATGGGTTAAGAGGGTACGATGGTCAATATTATAGAGTGGGGGGGTGATGGGTTAAGGGTGATGGGTTAAGGGGGTACGATGGTCAATATTATAGAGTGGGGGATGATGGGTTAAGAGGGTTACGATGGTCAATATTGATAGAGGTGGGGGGTGATGGGTTTAAGGTGTCAATATTATAGAGTGGGGGGTGATGATGGGTTAAGGGGGTACGATGGTTAATATTATAGAGTGGGGGGTGATGGGTTAAGGGGGTACGATGGTTAATATTATAGAGTGGGGGGGGTGATTGGTTAAGGGGTGTACGATGGTCAATATTATAGAGTGGATGGGTGTGATGGGTTAAGGGGGTACGATGGTCAATATAGAGTGGGGGGTGATGGGTTAAGGGGGTACGATGGTTAATATTATAGAGTGGGGGGTGATGGGTTAAGGGGGTACGATGGTTAATATTATAGAGTGGGGGGTGATGGGTTAAGGGGGTACGATGGTCAATATTATAGAGTGGGGGGTGATGGGTTAAGGGGGTACGATGGTCAATATTTTTTCTGGCTACATTTCTGAGGTATTTTGAACTGTTATTATCAGGATCTAGACTGAAGGCAGATTACTTTATATGACAGAATTACTTTAAGAGTTTACCCCATAAGCTGCCAGACCTGTGTTGGAGAATAAGAGTTGAGGGAAAGAGCGCTCGTGTGATACCGGCTTTAAGGGGGGTCACCAGCTTTTTTTATCTTTCTCTCCTTTTCTCTCTTTCCCTGGCTTGTATCCATTCGGCCCCATTCAGCCAACTCTTTTAAGACGTTTATCCCCATCCAGGTGCCGATTTCTTCCTGGCGAGCGATAGCGAGCCAGCATTGTATGGAGAAATCCGGCTTCGCCAGAGAAATTTTTCTATCGAAAAATTTACAAATTTAGCTTGCTGTCAAAACAAAAGTATGTATACGCTGGCTCGCTACCGCTCGCCAGGAAAATATTGACACCTGGATGGGTTAAAAATCTTAAAATAGTAGGCTGAATGAGGATGAATGGATACAAGCCAAAGAGAGAGGGAGAGAAAGATAAAAAAAAAGCGAGGTATCAGAACTCGGTCCCTCGGAGGCATCAGACGAAGAGAGCTCGGCCTGTAAGAGTAAGGTTGACAGTGTTAGTGAAATAAACAGAAGGGGGTAGGTTATACATATATTTATTTATATATGTATGTAATGTATATGCTCAGACACATACCCCCTAGCTGGGGGTGTCACACACATCTAGGTCGCCCAAGAAAAGACCCAGAGCGCAACGATCGCTAGGGGCCTCCAGCAATCCCAGGTCCCATACCTCCCAGAGAGGTTCCGGTCTCAGCAGACAGACACGCAGTGAAACTACACCACAATGCCCGCCCACATTACTTCCAGACATGGCCCTTCATATATTATACACCGGCTATCCGGGCTGGGCACCTGACGAAATATTATCTAGTCCAAATGGTGCCCGACCCCCTCTCCCCACAACCGCGTTATCACTCATCTATTCACAATTCCACTTATGGCTATTCATCACCACTTCTCTTGCCTGTTCTTCAGTTATCCCCCGTCTTTCAATGCTTGTTTCATACCATCTCTCCATCTCCTCTGAGGTATTCCTTTCCCCTTGTTTCCTTCTCATAGATTCTCTTTGTAAGACTTTCATCTCCCATTCGTTCAACATGTCCATTCCAGCATAGCACCCTTCTTTCCACCCTGTCCGATAAGGGTTCCTGTTGTCCCACTCTCCTACGTACATTTATGCATACATACATTTTTTATGCATACATACATAGATTAATTGGCTGAGTGCTCCACACTGAAGTGCGGTTCCGGTCTCGCATCCTAATGGCGGTGTTCCAGGCAGCCCTATTCAGAGCTGCCTCACTTGTCAGGTTTCTTTTAATCAAGCAGTCTGATCCCGCGTCGTTCTTGGTCTGCCCCTTGGTGCAGCTCCCTCCACTTTTATGGACTTACATCTTTTCACCCAACTTAGTTCATCCATTCTCTCCACATGTCCAAGCCAACCAAGCCTGCTAGTACGCATCTCATCACTGATACTCTTGATACCTAACCTTCTCCTCAACTCTTCACTAGAGCTGGGGAGATTGTTAGATATTGTTAGATTGTTAGATAGATTGTTAGATATTGGCAACGCTGCACCCACCTCCCCAACCCCCCGGGGGTTCCCTCACACCACCTCCTACCAACAGTGGAAAGGAGGAAATGGGGGGTGGATGGTAGGAAGTGAAGAGAGGAAGGGGGTGTATCAGTCAACTTACAACCTCACCAGAATGTGACTTTATATTCAACCAAGTTATTCGTACTCGTGAGTTAGTTATCAGATTAAACAATAATTATGGCTGAGCTGGGCAGGTCCCATTAGCTTAGTATCATCTATAATTACATACAGTAATAGTTATACAGCTTAAACCCCTGAAATTAACTCCCATCGCATGTAATACTGTATTAATCGTAAATAATGATTATGTTGGTATAAAATCAAGATATATTTTCTTATATATGATTGTTGTATAATAAACTCGCTGAATAATACCGTTTAATAATACCGTTTAATAATACCGTTTAATAATACCGTTTAATAATACCGTTTAATAATACCGTTTAATAATACCGTTTAATAATACCGTTGAATAATACCGTTTAATAATACCGTTGAATAATACCGTTGAATAATACCGTTGAATAATACCGTTTAATAATACCGTTTAATAATACCGTTTAATAATACCGTTTAATGATACCGTTTAATAATACCGTTTAATAATACCGTTGAATAATACCGTTTAATAATACCGTTTAATAATACCGCTGAATAATACCGCTGAATAATACCGTTTAATAATACCGTTTAATAATACCGTTTAATAATACCGCTGAATAATACCGTTTAATAATACCGTTTAATAATACCGTTTAATAATACCGTTGAATAATACCGTTGAATAATACCGTTGAATAATACCGTTTAATAATACCGCTGAATAATACCGTTTAATAATACCGCTGAATAATACCGTTTAGTAAATTGAAATTTGAGCTGCAACGATGACGCTGAAATATCAGAACTAATGTTAGCTTTGAGATTTTAAGGGGCTAGTGGCTGTTTTAAGGGGCTAGTGGCTGTTTTAAGGGGCTAGTGGCTGTTTTAAGGGGCTAGTGGCTGTTTTAACGGGCTAGTGGCTGTTTTAAGAGGCTAGTGGCTGTTTTAAGGGGCTAGTGGCTGTTTTAAGAGGCTAGTGGCTGTTTTCAGGGGCTAGTGGCTGTTTTAAGAGGCTAGTGGCTGTTTTAAGGGGCTAGTGGCTGTTTTAAGAGGCTAGTGGCTGTTTTAAGGGGCTAGTGGCTGTTTTAAGGGGCTAGTGGCTGTTTTAAGAGGCTAGTGGCTGTTTTAAGGGGCTAGTGGCTGTTTTAAGGGGCTAGTGGCTGTTTTAAGGGGCTAGTGGCTAGTTTTAAGAGGCTAGTGGCTAGTTTTAAGGGGCTAGTGGCTAGTTTTAAGGGGCTAGTGGCTAGTTTTAAGGGGCTAGTGGCTAGTTTTAAGGGGCTAGTGGCTAGTTTTAAGAGGCTAGCGGCATGTTTTAAGGGGCTAGCGGCTAGTTTTAAGGGGCTAGTGGCTAGTTTTAAGGGGCTAGTGGCTAGTTTTAAGGGGCTAGTGGCTAGTTTTAAGGGGCTAGTGGCTAGTTTTAAGGGGCTAGTGGCTAGTTTTAAGGGGCTAGTGGCTGTTTTTAAGGGGCTAGTGGCTGTTTTAAGGGGCTAGTAGCTGTTTTAAGGGGCTAGTAGCTGTTTTAAGGGGCTAGTAGCTGTTTTAAGGGGCTAGTAGCTGTTTTAAGGGGCTAGTGGCTGTTTTAAGGGGCTAGTGACTGTTTTAAGAGGCTAGTGGCTGTTTTAAGGGGCTAGTGGCTGTTTTAAGTGGCTAGTGGCTGTTTTAAGGGGCTAGTGGCTGTTTTAAGAGGCTAGTGGCTGTTTTAAGAGGCTAGTGGCTGTTTTAAGGGGCTAGTGGCTGTTTCTTGGTCTATTTATTCATCTACTCGGTTATTTTTGAGTTACCTCGCTAGACTTCCGTCAAGCTTAGAAACACACCCTCTAAACCCCCCCTTCAAGATATATTTGTACATTTTTCGGTAGAAAAATGTCCTGGCCGAAGGCCAGTTCCTCTTATATATTATTGATTATTCTGATTTATATAATTATTGACTTATAGATTTATATATTGACTTATAGGTTTATATATTGACTTATAGATTTATATATTTACTTATAGATTTATATATTGACTTATAGATTTATATATTTACTTATAGATTTATATATTGACTTATAGATTTATATATTTACTTATAGATTTATATATTGACTTATAGATTTATATATTGACTTATAGATTTATATATTGACTTATAGATTTATATATTGACTTATAGATTTATATATTGACTTATAGATTTATATATTGACTTATAGATTTATATATTGACTTATAGATTTGTTATTTTGTATTTTTTATGTTTATAATTATACTGTATTATTGGATTTATTGATTATATTTAGTTACCAATAAAATAAAATAAAATAAAATAGAGTACAATTGAAAATAAAAATAAAAATAGGAAAAGTGTGGATTGGGCCTGAGCATATACATACATACATATTGGGCCTGAGCATATACATACATACATATTGGGCCTGAGCATATACATACATACATATTATCAAGGGCTGCACAAATAGAAATTAAATACATAAAAAACAAAACAAAACAAAAGTAAAAAAAAAATCCATACTTTTTCATTATAACTTTCCATTTTCTGCTGGGTTTTGCTGTCGTCTCTCTCTCGTCTCTCTCTCTCTCTCTCTCTCTCTCTCTCTCGTCTCTCGTCTCTTTCTCTCTCTCTCTCTCTCTCTCTCTCTCTCTCTCTCTCTCTCTCTCTCTCTCTCTCTCTCTCTCTCTCTCTCTCTCTCTCTCCCTCTCTCTCTCTCTCTCTCTCTCTCTCTCTCTCTCTCTCTCTCTCTCTCTCTCTCTCTCTCTCTCTCTCTCTCTCTCTCTCTCTCTCTCTCTCAGTATATAACTCTACGGGATAATCACACCCTAAGTTATCACCTCCACCTCCAACACTAATTACCTAGCACATGATTACCTGGGCTGGCCAAGATGATACATGTTTTGGGTTTTTTTCTATCTATCTATCTGTATATCAATCTGTCTATTCAGCTATCTATCTATTTACCGGTATCTATCTATCTGTCTATTTATCTATGTCTATCGATCCATCTGTCTATTTAGCTATCTATCAAGCTTAGCTTTTTTACCTGATTAATTCGTCTACCTATCTATGTAATCTCTCTCTCTCTCTCTCTCTCTCTCTATATATATATATATATATATATATATATATATATATATATATATATATATTATATATATATATATATATATATATATATATATTATGTATAATATATATACAGTATATATATATATGGAGAATGTCAGCTTATTCAAGTATTTAGGCAGTGTGTTGAGTAAAGATGGGACTAAGGATGAAGAAGTGCGGGAGAGGGTGCAACAGGAGAGGAGGGTTGTAGGAATGCTGAAAGCAGTAACAAGAAATAGGGTGGTCAGCATGGAAGTAAAGAAGTCCTTGCAGTGTGGTAATCCCAACATTGACATACGGGAGTGAAGCATGGACATTGTTGGAGAGACACAAACCAAGAGTGAGAGGGGTGGGAATGAGTTACCCGAGAAGTGCGTGCAGTGTTACATGGAGGGATAGACAGACAAATGAGGAAGTACAAGAAAGGTGTGGTGTGGATGTAGATGTGCTGGAAAGTGTGAAAAGGAACACCTTGAGATGGTTCGGCCATGTGGAACATATGGGAAGCGAGAGAATGACTAAGAAAGTGTACGGGAGTGAGGTGGAATAACAGAGAGGGAGAGGTGGAAGGATGGATTTAAGAAGTATATGAGCGGTGCTGGATGAAAGGAGGGGCGTTGACTGGGTGGGGACAGAGGCGCATGGGGCTGTTTCGTTCGTGGCCACCCCTTCGGGGATCACGGCGTCCGGCAATATATATATTATTAGGATGGAATTTGTGCTGTACCTATTATCAGTGCATTATCACAAAGCACACCGAAACGCCAAATAAATACCCTCATTGTTCCCTGATTTAATAGCACTGTATGAATATTCCCATATTAAAAAATATGCTATAGGGGGGGCAATGCCTAGTGAGTTCATTGCTAAATAGGTGGCGTTCGGAGAGTGAGGGTCCGAGTCTGGGAAGTGAGACAGTCAAGCACTGGAGCGAGGCACCTTAAGAGATGGGGCTGCTTCGAGCCGTGAGTGAGCAACTAAGCCCCATGCATCCAGCGAAGGCAAGATGGCAGGGGTTGGATGCAGCTAAAAGTGCTTCACATGTCTCACCCCCTAGACTGGAACGATACCTCACGGGCTTCACCGTTCATAGCGGTTGAATGTACAGGCTCTCAGCTTATGCCCGAGAGGGAGTAGATGGGAAAACAAAAAATAATATATATACAGTATATATATATATATATATATATATATATATATATATATATATATATATATATATATATATATATATATATATATAGATATATATATATATATCTATATATATATATATATATATATATATATATATATATATATATATATATATATATATATATATATATACAGTATATATATATATATATATATATATATATATATATATATTTTTTTTTTATATATATATATTTATACTGTATATCCTAGCTCTCCTTCAAGCTAAAAACAAACCAGTAACCCCTTCAAACAAAATATACACGTATGATAATTGCCTGGACTAATACCCCTCCCTCCCCCCCCCCCCCGTAATTACCCAAGGCCGAGCAAAAAGACAATTGGGGTGAACTGAGCCAATTATACCATGACCTACATTGGTTGATGGTTATTATTATTGTTTTGATGATTTTTAGCCATTATCGATCATTTTTGTTGTTCCCTATACCTTCCATCAATTATATCGATCTACCTATATATCTACCTATATATCTATCTATATATATATATATATACAGTATACTATATATATACTCCGCTGACCTCCTTCCAGCTACAGTACATGCAAATGATAATCATTAATTAAGTCAAACAAACACGTCCCTAGACCTCCTTCAAGTTAAATGTATACATTTTTCGGTAAAAAAAAATGTCCCGACTGAAAGCCGGTTTCTCCTAAATTGCAGGCTCGCTTTCGCTTGCCAGGAAAAAGTCAACACTTGAATGGGGCGAAACGTCTTGTACCCTAATCGGCTCACCAGGATAAAGTCCACACCAGAATACAGCGAAACGTCTTATAATCGCCCAACTAATGTGGCTGAACACGGAGGGAGGTAGGGACGGGGGGAGGGGGGAGGGGGGGGGGGTAATTAGATACAGAATTATCCAGGTTGGGGCCGGAAGGTATTTGTGAGAAACGGCGATAAGTTGACGGTTATTACCTACATGCTTTACCTGTCTATCTGTTTAGCTCTGTTTCTATCTATCTATCTATCTAGCTATATCTATCCATCTATCTATCTATCTATCTATCTCGTTATCTATCCATCTATCTCTCGTTATCTATCCATCTATCTCTCGTTATCTATCTATCTATCTAGCTATCTATCCATCTATCTATCTATCTATCTATCTATCTATCTCTCGTTATCTATCCATCTATCTCTCGTTATCTATCCATCTATCTCTCGTTATCTATCCATCTATCTCTCGTTATCTATCTATCTATCTATCTAGCTATCTATCTATCCATCTATCTATCTCTCGTTATCTATCTATCTAGCTATCTCTTGTTATCTATCTATCTATACTTCATGTATATAATTCCTGGCTGAAAGTCGTTTGCTACTAAATTGCAGGCTTGCTATCGCTCGCATGAAAAACAAGTAGACATGTGTAAGGGGCGAAACGCCATAAAATCGTCTTGGTAATTTGGCAAAACTTCTTATAATCGCCAAAGTAATGGGTCGAGGCGTCTTAAGGGGAGGCAGTTGGTTTTTCGAGTCCTCCTCCTCCCTCGTGTTAACCCTGTTAGGTATGAGATTACAAGACGTTCGCCCCATTAGTTTAGTGATTTTCAGACCTTTTGCCCAATTTCTTTGCCAATATTAAGACCTTTCGTGCCATTTAGGTGTCAATTTTTTTCCTGGCGAGCGATAGCGAGTGTGTATTTGAAGAGGAATCGGCCTTCGGCCGGGACATTTTTCTACCGAAAAATTTAAAAATTTATATCGAAGGTGGGTCTTGTGGGTGTTTTTTAAAGTTTGATAGAGGTTTAGAGAGTAAACTAAACCCCTTCCTTAAACCATTGAGCCGAACCAGTAAATTATGCTGCACAATACCGTCTGAGCTTGCTTAAGATCGCCAAAATAAAGGGGCGAAACAAGGGAGTAAATAAAATACCCACCGCCGTTAAAGGGGGTGACCTGCTTAAGGGGGGTGACCTGCTGGCTGTTATTTCTGGCCTTTTCTCTCTTTCTCTGGCTTGTATCCATTCGGCCCCATTCAGCCAACTATTTTAAGACGTTTATCCCCATCTAGGTGTCTATTTCTTCCTGGCGAGCGATAGCGAGCCAGCATTATATGAAGAAATCCGGCTTCGCCGGAGACATTTTTCTATCGAAAAATGTACAAATTTAGCCTGCTGTCAAACAAAAATAAAAAATATGCTGGCTCGCTACGGGTCACCAGTAAAAAATTGACATCTGGATGGGGATAAACTTCTTAAAACAATAGGCTGAATGGGGCCGAATTGACACCTGGATGGGGATAAACGTCTTAAAACAGTAGGCTGAATGAGACCGAAATGGATACAAGCCAGAGAAAGATAGAAAAGGACAGAACAAAAACCGGTCACTCCCCTTAAGTACAACAATATGTTACCACTAATAGCCGGCAGACAAATGTGGGAAAGGCCGGTCATTTTACAGCCATTACCTCTGTTCTTCTCTGGGGGGTAGAATTGGGAGGTTTCCATTTTTTTTTTTTTTTTTAATTAGGGGTATTTGTTGTTGGCTGCTATACCTCCATCAATAATGATAATAATAATAATAATAATAATAATAATAATAATAATAATAATACGAAATAAACACACACACACACACACACATACTGTGCATAGAATGCACAGTATGTGTGTGTGTGTGTGTTTATTTCGTATTATTGCATACATACTGCATATATACATACATACATACATACATACATACATACATACATACATACATACATACATACATACATACATACACACACACACGGTACGGTACTCACAACTCCCCCCCCCCCCCCCCCCTCTAGCTTTTCTTCAACCTAAAGAGACATCGGTGCCTTAATCCTCTTCAAGCTAAATTAATACATTTTTCGATAGAAATATGTCTTGACTGAAAGCCGGTTGCTCCTAAATTACAGGCTCGCTCTTGCTCGCCTGGAAAATAGACCTAAAACGGGTGAATCATCTTAGAATAGACCTAAAAAGGGTGAAGCATCTTAAAATAGACCTAAAAAGGGTGAAGCATCTTAAAATATACCTAAAAAGGGTGAAGCATCTTAGAATAGACATAAAAAGGGTGAAGCATCTTAAAATAGACCTAAAAAGGGTGAAGCATCTTAAAATAGACCTAAAAAGGGTGAAGCATCTTAGAATAGACATAAAAAGGGTGAAGCATCTTAAAATAGACCTAAAAAGGGTGAAGCATCTTAAAATAGACCTAAACCGGGTGAAGCATCTTAAAATAGACCTAAAAAGGGTGAAGCATCTTAAAATCGCCAAAAATAATGTGCCGAAGGTTTTTCAAATTGCAAAATTAATGGGTCGAAGCGTCTTAAAATCGCCAAAATAATGGGGCAAAATAGGGGAGCAAGGACAAACCAATCTAAAAACCCCGTCCCGATAGGCTACAAGTACAATAATTTGATACACTATTTACAAGAAGCAATTGTGAGTCTTTACTTCAATTATTTCTGGGGTAGATTGGGGAAGTTCTAGTTGTTGTCAATTTTGGAGCAAAATCGCCAACTTAATGGGTCGAATCGTCTCTTAATCGCCAAAATGGTGTATGTATGTATTGCTATATACTGTGGCACCTTCCCCATTGTTTTTTTTTTTTTTTTTTGTATGGAAGTGGCCGACTCGAGACAGAGCCCGAACAGGGACATCACAATTCCCGGGGGATTCTAGGTGTTTTCTCTTCTTTTGGTTTGTATCCTTCTTCTTATTTTGCCTTTTCATTATCATCATCTTCTTCGTTTGCAATTTTGGAGCAAAATCGCCAACTTAATGGGGCGAAGCGTCTTTAAAGTCGCCAAAATAATGGGGCGAAATAGGGGAGAAATAATAGTAATAACCGCTGCGATAAAATACAAGTACAATCATTTCTGTCACTAATAGCCTTAAGGGGAGGTTTCCACTTGAGGGATTATTTTCTTGACCCCTTTCTCCCTCATGGTTAGCCCCATTGCTTTTGATATTTTAAGACGTTCGCCGTATTAGTTTGGCGATTTTAAGAACTTTCGCCCCATTTCTGTCAATTTTAAGACTTTTCGTGCAATTTAGGTGTCGTTTTTTTCCTGGCGAGCGATAGCGAGCCTGAGGAACCGGCCATCGGCCGGGAAATTTTTCTACCGAAAAATGTACAAATTTATCTTGAAAGGGGGTCTATGGGCTGTAATGTTAAGCTTGATGGAAGTCTAGCGAACTAACTAAAAACCTCCCCTTAATACAATTGTGAGGAACGGTGGCAATTATTATGTTCCTTCCAACAACCAACCATACTCCTAAAATCGATTAATGACATTTACAAATACATGTGGCAGTCCGTGGATTCGAACCCAGGATGTTCACACCGAAAATCAACACCTTATGCATCGCACCACGAAGATAGTTTAGTCTTTACTTCCATTCTTCCCTGAGTATAATTGGGGGATTCTAGGTTTTTTCTCTTCTATTTTGTTTTCATCTTCTTCTTCTTTTGTCTTTTCTTCATTCTTCTTCTTCTTCCTTCTTCTTTTCCCTTTCTTCCTTCTTCTTCTTTCTTCTTCTTCTTCTTCCTTATTCTTCTTCTTTCTTCTCATTCTTCTTCTTCCTTCTTCTTCTTCTTTCTTCTTCTTCTTCTTTCTTCCTTCTTCTTCTTTCTTCTTCTTTCTTCTTATTTTTCTTTCTTCTTCCTTCTTCTTCTTCTTTCTTCTTCTTGTTCATTCTTCTTCTTCCTTCTTCTTCTTCTTTCTTCTTCTTCTTTCTTCCTTCTTCTTCTTCTTTTTCTTTCTTCTTATTATTATTATTATTATTATTATTATTATTATTATTATTATTTTTTTTTTTTTTTTTTTTTTGCAATTTTTCAGCAAAAACGTCAACTTAATGGGTCGAATCGTCTTATAATCGCCAAAATAATGGGGCGAAATAGTGGAGAAAAATAATAATAACCGCCGCTATAATACAAGTATAATAATTGTTTTGTCACTAATAGCCTTAAGGGAGGTCACAGGCTTTTTTTCTCTTTCTCTCCCTCTCTCTTTGGCTTGTATCCATTCGGCCCCATTCAGCCTACTGTTTTAAGACTTTTACCCCCATCCAGGTGTCAATATTTTTGCTTTGACAGCAAGCTAAATTTGTACATTTTTCGATAGAAAAGTTTCTCCGGCGAAGCCGGATTTCTCCATACAATGCTGGCTCGTTGTCGCTCGCCAGGAAGAAATCGACACCTGGATGGGGATAAACGTCTTAAAACAGTTGGCTGTATGGGGCCGAATGGATACAAGCCAGAGAAAGAGAGAAAAGGAGAGAAAGAGAAAAAAAGCAGGTGACCCCCCTTAAGACAATTGTAAGGAAAGGCGGTAATTTTAGAGTCATTACGTTCATTCTTCAAGTGGTATAATTGGGTAGTTCTAAGTTTAATATTTATGTATTTTTTCCCCATTGTATTTTCTCTCTTTACTTTATTATTATTATTTTTTTTTTTTGCAGCAAAATCGCCAACTTAATGGATCGAAGTGTCTTAAAATCGCCAAAACAATGGGGCGAAAAGGGGACTAAAAGTTAAACAATGATAATAATAATAATAATAATATTAATAATAATAATAATACAAACACATGTAATAATAATAATAATAATAATACCGGTTCAAATAATAATAATAATAATAATAATAATAATAATAATAATAACAATAATAATAATAATAACAATAATAATAATAACAATAATAATAATAATAACAATAATAATAATAATAATAATAACAATAATAATAATAATAATAATAATAAAAATAATAATAATAAAAATAATAATAATAATAAAAATAATAATAATAATAATAATAATAATAATAAAATAATAATAATAATAATAATAATAACAATAATAATAATAATAAAAATAATAATAATAATAACAATAATAATAATAATAATAACAATAATAATAACAATAATAATAATAACAATAATGATAATAATAATAATAATAATAATAATAAAAATAATAATAATAATGACAATAATAATGATGATAATAATAATAATAATAATAACAATAATAATAACAATAATAATAATAATAGTTAATAATACGTACCGCCTTGCAGATACAGTATAATAATTGTGAGGAACAGGAGTAATTTTAAGGAAGAATGGTTCGTTCTTCTGGCCCTCCTTCTCCCTCGTGTTTAGCACCATTATTTCATTTCTGAGATTTTAAGACGTTTTCCCCATTAGTATGTCGATTATAAGACCTCTCGTCCCATTTCTTTATCGATATCAAGACTTTTGTGCCATTTAGGTGTCGATTATTTTCTGGCGAGCGGTAGCGTGCCTGTAATTTTAAGAGGAATCGGCCTTCGGCCAGGACATTTTTCTATCGAAAAAATTTAAACATTTCTCTTGCACGAGGTCTAGGGGTTGTGTTTTTAAGCTTGATAGAGGTCTAAGAAAGGAAGCTGAATATATATATATATATATATATATACTGTATATATATACTGTATATATATACTGTATATATCACAAATACACGTGAGCCACTAAATGTTTCAAATCTCTCAGTGGGGTTCGAACCGCCGACCGTCAGGACGATAGCCGACGCTTTAATGAACTGCCGTGGTGTAGTTGATTAAAGCGTCGGCTATCCTCCTGATGGTCGGCGGTTCGAACCCCACTGAGAGATTATAAACATATATATAATTATAAGATACATAAATTAGCAAATACGCCCTCTCCTCCTTAAGCAAATACGCCCTCTCCTCCTTAAGCAAATACGCCCTCTCCTCCTTAATACGCCCTCTCCTCCTTAATACGCCCTCTCCTCCTTAATACGCCCTCTCCTCCTTAATACGCCCTCTCCTCCTTAAGTATAATAATTTCTTACAACAATTACCAGAAAAGAATTGTGAGGAACGGGAGTAATTTTAGTCATTACCTCCAATTTTGGCTGGTTCTTCCTTGTTGATAACGAGTGCTGTGTGTGTGTGTGTGTGTGTGTGTGTGTGTGTGTGTGTGTGTGTGTGAGAGAGAGGGAGGGGGGGAGGGGGGATTTATGAGTCATAGCCTACAGTTTGGGCTGGTTCTTCCTTGTTTATACCGAGTTAGGGAGTTGTGGTGTGTGCTACTGGGAGGTATGTGTGTGTGTGTGAGTGTGTGTGTGTGTGTGAGAGAGAGAGAGAGAGCGAGAGGGAGTGGAGGGGAGGGGGTAATTGTGTGGGTGAAAGAGAGAGAGAGAGAGAGAGGGAGGGGGGGAGTGGGGGATTTATGAGTCATAGCCTACAGTTTGGGCTGGTTCTTCCTTGTTTATACCGAGTTAGGGAGTTGTGGTGTGTGCTACTGGGAGGTATGTGTGTGTGTGTGTGTGTGTGTGTGTGTGTGTGTGTGTGTAATAATATTATAACCACTAACTGTCGATGTATTGTTCACTTGCATCTGTAAGGCTGAACATCTACAGAGTTTGTCTTAACCTAGGTACAGCACATTGGTTATTCTACCTTAAGAGGAGATATCCACTTGAGGGATTTTTTTCTGGACCCCTTTGTCCCTCATGTTTAGCCCCATTGCTTTTGAGATTTTAAGACAGTCGCCCCATTAGTTTGGCGATTTTAAGAACTTTCGCCCCATTTCCGTCAATTTTAAGACCTTTCGTGCAATTTAGGTGTCGATTTTATCCTGGCGAGCGATAGCGAGCCTGTAATTTAAGAGGAACAGGCTTTCAGCCGGGACATTTTTCTACTGAAAAATGTACAAATTTATCTTAAAAGGGGCTCAAGGGGGTGTAATCTTAAGCTTGATGGATATCTAGAGACCAAACTAAAAACCTCCCCTTAACTACAAGAGACCTATCGCGACCGTGAGGTGCTGAGTTCCAACCATAGTACATACGCAGATGCACTAGTGAGACGTATGTGTAGGCTAACACAAGCTGATAGTTGAGCAGCTTGGCTAGGGAGGAACATAATACAATCATCTTCATCGGGAAAGTTGTAAAAACCTTAAGGATTCTGGGGGATTCGAACCCTCAACCTCATGGTCAGCGTACAGCGCTCTAGACCACTCTGCTAACCTGACCCATGTGTGTGTGTGTATGTATGTACAAGAGTATATATATATATATATATATATATATATATATATATATATATATATATATATATATACTGTATATATATATATACCCAGTATATATATATATACCCAGTATATATATATATACCCAGTATATATATATATACACATATACAGGACCTTTTCCCAAATATTTTTTAGCAATTTATATTTTTGTGACATGACCCAGCCAGGACTCGAACCTAGGCCAGTAATGCAGCACTCCAACACTTTAACCACTAGACCACCGAGGAGCTTCCACCCGCTTAAGACCGTTTGTCCCATTTTTTTTGTCAATTTTAAGGCTTTTTATCCCATTTCTTTGTCACTTTAAGACCTTTTGCCCCGTCTTTTGTCAATGTTCAGACCTTTCGAATTACGACATCAGAATGTTATATGAGATTAATATTACCCCTGAGATTCCTAGTGTTAAATAGTGCTATAGTAAGCTATAGCCTAATGATTCCTAGTGTTAAATAGTGCTATAGTAAGCTATAGCCTAATGATTCCTAGTGTTAAATAGTGCTATAGTAAGCTATAGCCTAATGATTCCTAGTGTTAAATAGTGCTATAGTAAGCTATAGCCTAATGATTCCTAGTGTTAAATAGTGCTATAGTAAGCTATAGCCTAATGATTCCTAGTGTTAAATAGTGCTATAGTAAGCTATAGCCTAATGATTCCTAGTGTTAAATAGTGCTATAGTAAGCTATAGCCTAATGATTCCTAGTGTTAAATAGTGCTATAGTAAGCTATAGCCTAATGATTCCTAGTGTTAAATAGTGCTATAGTAAGCTATAGCCTAATGATTCCTAGTGTTAAATAGTGCTATAGTAAGCTATAGCCTAATGATTCCTAGTGTTAAATAGTGCTATAGTAAGCTATAGCTAATGATTCCTAGTGTTAAATAGTGCTATAGTAAGCTATGCCTAATGATTCCTAGTGTTAAATAGTGCTATAGTAAGCTATAGCCTAATGATTCCTAGTGTTAAATAGTGCTATAGTAAGCTATAGCCTAATGATTCCTAGTGTTAAATAGTGCCAAATAGTGCTATAGTAAGCTATAGCCTAATGATTTTAAAACTTTCACCTCATTAACTTTTTAGATCTTTCACCCCATTTCTTAGTCAATTTTAAGACCTTTCGAATTATGGGATCTCAAGCTTAAAAAAAACATTCCCAAGATCCTCCTTCTAGATAAATTATTACATATTTTGGTAGAGAAATATCCCGGCCAAAGGCCGGTTCCTCCTAAATTACAAGCTCTTATCGCTCCCCAGGAAAAAATTGACACCTGAATGGCACGAAAGGTCTTAAAATTGACAAAGGAATGGGGTGAAAGGTCTTGAAATCGATAATCTAATGGGGCGACCATCTTAAAATCTGAAAACTAATTGGGTTTAACATGTGGGAGGAAGGGGCCAGAAAAAGCAACCATCCCCCTAACATAGCGTAATAATAAGTCACTGTATACTGAGAGGGTTACAGGCACAGTAAGACCAACCCACAAGGGAATACAAATATCTCTCTCTCTCTCTCTCTCTCTCTCTCTCTCTCTCTCTCTCTCTCTCTCTCTCTCTCTCTCTCTCTCTCTCTCTCTCTCTCTCACTCACTCACTCACTCACAGGACCAATTCTCTTTCTAATTTACATCAACGACATAGATGAGGGTCTCACTTGTACAATCTCAAAATTTGCTGACGATACAAAAATTGCAAATAGCGTACTCTCAAAAGAACAAGTTGACGATATGCAACACAATCTAGATAAATTGTCATGTTGGGCCCAAATTTGGCAAATGAGTTTCAATGCGGATAAATGTAAAGTACTACATATCGGATACCTAAATGAGAAAGCAAACTATTCGATGAATGGCACTCAGCTTAAGAATGTAAACTGAGAAACCGATCTGGGAGTAACAATATCGAGTAACCTAAAACCGAGTCAACAATGTTCAGAAGTTGTTAAGAAGGCAAACAAAATAATTGGCTTTATAGGCAGGTCATTTGAGCATAAATCCAAAGAAGTTATCCTAACCCTTTACAATTCTTTAGTCCGCCCTCTTCTGGAATACTGCGTTCAAACCTGGTGCCCTTATTACCAAAAAGATATAAACAAGCTAGAACGAGTTCAACGTAGAGTTACCAAAATGATACCTACCCTAAAGAACAAACCATACGAGGAGCGTCTTAGAGAATTAAATCTATTTCCTTTAACCCAGCGCAGATTAAGAGGTGACTTAATTCAAGTGTTCAAAATCATCAAAGGCATCGACAATATGAACTGTAGTAAGTACTTCACTATCGACCAATCTAATTACACGGGGGAAACGGTTGCAAAATTATTGGTAAATCTTTTAACTCGCACGAATCTAAGAATTTCTTCTTCAATCGAGTTGTCAACTTGTGGAATGGGCTTCCCGAGACGTTATAGGACTGCAGCACCGTTGATTCATTTAAACTCTGCTTAGACAAATATCTCGCATCAAACCCGCGACTGACTGCGTTTGTAAATGAATAACTTTATTTTATCCCCCCCTCAGTTACTAACCCATCTGTCCCCTACTAACTTCCTAATCCTGCCACGGACATTAGTTCCAGGGCAGTAGTTCCCTTTCCAATGTTCCCTTACCCACTCTAAACCACTGTTTGGACACTTGATCCTCAGTGTTTTGGAGGACAAGCAGCCTAGAAGGGTCACTAGACCTGTTGTTGCTTGATTTCCTTTGTACTCCTTTGTACTCACTCACTCACTCTCTCTCTCTCTCTCTGGCTACCACTAAGCGACCCAACCCACAAGGGAAAACAAATCTCAGTACCCGAAAAATTCATAGATCTTCGAGACCATTTGATGCTTTCACTAGGGCTCGCTTGATGTCGTAGCTTCAAAGATCGCGTACAGTACACTCTCTCTCTCTCTCTCTCTCTCTCTCTCTCTCTCTCTCTCTCTCTCTCTCTCTCTCTCTCTCTCTCTCTCTCTCTCTCTCTCTCTCTCTCTCTCTCTCTCTCTTTCTCTCTTACCAATCTAACACACCACCAATTAACATAAATAACACGGCCTAACCTCCCACACAATTACCTTACATAAACTCCCTAACCAACACAACCCTCCCTAAGCTAAACACCCCTAAGATAATAAAAACAAACCTGGCCAGTCAAACCTATAAATAATCCTGTTGCCAATGTTGTTATAGTAGCCTCAAACTGTCCTTTATGGGAATCCCACGGCATCCCAGTAGTATCAGGGGCTGCACCTCACCCGGGGGGGGGGGGGGGGGGAGAGAGAGAGAGAGAGAGAGAGAGAGAGAGAGAGAGAGAGAGAGAGCAGAGGAGGAGGAGGTCAGTTTTCTCCATCCAGAGCCCTCCCTCTATCAATCAATCAATATGATTAATTAGACTTTTAAGTATAGGCCTACAATAAGTTGACACTTAAGGGGAGGTATTTAGTTTGTTCCCTAGACCTCCATCAAGCTTAAAATTACACCCCCTCGAGTCCCTTTCAAGATAAATTTGTACATTTTTCGGTAGAAAAATGTCCCGGCCGAAGGCCGGTTCCTCTTAAATTACAGGCTCGCTATCGCTCGCCAGGATAAAATAGACACCTGCATTGCACGAAAGGTCTTAATATGGGGTGAAAGTTCTTAAAATCGCTAAACTAATGGGCAAACGTTTTATAATATCAAAAGCAATGGGGCTAAACATGAGGGAGAAAGGGGTCAAGAAAACAATCCCTCAAGTGGAAATCTCCCCTTAATATGCTGTACATGTCGGACGTCCGGCTGATCCTTATGAGGGGAACTCGTACCGATGTGATCCTTTCAATTATATTCTGGCTACTATTAGATGATTTTATTCAGTTTGAAAAGGCAACCAGCAATAACAGGCTTCAAACTATCTCACTTCACCCTTTTTACTACCACACATCCTGATGAGCGATAGTGAATGGGAGTTGCAGGGGCTGTTAATATGTTTGCAACAGTGTGTGCAAAACGGAATCCGAGGGGAAGAGTAAGGTTATGGTCTTTGAAAGGGGTGAAGCCACAGAGTGTGAGATGAAGTTGAGCGGTCAGGCTATGGAGAATGTTAGCTTATTCATGTATCTAGGCAGTGTGTTGCGTAAAGATGGGACTAAGGATGAAGAAGTGCAGGAGAGGGTGCAACAGGGGAAGAGGGTTGTAGGAGCGCTGAAAGCAATAGCAAGAAATAGGGTGGTCAGCATGGAAGTAAAGAAGTCTTTGCATGACAGTGTGGTTTTCCCGATATTGTCTTATGGGAGTGAAGCATGGACGTTGGTAAAGAGACTCAAACCAACAGTGAGAGGGGTGGAAATGAGTTACTTGAGAAGTGCGTGCAGAGTTACATGGAAGGTTAGACAGACGAATGAGGAAGTACGAGAGAGGTGTGCTGTGGATGTAGATGTGCTGAAAAGTGTGAAAAGGAACACCTTGAGATGGTTTGGCCATGTGGAATGTATGGGAAGTGAGAGAATGGCTAAAGAGTGTGCAAGAGTGAGGTGGAAGGACAGAGAGGGAGAGGTAGACTGAGTGAGAGGTGGAAGGATGGAGTTAAGAACTATGTGAGTGAAAGCGGTGCTGGATGGGAGGAGGGACGTTGACTGACTGAGGACAGAAGTGCATGGGGCCGTTTCGTTCGTGGCCACCCCTTCGGGGATCACGGCGTCCGGAAATAGATAGATAGACATCCTTCTTAACACGTAAAGAGCGGGGCCCGACTTAAGTCCGTATCTAAAAAGCAGCAAGTTAGGAGCATTATTAAGGCTTTCAAAGGGTTAAAATCGAGTGCAAATGGCCGGGAGCGCAGCAGGCCACACGGCCGTCACCCAGGGCTTACCGCCACCCACTGACTCACGCTCCCTCTGTTCTCGAGAGGCCGGCAGTGTAGCCAGTAGTGAGCGTAGCTGGAAAAAATATGCCGCTATATGCTAAACTCCCATGTTGGTGGTACCACTGCATCAAAACGACGAGTGCTACGTAGCTCGCTCTGGTCTCATTTTGAAGCTTGTAGCGCCTAGTATTTTGCTGAATACATTTCTTTTCATGCAGATACTTGATTGATCATTCAGGAGGGTCTGAATATGCCCAAAATAGCCCAAAACCCCCCGCTAGACGAGGGTTAAACTGTGCAAAATCGCCTTATATACAAAGAATATAATTGGAAAGACGTTGCCGATACAGCACCTTGCATTAAACACGAATTTATTTACATTTTAATACAAGCTTTTGACATGCTTGTTTGATAATAGGAATCGGTGCTCTGAACAATATTAGCCCCTACCACGGAAACAAAAATAATAATAAACACAGAGATCTTAGTTTACACTGTCTTGGTGGTGTAAGGGTTTGAGTGTTTAAGATCTGTATGTGGTAACCCAGGTTCGAATCCCGGGAGGATCATAATATACTTTCATTAATTTTATTGGGAGGTGTTTGGTGTTTGGTGTTTGGTGTTTGGTGTTGAGAGTGAAATTAATATATTACATTACTGGTTGGCTATTTATATTGAGTTAAGGGCAGGTCTCCACTTGAGGGATTGTTTTCTTGACCCCTTTCTCCCTCATGTTTAGCCCCATTGCTTTTGATATTATAAAACGTTTGCCCCATTAGTTTAGCGATTTTAAGAACTTTCACCCCATATTAAGACCTTTCGTGCAATTCAGGTGTCTACTTTATCCTGGCGAGCGATAGCGAGCCTGTAATTTAAGAGGAACCGGCCTTTGGCCGGGACATTTTTCTACCGAAAAATGTACAAATTTATCTTGAAAGGGACTCGATGAGGTGTAATTTTAAGGTTGATGGAGGTCTAGGGAACAAACTAAATACCTCCCCTTAACACTATTCGGTCCGACGTCTTGTGGGATATTATGATATTTTGTTTAAGGGGAGAGGGTCGTTTTTCTGGTCCCCTTTCTCCCTCATGTTTAGCATAATTGGTTTTCAGATTTTATGACGTTTGGCTCATTAGCTTGGCGATTTTAAGACCTTTCGCCCTATTTCTTTGTCAGTATTAAAACTTTTCATGTCATTTAGGTGTCGATTTTTTTTCCTGGCGAGAAATAGTAAGCCTGTAATTTCAGAGAAACCGGGACAGTTTTCTATCGACAAATGCACAAATTGATCTTGAAGGAGGGTCTTGGGGGTGTTTTATTAAAGCTTGATGGAGGTCTAGGGAAGATGGTATTTTGTTTTGTTATAAAAACAATATATATGTGAGCCAATAAATAAGCCCATCCCCCCTTAAATATAATTAATTTCTATCTGATCGTACAGTCGCGCTAATAAGTGATGTCTCGGCACCAATTATGTTTTGATCAATAATTGGTATCAGCAACATCTAAGCTTCATTACTTCATATCGAATGAAATATACAAACATATACCTACATTTAGCCACCCTATTCAACATCTGACAGACATTAATACAGCACAGAGCGAGCCAAACCTAATGACAGCTGGGACATGACTTATTAGCTCGATCGTACATAGCAGAATAATGTGAGGGGAAAGGAAGGAATCAAATCAGAGCCCCCCCCCCCCTCCCCCCACCCCCCACCCCCAAACCCACCCCATCGCTTTCCGATACTGGGAAACAGTACAGTACTGAGGTCTTTGATGCTATGATATGATGATATGAAGACGTGAATGATGTGTGAGAGGGAGAGAGAGAGAGAGAGAGAGAGAGAGACAGAGAGAGAGAGAGAGAGAGAGAGAGAGACAGAGATTGAGAGATTGATTAAACACACCACCCTTGTCCACTCTAACCACCTCACTCTCACATCTACAGAGAGAGAGAGAGAGAGAGAGAGAGAGAGAGAGAGAGAGAGATTGATTAAACACATCACTCTTGTCCACTCTAACCACCTCACTCTCACATCTACTGAGAGAGAGAGAGAGAGAGAGAGATTGATTAAACACATCACTCTTGTCCACTCTAACCACCTCACTCTCACATCTACAGAGAGAGGGAGGTGTATCAGAGTGGATGTTCTCCTTTATTAATAATGTTGTCCTGTAGTGCTGAGAGAGAGAGAGAGAGAGAGAGAGAGAGAGAGAGAGGTGTATCAGAGTGTAGGCAGTGTGGATGTTCTCCTTTATTAATAATGTTGTCCTGTAGTGCTGAGAGAGAGAGAGAGAGAGAGAGAGAGAGAGAGAGAGAGAGAGAGAGAGAGAGAGAGAGAGAGAGAGGTGTATCAGAGTGTAGGCAGTGTGGATGTTCTCCTTTATTAATAATGTTGTCCTGTAGTGCTGAGAGAGAGAGAGAGAGAGAGAGAGAGAGAGAGAGAGAGAGAGAGAGAGAGAGGTGTATCAGAGTGTAGGCAGTGTGGATGTTCTCCTTTATTAATAATGTTGTCCTGTAGTGCTGAGAGAGTACAAAGGAGTACAAAGGAGTACAAAGGAAATCAAGCAACAACAGGTCTAGTGACCCTTCTAGGTTGCTTGTCCTCCAAAACACTGAGGATCAAGTGACCAAACAGTGGTTTAGAGTAGGTAAGGGAACATTGGAAAGGGAACTACTGCCCTGCCACTAACGTGGCAGGACTAGGAAGTTAGTAGGGGACATATGGGTTAGTAACTGAGGGGAGGATAAAGTTATTCATTTACAAACGCAGTCAGTCGCGGGTTTGATGCGAGATATTTGTCTAGGCGGAATTTAAATGAATCAACGGTGCTGCAGTCTATAACGTCTCGGGGAAGCCCATTCCACAAGTTGACAACTCGATTGAAGAAGAAATTCTTAGATTTGTGCGAGTTAAAAGATTTACCAATAATTTTGCAACCGTTTCCCCGCGTGTAATTAGATTGGTCGATAGTGAAGTACTTACTACAGTTCATATTGTCGATGCCTTTGATGATTTTGAACACTTGAATTAAGTCACCTCTTAATCTGCGCTGGGTTAAAGGAAATAGATTTAATTCTCTAAGACGCTCTTCGTATGGTTTGTTCTTTAGGCTAGGTATCATTTTGGTAACTCTACGTTGAACTCGTTCTAGCTTGTTTATATCTTTTTGGTAATAAGGGCACCAGGATTGAACGCAGTATTCCAGAAGAGGGCGGACTAAGGAATTGTAAAGGGTTAGGATAACTTCTTTGGATTTATGCTCAAATGACCTGCCTATAAAGCCAATTATTTTGTTTGCCTTCTTAACAACTTCTGAACATTGTTGACTCGGTTTTAGGTTACTCGATATTGTTACTCCCAGATCAGTTTCTCTTGTTTACATTCTTAAGCTGAGTGCCATTCATCGAATAGTTTGCTTTCTCATTTAGGTATCCGACATGTAGTACTTTACATTTATCCGCATTGAAACTCATTTGCCAAATTTGGGCCCAACATGACAATTTATCTAGATTGTGTTGCATATCGTCAACTTGTTCTTTTGAGAGTACGCTATTTGCAATTTTTGTATCGTCAGCAAATTTTGAGATTGTGCAGGTGAGACCCTCATCTATGTCGTTGATGTAAATTAGAAAGAGAATTGGTCCTAGTACCGATCCCTGGGGTACCCCGCTACTTACATTGGTCCATTTAGATGCCTTACCGTTTATGACTACCCTTTGCTTTCTGTTGCTGAGCCAATTTTCTATCCATTTCAACACACCGTCTTGTATTCCATGCGCTTTTAGTTTTAGCAGTAAACGTTTGTGGGGAACTTTGTCAAAGGCCTTTTGAAAATCAAGGTATATAATATCTACAGCTTTACTCTCATCGTAGAGGTTGAGGATATCGTGGAAGAAGTCTAAGAGGTTTGTTAAACAGGAACGTTTTTACGAAAGCCGTGTTGAGTATCTTTAAGTATGTTATTTTCCTCTAAGTGATTTACGAGTCTGTCTCGTATGACCGTTTCTAGCATTTTACATACAACTGAGGTTAAGCTAATTGGACGATAGTTACTGGGTAGGGATTTGCTGCCTTTTTTGAATATCGGTGTTACGTTGGCTAGCTTCCACTGATCAGGCATAGTTCCAGACTGCAAGGATTTATTGAATAGTAATGTCAGTGGTTTGGAGAGCTCATTCTTAGCTTCCTTTAGAACTCTAGGCGAGATTGTATCAGGTCCTGGCGTTTTATTTACCTTGAGTTTATCTAAACAATTCAATACTTCTCTCTCTGTAACGGTGATATTGCTTAGAACATCTGAATTATCAATCTGAATCGGCGATGGTGTAGGGATATCACTGAGGTCTTCTGTTGTAAAAACTGATGCAAAGAAGGTATTGAGGGCATTACTCATTTGTACTTCGTCTTTGGTGTATTCTCCTTTTTCATCGACTAACGGTCCAACAGTTGAAGTAACTACTTTTTTCTTTCTGATATAACTATAGAATTCTTTCGGGTTTGTTTTACTTTGATTCGCAATATGTAACTCTAAGGTCTTTTTACTTTGCTTAATTAACTTTTTGGCTTTGCGTCGTAGCTCTACAAATTTCACCCGTTCTTCGTCATTTTGTGAGGATTTTAATCTATCATTAGCAATTTTTTTAGCAAGCAGGCAGTTTGAAATATCTTTATTCCACCATTTGGGCTTATTATTATGGCCTGGACGCCGTATTTTCGATGGTATGCAGTCTTGCACTGCTTTTAGGTAAGTGGTTTCGAATAACTTCCAAGATGTATTTATGTCGTTATTGTTAATTAAAAAGCTCCAGTCAGTTTCTTTAAACATAGCTCTAAGTTTATGGAAGTTTGCTTTCTTGAAATTAGGGACTTTTTCGATGCTACTATTTGGTTCGTTACTAGTAAACTTTAAAGTGAAAGTTATCGTACGATGGTCGCTGTTACTGAATTCATCACCAACATTCAAATTCTCTATCAATTCTTCTTTTGTTGCAAGTACAATGTCAA
Organism: Paralithodes platypus; assembly: GCA_032716605.1. Classification (NCBI taxonomy): domain Eukaryota; kingdom Metazoa; phylum Arthropoda; class Malacostraca; order Decapoda; family Lithodidae; genus Paralithodes; species Paralithodes platypus. The sequence continues at coordinate 35,858,007 of CM064562.1, forward strand.
GAACGTTATTACCACGGGTCGGCATTCGAACAAATTGATAAAGCGAACTCTCTTGCAAGTTCGTATACAAGTCATGTCCGGAGTGTGAAGTAAGAGTATCGCCCCACTTGGTCACAGGTAAATTAAAGTCGCCAAAAATTACGGTATCTTGTGAGTTACTTACATCTGCAATTTGTTCGTAAATTTCTCGGTCAGTTTGCACTGATTGAGCTGGAGGTCTGTATATTAACGCAAGTATTATTTTTGTACCTTTATTATTCTTTATTAGCACAAAAGATGTGTCGACGTTCACAATTTGAGGTTTTGACACGAGGGTCGGGTTAAGACTTTCTTTGATATAAAATAAAACGCCACCTCCATTTTTATTTATTCGGCTGTTCTCAAACATTACATAACCGGGAAGTGAATACTCTGCTAAAAAGTCTCTATCTTGTGTATTGAGCCAAGATTCTGTTATGCCAATCACATCATAATTTTCTGTAAACACTAGTTCCTCTAAATCTGAAAATTTATTGCGTATGCTACGAGCGTTTGCATAGAAAACATTCAAAGTTTTGGATTTGGGATTTAAGGAACGGTCTTTATTCAAATTATTGGTTCTGGTCGGATCTACATTTACATTCATGGCTGTCCTCGGTCCTCGGTCGTTATCCCTGACGGTTTTGAATTTGGGTCGTGTTGGTGGAGCTTTATCCAAATTCGCGGTTCTTGACGGATTAGTATTTAATTCCTTTGTAGATTGCCGTCCTCGCTGTCTTCGGTCCTCCTTCCTGGTTGTCCTGTGCTGAGTCGATTTCTTCTCCGAAAATCCTTCACCGCATCGTTGAGAAGACGCCCAAAACGCGCTGCTCCCACCTGGTTCAGATGAACTCCATCGTCCGAAAACAAATAGTCATCGTAGTAGAAATTGTCCCAGGTGTCGACGAATCCCACGTTCTCCTTCCTGCAGAGGTTTGCTAGACAACGATTTGTGCTGGTGGCTATGTTGTAAAATCGGCTCTCTACACCGAGCCGGGGGACGAGCCGGGGGACGAGCCGGGGGACGATTAGATAGAGAGAGAGAGAGAGAGAGAGAGAGAGAGAGAGAGAGAGAGATTTGATGGATATATTTACATAGATTTACATATATACACTGGCCACACAGACCTTACGATCCAAACGAGGTGGTCAGGACTTAATTCTAGCAGAGATGGGATATCCGATAGAAAAGGAGAGAGAGAGACCGAGAGAGTAAATGAATGTTCCCCTTTATAAATAGTGTTGTCTTGTGGTGCCGGCAGGTGGTGGTGGTGGTGGTGGTGGTATTATACACAGTTCCATATAGCCAGGCCAATCTTCTTGTACATTAAGGGGAGGTTTTCAGTTCGTTGCCTAGAATTCCATCAATCTTAAAATTACACCCCCTAGACCCCCTTTCAAGATAAATTTGTACATTTTTCGGTAGAAAAATGTCCCGGCTGAAAGCCGGTTCCTCTTAAATTACAGGCTCGCTATCGCTCGCCAGGATAAAATCGACACCTGAATTGCACGAAAGATCTTAATATGGGGTGAAAGTTCTTAAAATCGCTAAACTAATGGGGCAAACGTTGTATAATATCAAAAGCAATGGGGCTAAACATGAGGGAGAAAGGGGTCCAGAAAAAAATCCCTCAAGTGGAGATCTCCCCTTAACCCGTTCAGTACCGGTGACATCCTTTTCAGTATGTTCTGCCTGCTATTAAATTATTTCATTCAGTTTAAGAAGGACGTCTACCATTTATTAGGCTGCAGACTATCTCATTTATTCCTTATAGCTACCATAATATATCCTCCTTAAGGGGAGATCTCCACTTGAGGGATTTTTTTCTTGACCCCTTTCTCCCTCATGTTTAGCCCCATTGTTTTTGATATTATAAAACGTTCGCCCCATTAGTTTAGCGATTTTAAGAACTTTCACCCCATATTAAGACCTTTCGTGCCATTCAGGTGTCGATTTTATCCTGGCGAGCGATAGCGAGCCTGTAATTTAAGAGGAACCGGTCTTCGGCCGGGACATTTTTCTACCGAAAAATTTACAAATTTATCTTGAAAGGGCTCAAGGGGGTATAATTTTAAGCTTGATGGAGGTCTAGGGAACAAAGTAAATACCTCCCCTTAATGGCGGATGGTTCACTTTTTGGGCGATTTTTGCATGTATTCATTATTTTTCTAGTTTCCTCCCTAGACCTCCATGACATTTAAAAATAACATCCTTTAGATCCCCCTTCTAGATAAATTTGTACATTTTTCGGTAGACAATTTTCCCGGCCAAAGGCCGGTTCTTCCAACAACTGTCTTCGTGGTGCAATGCATAAGTGTGTTGATTTTCGATGTGAGCATCCTAGGTTCGAATCCCCGGACTGCCACATGTGTTTGTTAATTTCATTAATCGAGTTTAGGAGTAAAGTTGGTTGGTGGAGAGAACATAATAATTACAGGCTCACTATCGTTCGCCAGGGAAAAAATCGACACCTAAATAGCACGAAAGGTCTAAATATTGACGAAGAAATGGGGCGAAAGGTCTTAAAATTGACTAACTAATGGGGCAAACATCTTAACATCTGAAAACTAATGGGGCTAAACATGAGCGAGAAAGTGGTCCAGAAAACCGGCCCATCCCCCTTAAGATTTTTAAAACACAAATCTTCCCGTAAGTGTTAACCCTCTCCAACATATGACGCGATTTTGAGCCTATTGGGGATACTTTAAAGCCTTTGTTACCATCAGGGGTATTTAGAAACCTTTAGTTTAGTTACTTCAACCTCTGCAGTTGTCTTTGAGTTAGCTGTGGGCAGAAAACTAATTTTGGAGAGGTAATTATAAGAGTGAGAGAACTCTATTTCTTATTGCTAATCTGGCAACCTCTGCATCATATGTGCGTGAAAGGGTTAAACTGCACAAAATCGCCTATATATAGCTAGACAAAATTGAAAAAGACGGCGCCGGTAGAGAAGGGGTTAAGATAATTTAAGAAAAATCTCCCCGTAAATGTTAATTTTTCCAGTGAAGGAATACAGGGTTTATAATTGATTTGATATAATATTCTCTAAAAATAATTGGTATCAAAGAATAAATCACTTATCCATAATAATCCACCCATTTAACCCCTTCACCACCATTGCGTAATTTTCATCATATTCTGGTTACCATTAAATGATTTTCTTTCGCATATAAAATCTACAGTGGTGAAGGGCTGGTCTATCAGAGTGAGAGCTGAGCGATCTCTGCCATACCCATAGCTTACTCTAACTGTTCCTTTTACTTATATATATTTGTGATCTCCCGTGGATTTGACCTCCCTACTGCCGCAACCTAGAGATTGGCAGACTGGGAGCCAAAGCATCACATTTTTCCTTTTTCCCTCAACTTTCCCTTCATAATTGCTGAGGGGCACAGGGCCTTGGGTGGGGCTTTGGTTTCCTGGGCGTTTCCGTGCCCTCCTCAGCTCCCCGCCTTGGAGTGGCTTCGGTCACTTCGGCTTTATTAGTAGTAAACAGGGAGGGTTTTGTGGGGGCGCTCGGTTATGGCCTTGGCCTTGCTCGGGACCTTGGGGCTGCTCGGCCACACAGCCTGGGGAACATCAACAACAACAAAAACCTCTACGACTGAAATGGGTTAATGCGATCTCAATAAACCCTCTTAATAACACAGCTTCTTCTTAAACTGCATAAAATCGTCTCATTTTAGCCAGAACCAAGGGTAAAAAGGCATCATGTTACTAAAGGGGTTAAAGGGAGATGGGCCGGTTTTCTGGACCACTTTCTCCCTCGTGTTTAGCCCCATTAGTTTTGAGATGTTAAGATGTTTGCCCCATTAGTTTGTCGATTTTAAGACCTTTCGCCCCATTTCTTCGTCAATATTTAGACCTTTCGTTGTATTTAGGTGTCGACTTTTTCCCTGGCGAACGATAGTGAGCCTGTAGCGTCGGAAGAATCGGCCTTCGACCGGGAAATGTACTAATTAATCTAGAAGGGGGATCTAATTGATATTTTCTTTTAACTTGATGGAGGTCTAGGGAGGAAACTAAACACACAATGATTACATGCAACAATCGCCAAACAGTGCATGAACCACCTCCCCTTAACCCGCACAGTACCGGTGACGTCCGGTTCATTATATTCTGGCCACTATTAGACAATATGGTCAGCTTAGGAAGGACGTCTACCCATTAAAAGGCTACAGACTCTCTCAATTAGTGTTTTTAGTGTTCATACATCCTTCCCAAGTCTCATACAATGGTCTAAATATAACCGAAAAAAAGAAAAGAAAACAAAAATATATATACTGTATATATATATACTGTATATATATATAATACAAAACTATATATAAACAAATACAAATCTGACCTTAACACATTTTTGCAGTAGGATATCGTTGGCAAGCGAGGAGTGGGGTCGTTCAGTCATGTATTCATATATGCAGGAGAGACCACACCGTGATGACTATGGTGGTCTGGGAGGAAGGAGGGCAAGAGTGGTGAGGCTTGACCTAAATGGGGTATATGCAGGAGAGACCACACCGTGATGAATGTGGTGGTCTGGGAGGAAGGAGGGCAAGAGTGGTGAGGCTTGACCTAAATGGGGTATATGCAGGAGAGACCACACCGTGATGACTATGGTGGTCTGGGAGGAAGGAGGGCAAGAGTGGTGAGGCTTGACCTAAATGGGGTATATGCAGGAGAGACCACACCGTGATGACTATGGTGGTCTGGGAGGAAGGAGGGCAAGAGTGGTGAGGCTTGACCTAAATGGGGTATATGCAGGAGAGACCACACCGTGATGACTATGGTGGTCTGGGAGGAAGGAGGGCAAGAGTGGTGAGGCTTGACCTAAATGGGGTATATGCAGGAGAGACCACACCGTGATGACTATGGTGGTCTGGGAGGAAGGAGGGCAAGAGTGGTGAGGCTTGACCTAAATGGGGTATATGCAGGAGAGACCACACCGTGATGACTATGGTGGTCTGGGAGGAAGGAGGGCAAGAGTGGTGAGGCTTGACCTAAATGGGGTATTCCACGAGACCTATTATGGTTAAGGGGAGGTTTTTAGTTAGTTCGCTAGACCTCCATCAAGCTTAACATTACAGCTCCTAGACCCCCTTTCAAGATAAATTTGTACATTTTTCGGTAGAAAAATGTCCCGGCCGAAGGCCGGTTCCTCTCAAATTACAGGCTCGCTATCGCTCGCCAGGAAATAATCGACACCTAAATGGCACGAAAAGTCTTAAAATTGACAGAAATGGGGCGAAAGTTCTTAAAATCGCCAAACTAATGGGGTGAACGTCTTAAAATCTCAAAAGCAATGGGGCTAGACATGAGGGAGAAAGGGGTCAAGAAAAAATCCCTCGAGTGGAAATCTCCCCTTAATGTTTGCTACGGTCGCGCTAATAAGTCATGTCCCAGCTGTCACTACGTTTGGCTTGCTCTGGGCTGTATTAATGTCGGTCAGATGTTGAATAGGGTGGGTAAGTGTAGGAACATGGTTGTATATCTCACTCAAAAAGAAGAAATCATGTATTGCTGATACCAATTAATGATAAGACATAATTGGTGCAGAGACATCACTTATTAGCGCGATTGTACAATCGGGGGTATTAAGTGTTGTCATAGATTCCAGTGGGTTGCGCTCAAAAAGTGTTATTGGTATCTTTATAGTTACGGGAAAAGCACTTGTCCCTCAGAGTATTAGTCAGTGTCCGAAACTTTGTGAAATATCTGACAACACTTATTAACCTCGACTGTACAACAAACAGTGCATAACTTTTTATGGGATAATTATCGGGATACAGTTGATTTTAAAGAAAACAAATATTACTAAAACATTGAAAAACATGCAACCAAAAAATAAATAATGGATGAAAATGTGGAAAATATAATAATACAATCAAAACAAAAGGATAGATAAATATAAACAAACAAGAAATGCAACTCTGAGAAAAACACCGAAGAAAAAGTGGTGGCGCTATTACAAGATAATTATACAGAGAGTAAAAAGGCAAAACAAACCAAGAGAAACCAAGCCAGTGATTATCTTGTACGATAGAAACACCCAAATCTTTAAATAACCCAACAACAGAGAGAGAGAGAGAGAGAGAGTACAAAGGAGTACAAAGGAAATCAAGCAACAACAGATCTAGTGACCCTTCTGGGCTGCTTGTCCTCCAAAACACTGAGGATCAAGTATTCAAATAGTGGTTTAGAGTGGATAAGGGAACATTGGAAAGGGAACTACTGCCCTGGAACTAATGTCCGTGGCAGGATTAGGAAGTTAGTAGGGGACAGATGGGTTAGTAACTGAGGGGGGAATAAAATAAAGTTATTCATTTACAAACGCAGTCAGTCAGTTTGATGCGAAATATATGTCTAGGCGAAGTTTAAATTAATCAACGGTGCTGCAGTCTATAGCATCTCGGGGAAGCCCATTCCACAAGTTGACAACTGGATTGAAGAAGAATTTTTTAGCTTCGTGTGAGTTAAAAGATTTACTAATAATTTTGCACCCGTTTCCCCGCGTGTAATTAGATTGGTCGATAGTGAAGTAATTACTACAGTTCATATTGTCGATGCCTTTGATGATTTTGAACACTTGAATTAAGTCGCCTCTTGATCTGCGCTGGGTTAAAGGAAATAGATTTAATTCTTTAAGACGCTCCTCGTCTTAGAGAGAGAGAGAGAGAGAGAGTGTGTGTGTGTGTGTGTGTACAAAAGGAGTACAAAGGAAAACAAGCAACAACAGGTCATGCGACCCCTCGAGGTTACTTGCCCTCCAAAACACTGTTGTTCCAAGTGTTGCAACAGTATTTTAGAAAGCATGTGGGAAAGATTTGAGAAGGAAGTGCTGCCCTGGGGCTTAGTTCATGGCAGGGGAAATTATATTAAGATTTATTAGGTTATTGAACGAACACTACTAAAGAAAATATTTATTCAATTACAAATGCCGTCAACCTTGGGTTCAGGACAAGGTGCTTGTCTAGGCGAACTTTGAAGTCTATGACATCTCGGGGAAGTCCATTCCACAAGTTGACGACTCGATTGAAGAAGAAGTTCTTGGATTCGTTACAGTTGAATGATTTACCAATTATTTTGCAGCCATTTCCCCGCGTGTAGTTTGATCGGTCAATTGTAAAATATTGACTACAGTTCATGTTGTCGATGCCTTCAATGATCTTGAAAACTTGAATAAGGTCACCTCTTAATCTGCGCTTGGTTAATGGGTATAAATTTAGTTCTTTAAGACGTTCCTCGTATGGTTTGTTCCGAAGACAGGGTATCATAATTATTGGTAACTCTACGTTGAACTAGTTCCAATTTGTTTATATCTTTTTTATAGTAAGGGCACCACAACTGAAGTTTATGAAAATGTGCTCGCTTGAAATTTGGAACTTTCTCATTCCTGGTATTGAGTTTATTGCTATTAAATTTTATACTGAAAGTTATCGTACGGTGGTCACTATGGCGGAATTCATATGTATGTGTGTGTGTGTGTGTGTGTGTGTGTGTGTGTGTGTGTGTTACTCAGTTACTTGTTCGTCAAGGGGAATCCACGCAATGCGAGCTAAGCTCATTATTATCGCGCCTCCTTAACTGGGAATGTATTGCGTGAAATGCATGTTAAGTGTTTTATGTACTGTTGGAATGGCTGTGGATGTGTGTGTAGTCTGTATTTAGCCAATTGGCGACAACGGAAACGAAGGCTTAGGGTGGATCTGTATGGTACCATTCTCACTATAGACGGTACCGTCTCGCCCGAAGGCTTAGGTAGCCATCAGCTTAGGTGAACCATATGATACCCATCTCGCCTTGTACCATTTTTGCCAACCCCAGATGGGACGTCACAACGTCGTCCACTTATTCCAGGTACCTATTTACAGCTAGGTGAACTGAGGCTAACACATGAAAGGAGACAAGCCCAATTTGTCTCCGCCCGGCCGGGGGATTGAACCCCCGACCCCTCGTGTGTGAGACGAGAGCTCTACCTACTAGGCTACGGGCTGTGTGTGTGTGTGTGTGTGTGTGTGTGTGTGTGTGTGTGTGTGTGTGTGTGTGTGTGTGTGTGTGTGTGTGTGTGTGTGTGTGTGTGTGTGTGTGTGTGTGTGTGTGTGTCAATCTAATTCTATGGCCCGACATATTGATGCCTTAATGGGAGGCAGACCGTTTTTTCTGGACCCCCTTCTCCCTAATGTTTAGCCCCACTAGTTTTGAGATTAGAAGACGTTGGGCCCATTAGTTTGGCGGTTTTAACAACTTTCGCCTCATTTCGTTGCCAATATTAAGACCTTTCGGGCCATTTAGGTGTCGATTATTTCCTGGCGAGCGTTAGCGAGCCTGCAATTTTAAGAGGAACCGGCCGATTTTTCTACCGAAAAATTTACAAATTTATCTTGAGGGGGGGGGGGGTCTAGGGTATGTTTTTCTAAGCTTGATGGAGGTCTAGGGAGAAAACTAAACAAATATATGAATACATGAATTAATAGACCAAACAAACGTCCAGCCTCCCCTTAACCCCTTCTGTACCGGCGACGTCCTGACTTTTTCCTTATTTTCCTTTATTTTTTCCTTATATTCCTTGACTTTTTCCTTGTTGCCTTTATTTTTTCCTTATACTCCTTAACTTTTTTCATATTTTAATTTTATTTTGTCCTTATACTCCTTGACTTTTTCCTTATTTACCTTTATTTTTTCCTTATACTCCTTGACTCTTTCCTCATTTTCCTTTATTTTTTCCTTATACTCCTTGACATTTTCCTTATTTACCTTTATTTTTTCCTTATACTCCTTGACTTTTTCCTCATTTTCCTTTATTTTGTCCTTATACTCCTTGACATTTTCCTTATTTACCTTTATTTTTTCCTTATACTCCTTGACTTTTTCCTTGTTTACCTTTATTTTTTCCTTATACACCTTGACTTTTTCCTTGTTTTCCTTTATTTTTTCCTTATACTCCTTAACTTTTTCCTTGTTATTCTCAACTGTGTTTTGATCATACTCCTCGATTTTGTCCATATTCTCCTTGATTTATCCCTTTTCTCTTTTACTGTTTCAATATTATTCTGGACGGTTTTCCTTATATTTCTTATTTTCCTTGACTAAAATACCTGAAAAGTCAAGTCAAATTAGAAAAAAGTTAAACAAATAAGGAAAAGGGAGATATTGGAGTATACAGAGAGGAAAGTATAAACATTTGGCACCAAGATGGCGGAGGTTGGCCGATTACTGTTACTATAGGGTCTCTGCCCAGCAAGGAACGTTAATAGAACAGCAATTGAAATGAAAGACAAAAAACAGTTGATTAAAAGGGATTACGAGGGGAGATGGGGGATGATAAAGAGTGTGTGTGGGTGGGTGTGGGTGTATGTGTGGGTAGGTGTGTTTGGGTGTGGGTAGGTGTGTTTGGGTGTGTGTGGGTGTTTGTGTGCATATGTGTAAGTGTGGGTGGGTATGTGTGTGTGGGTGGGTGTTTGTGGGTGGGTGGGTTGGTGTGTGGGTAGGTGTGTTTGGGTCTGTGTGGGTGGGTGTGGGTGTTTGTGTGCATATGTGTAAGTGTTGGTGGGTATGTGTGTGTGGGTGGGTGGGTGTGGGTGTGTTTGTGGGTGGGTGGGTTGGTGTGTGGGTAGGTGTGTTTGGGTCTGTGTGAGTGGGTGTTTGTGTTCATATGTGTAAGTGTGGGTGGGTGTGGGTGGGTGGGTGTGTGGGTGGGTGTTTGTGTGCACATGTGTAAGTGTGAGTATGGGTGGGTGGATGTGTGTGGGTGGGTTGGTGTGTATGTGGGTGGGTGTGGGTGTGTTTGTGTGCATGTGTATGTGTGTGTCTGTATAACGTTTTTAATTAGATGACATTTTTTCCACCGCTGAGGGTTCAGTCTAATAGTTAATTGATGTTGTACTTTTTGTTGGTGGTTACGAGAGAGATTACCTGTGTGGATAAGACAGGTTTGGTGTGTAGGGTAACAAATATTACTATATATATATATATATATATATATATATATATATACTGTACAGTGTATAAAATTAATTATATCACACAAGATAGATGGTCTGATCATACCAGCCAATTGTCTTTCATGAATACATATTAGCCTATGTATTTATTACTATATAGCTGATATGATCTGCCCATCAATCTAATGGACATATCTTCATTAGGAAACACGCAAGACCTCACGAACAATTGTTAGTAGCTGTACAATCGGGGGTATTAAGTGTTGTCATAGATTCCAGTGGTTTTCGCTCAACAAGTGTTATTGATATCTTTATAGCTACTAGCAAAAGTGCTTATCCCTCACAGTATTAGTCAGTGTCCGAAACTTTGTGAAATATCTGACAAGACTTATTATCCTCGACTGTACATGTAATTCACCACTTGCGAGTGTCGTTCTATAAGGAAGTTGGAGCCGTAGACATAGATATTTAGCAGAATTACCAGTTAAAATACGGTCGTAGTGCTTTCGTAGATACATAAAACCCAATTCAACACACTATTTATGAATCAGAAACCTACCTCATCTTTATATAGCTGTTTTATGTCCATGTTTACGGCTACAACTTCCTTATAGAACGCAACTCGCAAGTGGTCTATTGACAAGTGTAGAGAAGACAGTGACAAGTACAGTCCCGCAAATAAATGTTTGTTCAAATATGTTTTGATCAATAATTGGTATCAGCAATATCGTAGCTTCATTTTTTCATATCGAGTGAAATATACAAACATGGTCCTACACTTACCCACCCTAATCAACATCTGACAGACATTAATGCAGCACAGAGCGAGCCAAACGTAATGACAGCTGGGACATGACTTATTAGCGCCACTGTACTTATCTTTATTAATGGTGTAATGGGTAGAGCGTGTACGTTCTGTATGAGATGTCCTGGGTTCGAATCCTGAGAGAATCACATGTTTTCCTTAATTTAATTTAGGGGTGATATTTGTGTTAAGGGGAGATTTCCACTTGAGGGATTTTTTTCTGGACCCCTTTCTCCCTCATGTTTAGATCTATAGTTTTTGAGATTTTAATACGTTCGCCTCAATATTTTGGCGATTTTAAGAACTTTCACCCCATTTCTGTCAATTTTAAGACCTTTCGTGCAATTTAGGTGTCGATTTTTTCCTGGCGAGCGAAAGCGAGCCTGTAATTTAAGAGGAACCGGCCTTCGGCCAAGACATTTTTCTACCGAAAAATGTACAAATTTATCTAGAAAGGGGGTCTAGGGGGTGTAATTTTAAGCTTGATGGAGGTCTAGGGAACAGGCTAAAAACCTCCCCTTAACCCCTTCAGTACCGGTGACGTCCTTTTCAGTACATTCTGGCCACTGTTAGATGATTGTCAGCTTAGGAAGGACGTCTACCAATGCAAAGGCTACAAACTATCTGAATCAATCCTACCATATATCCTTCCTGAGCTTCATAAATCCGTCTAAATGTACAATATCTGACTAACACTTATTAACCTTGACCGTACCTCTAATCAAATACAAAGACCACCGGTACAGTCTGGGTTAAGGGGAGGAAGCCCGTTTTCCTGGACACCCTTCTCCCTAATGTTTAGCCCCACTAGTTTTGAGATTATAAGAACGCCCATTAGTTTGTCGATTTTAACACCTTTTGCCCCATTTCATTGTCAATTTAAAGACCTTTCGTGCCATTTAGGCGTCGATTATTTCCTGGCGAGCGTCAGCGAGCCTGCAACTTTAAGAGGAATCGGCCTTCGGCCGGGACATTTTTCTACCGAAAAATGTACAAATTTATCTTGAAGGGGGGTCTAGGGGGTGTTTTTCTAAGCTTGGAGGTGAAAGCATGTATGAGGGTGCAAAGGCGGCAGTACGTGTGGAGAGTGAGCAGAGCGAGTTCTTTGACCTGAATGTTGGTTTGAAACAGGGTGTGTGATGTCCCCGTGGTTGTTTACTGTATATATGGATGGAATCGTGAAAGAAATATTATCAAGAGCAGTGGATGTTGGTGTATCGCTGAAAAGGGAGGGAATTGAGTGGAAGCTACCTATACTGCTGTTTGCGGATGATACAGTTCTGATGAGTGATAATGAATGGGAGTTGCAGGGTCTGGTAAATGAGTTTGGAACAGTGTGCGAAAAACGGAATTTGAAGGTAAATGCGGGGAAGAGCAAGGTTATGGTCTTCGAAAGGGGTGAAGTCACAGAGTGTGAGGTGAAGCTGAACGGTCAGGCTATGGAGATCGTCAACTCTTTTAAGTATCTGGGCAGTGTGTTGAGTAAAGATGGGACTATGGATGAAGAAGTGCGGGAGAGGGTACAACAGGGGAAGAGTGTTGTTGGAATGCTGAAAGCAGTAACAAGAAATAGGGTGGTCAGTATGGAAGTGAAGAAGTCCTTGCATGACAGTGTGGTAATCCCGACACTGACTTACGGAAGCGAAGCATGGACGTTGGTTGAGAGACTCAGACCAAGAGTGAGAGCAGTGGAAATGAATTACTTAAGAAGTGCGTGCGGAGTTACATGGAGGGATAGACAGACTAATGAGGAAGTAAGAAGGAGGTGTGGTGTGGAGGTAGATGTGCTGGAAAGTCTGAAAAGGAATAACTTGAGATGGTTCGGCCATATGGAACGTATGGAAAGCGAGAGAATGACTAAGAGGGTGTACGAGAGCGAGGTGGAGGGACAGAGAGGGAGAGGTAGACCGAAAGAGAGGTGGAAGGATGGAGTGAGGAAGTATATGAACGAAGGCGGTGCTGGTTGGGGGGAGGGGCTTCGACTGACTTAGACAGAGGTGCATGGGGGCGGTTCGTTCGTGGCCACCCCTTCGGGGATCACTGCGTCAGGCAATAGATAGATAGATAGATAGATGGAGGTCTAGGGAGGAAACTAAAAACATATATGAATAAATGAATTAATAGAGCAAACAAACGGCCAGTCTCCCCTTAAGAACGATGTTAGAATAATTACAAGGATAAAACTGTGAAGGAACGTGTGTCATTTGTCCTGGTGACTGATTGGGTGTGTAGTCACGAATGGTGCAGCATGGGCAGGGGGGCTGTAAGAGAGAGTTTGATCTTATGTATATATTGGTTTCTAAGATGCTAATTTGTTTATCTCTTATTATTGTTTAGCTTCCTCCCCAGACCTCTATCAAGCTTTAAAAAAAAAACCTAGACTCCCTTTCAAGATAAATTTGTAGGCCTTCACAATTTTCTACCGAAAAATGTACTCTTAAACTACACTCTTAAATATAATACTCTTAAACTACAGGCTCGCTATCGCTCGCCAGGAAAAAAATTACACCTAAAGGGCAGGAAAGGTCTTACAATTGACAGAAATGAGGCGAGTAATGGAACGCGAGTCATTTGTCCTGGTGACTGACTGTGTGTAGTCACGAATGGTGGTATTAGGGTGTAAGAGAGAGGGGTCTTATTTATCTTTAGTCGCCATTTTGGTGCACTCGGATGCCATAGGGTGGTATCTTAACCCCTTCTTTACCGGCGACATCTGTTTAACTCTCTCCTGGCTAAAGTTAGACGATTTGATTCAGTTTAAAAATTACATCCAGCAATAATTTACAGGCTTCAAATTATCTCACTTAGCCCTTTATACTACCACAGATCCTTCATAAACTGGACTTAGCCCTTTACGCTACCACAGATCCTTCATTAACTGGACTTAGCCCTTTATACTACCACAGATCCTTCATTAACTGGACTTAGCCCTTTATACTACCACAGATCCTTCATAAGCTGGACTTAGCCCTTTATACTACCACAGATCCTTTATAAACTGGACTTAGCCCTTTATACTACCACAGATCCTTCATAAACTGGACTTAGCCCTTTATACTACCACAGATCCATCATAAACTGGACTTAGCCCTTTATACTACCACAGATCCTTTATAAACTGGACTTAGCCCTTTATACTACCACAGATCCTTCATTAACTGGACTTAGCCCTTTATACTACCACAGATCCTTCATAAACTGGACTTAGCCCTTTATACTACCACAGATCCTTTATAAACTGGACTTAGCCCTTTATACTACCACAGATCCTTCATAAACTGGACTTAGCCCTTTATACTACCACAGATCCATCATAAACTGGACTTAGCCCTTTATACTACCACAGATCCTTTATAAACTGGACTTAGCCCTTTATACTACCACAGATCCTTCATAAACTGGACTTAGCCCTTTATACTACCACAGATCCTTTATAAACTGGACTTAGCCCTTTATACTACCACAGATCCTTCATTAACTGGACTTAGCCCTTTATACTACCACAGATCCTTTATAAACTGGACTTAGCCCTTTATACTACCACAGATCCTTCATTAACTGGACTTAGCCCTTTATACTACCACAGATCCTTTATAAACTGGACTTAGCCCTTTATACTACCACAGATCCTTCATTAACTGGACTTAGCCCTTTATACTACCACAGATCCTTCATTAACTGGACTTAGCCCTTTATACTACCACAGATCCTTCATTAACTGGACTTAGCCCTTTATACTACCACAGATCCTTCATTAACTGGACTTAGCCCTTTATACTACCACAGATCCTTTATAAACTGGACTTAGCCCTTTATACTACCACAGATCCTTCATTAACTGGACTTAGCCCTTTATACTACCACAGATCCTTTATAAACTGGACTTAGCCCTTTATACTACCACAGATCCTTCATTAACTGGACTTAGCCCTTTATACTACCACAGATCCTTTATAAACTGGACTTAGCCCTTTATACTACCACAGATCCTTCATAAACTGGACTTAGCCCTTTATACTACCACAGATCCTTTATAAACTGGACTTAGCCCTTTATACTACCACAGATCCTTCATTAACTGGACTTAGCCCTTTATACTACCACAGATCCTTTATAAACTGGACTTAGCACTTTATACTACCACAGATCCTTCATAAACTGGACTTAGCCCTTTATACTACCACAGATCCTTTATAAACTGGACTTAGCCCTTTATACTACCACAGATCCTTCATTACTGGACTTAGCCCTTTATACTACCACAGATCCTTTATAAACTGGACTTAGCCCTTTATACTACCACAGATCCTTCATAAACTGGACTTAGCCCTTTATACTACCACAGATCCTTTATAAACTGGACTTAGCCCTTTATACTACCACAGATCCTTCATTAACTGGACTTAGCCCTTTATACTACCACAGATCCTTTATAAACTGGACTTAGCCCTTTATACTACCACAGATCCTTCATAAACTGGACTTAGCCCTTTATACTACCACAGATCCTTTATAAACTGGACTTAGCCCTTTATACTACCACAGATCCTTCATTAACTGGACTTAGCCCTTTATACTACCACAGATCCTTTATAAACTGGACTTAGCCCTTTATACTACCACAGATCCTTCATTAACTGGACTTAGCCCTTTATACTACCACAGATCCTTTATAAACTGGACTTAGCCCTTTATACTACCACAGATCCTTCATTAACTGGACTTAGCCCTTTATACTACCACAGATCCTTCATTAACTGGACTTAGCCCTTTATACTACCACAGATCCTTCATTAACTGGACTTAGCCCTTTATACTACCACAGATCCTTTATAAACTGGACTTAGCCCTTTATACTACCATAGATCCTTTATAAACTGGACTTTGCCCTTTATACTACCACAAATCCTTTATAAACTGGACTTAGCCCTTTATACTACCACAGATCCTTTATAAACTGGACTTAGCCCTTTATACTACCACAGATCCTTCATAAACTGGACTTAGCCCTTTATACTACCACAGATCCTTCATAAACTGGACTTAGCCCTTTATACTACCACAGATCCTTCATAAACTGGACTTAGCCCTTTATACTACCACAGATCCTTCATTAACTGGACTTAGCCCTTTATACTACCACAGATCCTTCATTAACTGGACAAAATCGTCTGAATGTAGCTACATTTAAAAAGACGTCCGGTATGGAAGGGGTTAAGGGCGGGATGGGCTATTTATGTGTTAATTTATTTATCTAATATGTTTTAGTTTCCCCCTCAGACCTCTATCAAGCTTAAGGGGAGGTTTTTAGTTAGTTCGCTAGACTTCCATCAAGCTTAACATTACAGCCCCTAGACCCCCTTTCAAGATAAATTGGTACATTTTTCGGTAGAAAAATTTCCCGGCCGAAGGCCGGTTCCTCTTTAATTACAGGCTCGCTATCGCTCGCCAGCAAAAAATCAACACCTAAATGGCACGAAAAGTCTTAAAATTTACGAAAATGGGGCGAAAGTTCTTAAAATCGCCAAACTAATGGGGCGAATGTCTTAAAATATCAAAAGCAATGGGGCTAAACATGAGGGAGAGGGGGGTCTAGAAAAAAATCCCTCAAGTGGAAATCTCCCCTTAAAGAAACGCCCCCCTAGACCCCCTAGAGCTCTCCTGCACGTCTGCCGCGGCACTGAGACTCTCACCCCTTGTCTCTGTCTCGCGAGATATATTCAGTGTTGCGCAAGGCGGTTGTAGCTTGTAGCGCGACATTGATAATTATTAGCGAACATTGCCGATGTCTATGGTAGCGCTGCGGATGAACCCCCTGCGCTACGAAGCTCGTTCTGGTGTCATTTTAACCCTCTCCGACATATGACGTGATTTTGAGCCTATTAGGGATACTTTAAAGCCTTTGTTACCATCAGGGGTATTTAGAAACCTTTAGTTTAGTTACTTCAACCTCTGCAGTTGTCTTTGAGTTAGCTGTGGGCAGAAAACTAATTTTGGAGAGGTAATTATAAGAGTGAGAGAACTGTATTTCTTATTGCTAATCTGGCAACCTCTGCGTCATATGTGCGTGAAAAGGTTAAAGCTATTTTCTTCTAGTTTTGTTTTGCTGCAAACATTAAATTTCATTCAGGCACTAGCTTAAGCAATTCGGAGTGCCTGAATGAGCCCTTATATAGCGGAAATATACCCACACTGATTGGGTTAATAATATAAATACATCCTCCCCTTAATATACCCACACTGATTGGGTTAATAATATAAATACATCCTCTCCTTAATATACCCACACTGATTGGGTTAATAATATAAATACATCCTCCCCTTAATTATTATTGTGAATTATGTTACTCCCTACTAATTATTATTGTGAATTATGTTACTCCCTACTAATGCTTGTGTTGTTTGTGTGTTGCAGGGCCCCGTGCAGTTCAACAAGGACAACACCAGGAAGGGCTACATCCTCCTGAAGCAGTTCCAAGGTGAGTGTGTGTGTGTGTGTGCGAGATAGAGGGGGTTACAGTTCAACAAGGACACCACCAGGTGTTGAATCTTTTTAAATCTACAATTCTAACTTCCAGCCATGGTTGCGTGTTGTATTCATATTGAGACTAAACATTTTGCTATGATCCTCATTGTCAAACCCATTAAGTCTTTTAAAAACTTAATGAGCTGACCTCGTAATCTGCATGTTTCCAACGAAAAGAGATCAAGAGCTCTCAACCAGTCCTTATAACTCAGCCTTCTAACGATGGAATAAGCTTGTACTCTTTCCAATCCCTCTATTTCTTTCCTGAGTGCTGGAGACCAGAATTGAACAGCATACTCCAGGAGAGGCTGTGTCAGAGCATTGTAAAGTGTGAGGACTGTTTCCTTATTTCTATACTTAAATTGCCTCTTAATATAGCCCAATAATTTCTGCGCTTTCTTCTCTACTTCAATGCACTGCTTGGAAAACTTTAGGTCACTGCTAATCAGAACACCCAAATTCTTTTCCAAGTCAGTCACTTCCAGAGGCATTACCAATTGTGAATAGCCTGAATTGGGGTTTGCTTGGCCGATATGCATCACCTTGCATTGTTCCAAGTTTAGAGGAATCTGCCATGTCTCCGACCATTCACCCAGTCTGTCCAGGTCCATCCTGATCTGTTCAAGCCCTTTGGGGTCTTTCACATTCATTCCAAGATTCACGCCATCGGCAAACTTAGAGATCACACTCAACAGACCAATATCTATGTCATTGACATATATGATAAACAGAAGTGGGCCAAGGACAGATCCCTGTGTAACTCCAGAAGTGACTGAAGTCCACTCAGAAGAAACACCATTGATTACCACTCGTTGTTGTCTAACTGTTAGCCAACTTTCTAATCAATTTGCGACCTCTGTATTGATACCTAGCGCACTCACTTTTGACATTAGCCTGCAATGAGGCACTTTGTCAAAAGCTTTTTTGAAATCTAAGTAAAGGATGTCTATGGCTCTACTTTTGTCATATTCACTCTGCATTTCATGGACAAATTCCAGCAAATTGGTAAGACATGATCGGTGTCGCCTGAATCCATGTTGGGAATCTGTAATTAAATTGTGGGTTTCTAAGTAGTCAACTATCCTTGTAAGATTTGTATTATGATAGAAGTCAAGCTAATTGGTCGATGATTCTTGGGACACTCTTAATCCACTTTCTAAAAGATTGGGGTCACATTGGCCAGAGAGAGAGATAGAGAGAGAGAGTGTGTGTGTGTGTGTGTAAGTGTATGTGTGTGTGAGAGAGAGAAAGAAAGAGAGAGAGAGCGGGAATGAAACTGAGTGTGTGTGTGGTAGTGGGTGAAAGACAGTAAATTATGACTACGAACATTAATTCTTATTCTCCTTTCTGAATAATGTTGAGCCAAAAATTAAATTACCCGAGATTTGTAGTTGGAAAGAGCGAGAGAGAGAGAGAGAGAGAGAGAGAGAGAGTGAGTGAGTGAGTGAGTGAGTGAGTGAGTGAGTGAGTGAGTGAGAGTGTCTGTGTAAGAAAATGAATGAGAGAATGAGAGAGAGAGAGAGAGAGAGAGAGAGAGAGATTGGGGGGGGGGGATGGGTGGCTGGCTCACTAGTTTCCATTTTTCCTACACTAAGTGAGAATTACTAGTCCCAGGGTACACATTACTTTGATTATGTGTGTGTGTGTGTGTGTGTCAGTGCCAGACGTGCCCATCTTCGCAGGGGAGCGTGCTGCCCCTTCGAACAGTCTGCTGCACCAAATCACCACCCAGAACGAGGGGCGGTGCACTCCTCGGTGCCGCTAGAAGTGTGGCGAACTCAACACAAGTAACACAAGCAAGATAGATAGATAGATAGTTAGAATACAAAGGAGTACAAAGGAAATCAAGCAACAACAGATCTAGTGACCCTTCTAGGCTGCTTGTCCTCCAAAACACTGAGGATCAAGTGTCCAAACAGTGGTTTAGAGTGGGTAAGGGAACATTGGAAAGGGAACTACTGCCCTGCCACTAACGTGGCAGGACTAGGAAGTTAGTAGGGGACATATGGGTTAGTAACTGAGGGGAGGATAAATAGAGGATACATATGTAGATAGATTGATATATACAGAACATAGATAAATGGATAGGTAGATAGAGATAGATAGATAAATAGAGATAGATAGATAGATAGATATAAATTAGTAGATAGATAAAATTATATACATAGATAGATACATAGACATATAAGAATATGTATATATAAACAATGAAAGAAACCAACACATCAAGGAGCTAAACGAATAATATTTCCCAAGCCTTTTGCGGTAAGATTAGTGGTCGAGAGAGATGAGCCTCAACCTTCCTGTTGTGATGTTCTGGCGGGCGATGTTGGCAGCTGGTACAAGGAGAGAGAGAGAGAGAGAGAGAGAGAGTAGGAGGGGGGAGGGAAAGTAAAAGAATGAATGAGAAGAGAGGGAAATAAGACTGAGATTTCTGTTGTGATGGTGATGAAGATATCCTGGGAGGCTATATATGTTGGCAGCTGGAACAAGGAGAGAGAGAGAGAGAGAGAGAGAGAGAGAGAGAGAGAGAGAGAGAGAGAGGGAGAGGGGGGGGATAGTAGGAGGAGAAGTAATATAATAAATTAGGAGAGAGGGAGATAAGATTGAGATTCTTGTGATGATGGTGATGATGTCCTGAGGGCCGATGTTGGCAGCTGGTACAAGAAGAGAGAGAGAGAGAGAGAGTAGGAGGGGCGGGGGGGGGGTGAGGAATAGAATAAATGAGGTGAGAGGGAGATAAGATTGAGATTCCTGTGATGATGGTAATGATGCCCTGAGGGCCGATGTTGGCAGCTGGTACAAGAAGAGAGAGAGAGAGAGAGAGTGAGTGAGTTACCTACAGAGTTACCATATACCTCTGGACCGTATGGGCCGGAAGGCCCTGGCTGAAGCCTCCACATCGACTCAGGAATCTCGCAGAGCCTCCAGACGATCCGATGGGGGTGGGAGGTGACATACTAATCACTTACAAAAAAAACCACTTCTGGTATTGTCAGGTGGGCATCGAGTTGGTTCTTAAACATATTGATAGATGCACTGGCAATTACATTATTTGGTAGTTTGTTCCACTCGTTTATTATACTATACCTAAAGAAGTTCTTAGTGACGTCTAGGTTAGCTCTTCTGGTTAGCAGTTTCATGCCGTTATTTCGAGTGGGATGATAATTCAAAGAGAACAATGCATTTGTGTCTACTCTGTCAAAACCTTTAAAGATTTTGAAACATTCAATAAGTTGGCCCCTTAATCTTCTCTTCTTGAGTGAGAATAAGTTATTTTTTTCAGTCTTTTATCATATGTTTTGTTTTTCAGAGCTGGGATTAGTTTGGTCGCTCTTTTCTGTACTCTCTCCATCATTTCAATGTCTTTTACTAGGTATGGCGACCAGAACTGCAAAACTGTATTCAAGGTGCGGTCTTACTAGGGTCTTGTAGAGTGGTATCATTATATCTTCACTCATATAGTTGAAGGTCCTCTTGATGTAACCTAGCATTCTATTGGCCTTGTTCGTTGCTGCTGTGTATTGGCCTGGTGATTTTAGGTTGTCTGTAATGATTATACCGAGATATTTGACCTTTGGAACTTTATTTATAATATGGTCAAAGAGGCTGTATTCATAGTTCTTGTTTGAGTTGCCACATTGAATTAATTGGCATTTATCAATATTGAAAGGCATTTGCCACTTTACGGAGAGAGAGAGAGAGAGTGAGAGTGGGGTGGGGGAGGGGGGAAGTAATAGAAGAAATGAACTGAGAGGGAGATAAGATTGGGATTCCTGTGATGATGTAGTTACATAGATATTCAGACTGCACAGACCGCAACGGTCCCTAGTAGACAGTCGGGGCTTGATTCTAACATAAATTAGCTACAAAATGTAAGATTAAGACAACAAGGCAAAAAGGCTGTCTCCCCACCCACCACTCCCTCCGGACTTTGGGTCGGCATGAAATTTAGTTAGGGAAAAAAAGGCCTCCAGCAGAAGAAGAACATTTATACTAGGAAATTCATATTAAAGAAAGACATTTAGGAATACTGTATACTGCTGATACTTAAACCTAACAACGTAAGTTTATTATATATATTTTTATGTCTTTACCTATATTACTTCAACCTCCTCGAAATGGGTGTCTAGTCTCCTTTTGAATAAGTCAATTGTATTACATTGCACCACTTTCTCTGGCAGTTTGTTCCACTCGTTGACCACACTGTAGGTGAAGAAGTGGACATCGAGATTCGCCCTCATGATATTTAAAGTAATTCTATTTCTGAGAGTTGATGAGCTATACTATATTTTGAACAGAGACTCACACATACATTTCGTCAAAGCCCTATAATATCTTGAAACACTTGATTATTGATCTCGCAATCTTCTTTTCTTAAGTGAAAATAATATTTTTGTATTCTTTCATAATAATGATGTATTTCTCAGTGACGGTATCAACTTTATTGCTCTACGCTGCACTAATGAGAGAGAGAGAGAGAGAGAGAGAGAGAGAGAGAGAGAGAGAGAGAAAGAGAGAGAGAGAGAGAGAGAGAGAGAGAGAGAGAGAGAGAGAGAGAGAGAGAGAGAAAAGAGAGAGAGAGAGAGAGGAGAGAGAGGATGAGAGAGAGAGAGAGATAGAGTTAGAGAGAGAGAGAGATAGAGAGAGAGAGAGAGAGAGAGAGAGAGAGAGAGAGAGAGAGAGAGTGAGAGAGAGAGAACAACAACAACAACACCTAAGTTTAGCTACAATGTCCTAGGGGGCAATATTGGAAGGGGGAACATGTACAGCCTTAGAGGAAAGACAAATAAAAGATCTTAGTGTTATGTGTTTAAAGAGAGAGAGAGAGAGAGAGAGTAGGGAAGAAGGAAGGGAGGGGGGGGGGGGGGGGGGGCAGAGAATATTATATATACATTTTACCATTTCCGACTAAGATTAATTACACTGTCCCGGGAAGCAATGTTATATTGCCAACGAGAACATTTAGAGGAGGCGTAGAGGAGAGAACAAACTGTGTCTGTGTTTTGGTGTTTACTAGAGAGAGAGAGAGTTACACAGATACTCAGATCACACAGACTTTGTGTTCCCTACTAGGTGGTCCGGCCTTAATACTACTAGACAGGGGTAGTTTATAGTAAAAGAACAGGACATCAAAGTAGAAGGCTCTCTCCCCACCCTCTGCTCCCTCCGGCTAAAAAGCCATACCGGAAAATAGGATGAAGTGTAACCTTATGGGTCAGGAAATGCCCACAAGGAAAGTGTTTATTAAGTATGAAAACAAATTAGTTTGAAAGGGAAATTACACATACCTACTGATAAATTCATATGAATCCAATCTTCATCAGATGATCGTCCAGTCTTTTCTTAAACGTGTCAATAGAATTACTGTCGACCACCTCCCTTGGTAAACTATTCCACTCTCTAACCACACTGTATGTGATTTTTTTGTTTTTAACATCTAGGCATGCCATTTTTCTAATTAATTTCATTCCATTACCTCGGGTTGCAGCATTGTTATTTATCGTGAACAGTGCACTGATATCTACTCTGTCAAATCCTTTAAGTATCTTAAAACACTCAATAAGGTGGCCTCGCAACCTCCGTTTCCTTAGCGACAACACATTTAATGTCTTTAATCTTTCATAATATGGCTTGTTTTTCAGAGAGGGAATCAACTTAGTTTTTCTACGCTGCACAGATTGGAGTTTGTTAATGTCTTTCTTGAGATACGGGGACCAGAACTGAACGCCATATTCAAGATGGGGTCTAACAATGCTTTTGAATAACGGCAAAATAATGTTTTCGTTTTTATAGGTAACATTCTTTTGATAAATCCCAAGGCTTTGTTAGCTTTATTTGCCGCAGCCGCACATTGCTCTGAGAGTTTTAGGTTTTCTGATTTTATAACCCCGAGATCTTTAACCTTAGAGTTGCTATTATTGGTTGGCCTTTCATTTGATAATCATACTTTTTGTCTTTTGAGCCAACATGCAAAATTTGACATTTGTTAACAATAAAGGGCATTTGCCACTTTTCTGACCAATCCACTATTTTGCTTAAGTCGGACTGTAGGCTATTTCTGTCTTCCTCATTCAAGACTATGTTCCCTATTTTTGTATCGTCAAGACTATGTTCCCTATTTTTGTATCGTCAAGACTATGTTCCCTATTTTTGTATCGTCAGCAAATTTGGAGATAAAGTTATTCAGACCTACATCAATATCATATATATGTATGATAAATAAAATTGGACCAAGGACCGATTCTTGAGGCACACCGCTGGTAACAGCCACCCAATCTGATTCTACACCATTAATAACAACTCTTTGCTTTAGGCCACTGCACTCCACAAACGCTCTTCTCACAGACCTTACACAAAGAGCTTTCGACGGCATCAACTCAGCTAGACCACCACACAGATCACTATTAGCCACATTCGACATTAGTAAAGCCTTCGATGCCATCCCCCGCCACAACCTAACAAACAAAATCTACAACACAAAAATGCGCAACAACACAAAAAGGTGGCTGGCCAACTTCCTAGCAGGCAGATGTGCACACGTATCTTTTGCCGGTCAGTCATCTACAATCAGAAACTTTCCAAACGGAGTCCCACAAGGATCCGTCCTATCGACCGCACTCTTCAATCTGTACATGCACGATATAACTACACCCAATACGCCCCAAATAAACTTAGCCTCCTATGCAGATGACATAACACTCACATGCACACACCATGACCCAAAAAGAGCAACAGATCTCCTTCAACCCTATCTCAACACACTACATGGCTGGTGCACTACAAACAGACTTAATCTAGCCCCAGCCAAATCCACCGCAACCCTGCTCACAAGTTGGACAGGAGAACACGAATACATCCCTCAACTCACCATAAACAACACACCCCTAACACATACACACACACCCAAAATCCTAGGAGTAACATATGATACTCATATGACATTCAAACAGCACACCACAAACATTAAAAAGAAACTGACACCCAGACTTAACGCCCTCAGGTCACTTGCTCACACAAAATTTGGACACAACAAAGAAACTACCACCACAGTATATAAACAATACATAAGATCAGTGATGGAATACGCAAGCCCAGCCTGGGCTTCTAACCTAGCTGAAACACATCATAAGACCTTACAGACTATTCAAAACAAAGCCCTGAAGATCATTACAGGCTGCACAGCTACTGCACCCACAGATCACCTACATCAAGAAACCAAAATCCTCAAAGTCAAAGACCATCTGGACATGAGAGGCACTCAATTCCTGGCAGCAGCCTCCACGAACCAAGACCACCCACTAAACTACATTGCAACACACCCACAGACACCAAGAAATATCAAAACAACACCCAGCACACGGTATCACACACAATTATTGTCCTCTCTCCCTTCCTGCCCACCCCGAACCAACTTCCAGAAGCACATCCATACTCATATCTCTCACCGATCCATCCACTCACTCACAGACAACACACAGCTGCATGCACGACCTCCCGAAATCCATCCTTCCAAATCCTCCCTTCCTCGCGAGGACAGAGTCCACCTGGCCAGGCTGAGATGCAGACACCATCCAGCTCTCCTGAGCTATCAGAAGAGACTGGATGACTCCGTTGTCGACACCTGCCCGGGATGTAACACAGCACCCCATACCATTAAACACATCATAGAAGACTGCATTTTACACAACCACTTACGCCAACAACACAATCTACACTCAATGAGAACTCTGTGGGAAAGCCCGATCGTGGCCATGGCCTTCCTCAGGGACTCGGGGCTGTTCGGCCAGGCAGCTTAGGGAACAACAACAACAACAACAACTCTTTGCTTTCTGTTTGTAAGCCAGATATATATATATATATGTACCGGTATATATATATATATATATATATATATATATATATATATATATATATAATATATATATATAATATATATATATATATATATATATATATATATATACGGTACATAGCCCTTTGTCCCCTTAAGACTAGCTACAATGTCTTAGGGTGAAATATTGGCAAGGGGAACATGTACAGGCTTAGAGGAAAGACATCTATAAGACCCTATAGTGTTATGTGTTCAGAGAGAGAGAGAGAGAGAGAGTGAAAGAGAGAGGTTTGAGGGGAGGAGGGGGGGGGGGGGATGGGGGGAGAACATTATATATGCATTTTACCATTTCCGCCTAAGATTAATTACACTGTCCCAGGGAGCGATGTTGTCAACGAGAACATATAGAGACGAGAGGCATTTATGGAGGGATTGTTTGTGTTTTTGTGTTTACTAGAGAGAGAGAGTACAAAGGAGTACAAAGGAAATCAAGCAACAACAGATCTAGTGACCCTTCTAGGCTGCTTGTCCTCCAAAACACTGAGGATCAAGTGTCCAAACAGTGGTTTAGAGTGGGTAAGGGAACATTGGAAAGGGAACTACTGCCCTGCCACTAACGTGGCAGGACTAGGAAGTTAGTAGGGGACATATGGGTTAGTAACTGAGGGGAGGATAAAGTTATTCATTTACAAACGCAGTCAGTCGCGGGTTTGATGCGAGATATTTGTCTAGGCGGAATTTAAATGAATCAACGGTGCTGCAGTCTATAACGTCTCGGGGAAGCCCATTCCACAAGTTGACAACTCGATTGAAGAAGACATTCTTAGATTCGTGGAGTTAAAAGATTTACCAATAATTTTGCAACCGTTTCCCCGCGTGTAATTAGATTGGTCGATAGTGAAGTACTTACTACAGTTCATATTGTCGATGCCTTTGATGATTTTGAACACTTGAATTAAGTCGCCTCTTAATCTGCGCTGGGTTAAAGGAAATAGATTTAATTCTCTAAGACGCTCTTCGTATGGTTTGTTCTTTAGGCTAGGTATCATTTTTGGTAACTCTACGTTGAACTCGTTCTAGCTTGTTTATATCTTTTGGTAATAAGGGCATCAGGATTGAACGCAGTATTCCAGAAGAGGGCGGACTAAGGTTAAAGGGTTAGGATAACTTCTTTGGATTTATGCTCAAATGACCTGCCTATAAAGCCAATTATTTTGTTTGCCTTCTTAACAACTTCTGAACATTGTTGACTCGGTTTTAGGTTACTCGATATTGTTACTCCCAGATCAGTTTCTCTGTTTACATTCTTAAGCGGAGTGCCATTCATCGAATAGTTTTGCTTTCTCATTTAGGTATCCGACATGTAGTACTTTACATTTATCCGCATTGAAACTCATTTGCCAAATTTGGGCCCAACATGACAATTTATCTAGATTGTGTTGCATATCGTCAACTTGTTCTTTTGAGAGTACGCTATTTGCAATTTTTGTATCGTCAGCAAATTTTGAGATTGTGCAAGTGAGACCCTCATCTATGTCGTTGATGTAAATTAGAAAGAGATTGGTCCTAGTACCGATCCCTGGGGTACCCCGCTACTTACATTGGTCCATTTAGATGCCTTACCGTTTATGACTACCCTTTGCTTTCTGTTGCTGAGCCAATTTTCTATCCATTTCAACACACCGTCTTGTATTCCATGCGCTTTTAGTTTTAGCAGTAAACGTTTGTGGGGAACTTTGTCAAAGGCCTTTTGAAAATCAAGGTATATAATATCTACAGCTTTTACTCTCATCGTAGAGGTTGAGGATATCGTGGAAGAAGTCTAAGAGGTTTGTTAAACAGGAACGTTTTTTACGAAAGCCGTGTTGAGTATCTTTAAGTATGTTATTTTCCTCTAAGTGATTTACGAGTCTGTCTCGTATGACCGTTTCTAGCATTTTACATACAACTGAGGTTAAGCTAATTGGACGATAGTTACTGGGTAGGGATTTGCTGCCTTTTTTGAATATCGGTGTTACGTTGGCTAGCTTCCACTGATCAGGCATAGTTCCAGAGAGAGAGAGAGAGAGAGTTACAAGAATTTACAAAGAATAATTAGTATCTCGGACTTTGCGATCCATTCCGGGGAGAAACTCAAAGTGGAAGGAGAGACTGTTTAGTGCACTACACTCATTACAGAGTGTGCAAAATACTATCTACTCTCTTCTTTAACTGCTCTACTGAAGAACTGTTTACAACTTTGGAGAGAAGTGTGTTCCAGGTAGAACAAATCTTATATGTGAAAAAGTTTCCACAAATACTAGTGCTGAACCTTTTCAATTCTAGTTTCCAGCCATGGTTGCGTGGTTGCTATAATCCACATTGTCAAACCAATTAAGTATTTTAAAAACTTCAATGACCTGACCTCGTAATCTGCTTGCCTCCAACGGAAAGAGATCAAGAGCTCTACCGGTTCTCATAGCTCAGTCTTCTAAGCGATGATGGAATAAGCTTTGTAGCTCTAGCTTTACTCTTTCCAGTCGCTCTATTTCTTTCCTGAGTGCTGGAGACCAGAATTGAACAGCATATTCCAGGAGAGGCCGTATCAGAGCGTTGCAAAGTGTGAGGACTATTTCCTTATTTCTATACTTAAATTGCCTCATAATATAGCCCAATAATTGCTGAGCTTTCTTCTCTACTTCAATGCACTGCTTGGAAAACTTTATGTCACTGCTAATCAGAACACCCAAATCCTTTTCCAAGTGAATAACTTCCAGAGGCATTCTCTATAGTGAATAGCCTGACTTGGGGTTTGCTTGGCCGATATGCATCATCTTGCACGTTTCCAAGTTTAGAGGCATCTGCCATGTCTCCGACCATTCACCCAGTCTGTTGAGGTCCATCCTGAGCTGTTCAACCCCTTTGGGGTCTTTCACATTCATTCCAAGTTTTATGTAATCTGCAAACTTCGAGATCACACTCAACAGACCAATATCGATGTCATTGACATATATGATAACAGCAGTGGGCCAAGGACAGATCCCTGTGGAACTCCAGAAGTGACTGAAGTCCACTCAGAAGAAACACCATTGATTACCACTCGTTGTTGTCTACCTGTTAGCCAACTTTCTATCCAATTTGTGACCTCTGTATTGATACCTAGCGCACTCACTTTTGACATTAGCCTGCAATGAGGTACTTTGTTAAAAGTGTTTTGAAAATCAAGTAAAGGATGTCTATGGCTCTACTTTTGTCATACTCACTCAGCATTTCATGGACAAATTCCAGCAAATTGGTAAGACATGATCGGTGTTTCCTGAATCCTTGTTGGGAATCTGTAATTAAATTATGGATATCTAAGTATAGTCAACTATCTTGGCTAATAGTATCCCTTCTAAGAGTTTTACTTTGATAGAAGTCAAGTTAATTGGCCGATAATTCTTGGGACACTTGTGGTCCCCTTTCTTAAAGATTGGGGTCACATTGGCCAATTTCCAGTCTGCGGGGATTTCTCAATTTTTTAGTGATTTATTGAAGATGTCTTCCAAGAAAGGTGCGATTTCATCTCACGCTTCTCGTACAACTCGGGTAAGAGAGAGAGAGAGAATAGGGAAGCAGGAAGGGGAGGGGGGGGGGGGGGAGAGAGAACATTATATATGCATTTTACCATTTCCGCCTAAGATTAAGTACACTGTCCCGGGGAGCGATCTTATGTTGCCAACGAGAACATCTAGAGGAGGTGTAGAGGAGAGGCATACATAGGGGGAGCGTCTGTGTTTTGGTGTTTACTAGAGAGTTACATAGATTTTCACAGACTACACAGACCTTGCGGTCCCTACTAGGCAGTCCGGACTTAATGATAAAATAGAATTTGCTACAAAGTGGAAGGCAAGGATAGCAAAGCAGAAGGCTCTCTCCCCACCCACCACACCCTCCGACCATAGCTAGGTCGGCATGAAATTATAGTTGGGGAAACAAGTCCCCCAGCAGAATGAGAAAAATGTCTACTGGGAAGTTCATAGTAAAGAATGAAGTTGAGAAATATTATATACTACCGAGAGAGAGAGAGAGAGAGATACGTAGGAGAGTGGGGCAGCAGGAACATTTGGCAGCCAGAGTGGACAGAAGGGTGCTGAGCTGGTATGGTTATAAGAACATAAGAACATAAGATGGTGGATGGGACTCGTTAGCCTTGGTCGGCAACTCATCTAGGGGAGACAACCTTATACAAATCCGGGTGGATGGGACTCGTCAGCCTTGGTTGGCAACCTGTCTAGGGGAGTAAAACTGATACAAATCCGTACTGCTTACCTAAGGGTAAGGCAGGTTAGTGGATGGATTAGCCGAACACCACTGTAGAAAAATAGTGCTAACAAAATACACAGAGGGCCTCGGAGTCGGATGGATCCTAAATTGAGTGGTCAATCCTGTAAGTCCTTCACTAAACTGGCTCGGGTTGTCCCTCTCACAGGGAATAGGTCCGTTTGGGGGCATTTTGTGTATGGCCACCCTCGTAAGGGGAGTAAGGCGTCCGGCAATAGATAGATAGATAGAAGAACATAAGAACATAAGAACATAAGAAAATGGGAGTCTGCAGAAAGCCGATTGGCCTAAGCAAGGCAGATCCCTGTCCCACACAACCCCAATTCAATTACAAAGCCCAATTATAGGCTTCACACTCTAATACCCTGAGGATCATCTTACCAAAACGGTTAGAGATTAACGCAGGATTATGGAGGTCTGGAGAGCGCTGATTGGCCCAACCCGGCTGATCCCCCTTCACACCCAACCCTTCTCGTCCATATGCTTATCCAATTTTATCTTAAAGCTCCCTACAGTTTTAGATCCCACTATAGCACTTGGTAGTCCATTCCACCCATCTACAACTCTGTTACCAAACCAATACTTGCCTATATCTTTTCTGAAACTAAATTTATCTAATTTGAAACCATTGGTACGAGTTCTTTCGCTATCACTGAGCTTTAGTACATTTGCCATGTCCCCTTTGTTAATCCCACTAACCCACTTGAACACCTCTATCATATCCCCTCTAACTCTGCGTCTCTCTAACGAATGTAAACCTAATTTCTTCAACCTTTCTTTCATACGAAAGATTTCTAATATTATGGATCATTTTTGTCATTCTACGCTGTACTCTCTCCAATGAATCTATGTCCATTCTGTAATAAGGACACCAAAATTGGACAGCATAATCCATGTGGGGTCTCACTAATGACAAGTAAAGTTTTAAGATAACATCAGCAGTTCTGTTACTCACACTCCTAGAGATGAACCCGAGAATCCTGTTTTGCCTTATTACGAACGCTTATACACTGTTTTCTAGGCTTCAAATCATTGCTAACAAACACACCTAGATCTTTCTCGCAGTCTGAATTTTCTAATTCTAAATTAGCTAGTTTATATTTAACATTTGTTTGCGTCTTCCCTATCTTTAATACCTTGCATTTGTCAATGTTAAACTTCATCTGCCAATTTACTGACCATTCATGTAAGGTATCTAGATCCCTTTGGAGGCACTCTATATCGCTATCTGAATCAATTGATCTCCCTATTTTAGTATCGTCTGCGAATTTACTTATCCTACTAGTTATACCTAAATCTAGGTCATTTATGTATATAAGAAACAACAGGGGACCTAATACCGATCCCTGGGGGGACACCACTTTTGACTGCTCCCCATTCTGACTTGGTACCATTTATGCTGACTCTCTGCTTCCTACCAATTAGCCATGACCTAATCCATCCTAACAACGCCCCACCTATTCCATGTGCCTCAACCTTTCTCATCAATCTCTCATGAGGGACTCTGTCGAAAGCTTTACTGAAATCTAAATATATAATATCATATGACTTGTCATTATCTACTGCTTCATATACCTCTGAGAAAAAACTAAGCAAATTAGTAAGGCAAGACCGTCCCTGAGTGAATCCATGCTGAGAAGAATTGATTAAGTTAAATGTTTCTAAGTGGTTTCTCATTTTCCTAGCAATAATTGACTCTAGTAGTTTTCCTATGATTGAAGTGAGACTAATGGGACGGTAATGTTATGTTGAATGAATGGGAGATGAAAGGCTTACAAAGAAAATATGTGAGTCAGGTACAAGGGGAGATAGAAGGGTAGGAAGACCCCCATTGAGATGGAGAGACTGTAAGAAAGGCTTTGGATGATAGAGGAATGACTATAGATCAGGCAGGGGAAGTGGTGGTGGACAGGAGTGAATGGAGAATACTTGTGAATAGTTGAGTGAACACGTGGTCATTTGGAGTAAGGGTGAAATGCTGGGTGTGAAGGGAATTTTTCTGTCCTGACAACTCCCCAGGCCCACTTAGGGTCAACCTTTCCTGGGGCCTGGCACGGGGCTCGAACCTCTGAAGGGAGTTTAACCCTCCTAAAAACCCACAGGTTTTGAGATGCCTTGGGTGGGGTTCGAATCCTGGTTAGTGATCATGTAACCCATAGGTCAACCAGGCCCGCGCGCTAACCCACTGTACTACCACGGACGTACAAAAGTATAGTAACCTTAGTCCGATTTGTAAGAACCAGGTGATAGTCTCGTGGTGTTTCACGTGATGAGTTTATTGGACTTCCCATCAACGACTATTTTACACTATAGCTGACGTCAACTCGGGTAGTACATTATTGGGGTTGCGGGATATTTTCGAGGGCATTACAAAGGGGTCGGGCGCAAGTTGGACTAGATAATAGTCCATCAGGCGCCTGGCCCAGGGAGACGATTAATATAAAGGGTGCGCCTGGAAGTGTGGTGGGAGGGCATGTGGCTTTGGCTCCGCTGCATGTCTCCCTGCCGAGATCGGAACCTCTCCTGGTGGTCGGGGGCCGGGGGAGTGCTGGAGCGACCTTGGTGACCCTGGTCTCTGGGTCTTCTCCTGGGTGACCTGGATGTGTGTGAGTTTGTGTTTTTTATCTGTGTTTATTTGTTGGTTTATGTTGTTTTTGTGTTTTCCCTGTTCTTACTCTGTCTTGAGTCGGCTACCCCCAAAATGGGGATTGGGCCTGAGCATATAGATAGATAGATAGATAGAGAGAGAGTGAGAGAGAGTGAGAGTGAGTGACAATAACAGCACCACCTAAGTTTAGCTACAATGTCCTGAGGGGCGATATTGGCAGGGGGAACATGTAGAGGCTTAGAGGAAAGACATCTATAAGACCTCAGTGTTATGTGGTGAGAGAGAGAGAGAGAGAGAGAGAGAGAGAGAGAGAGAGAGAGAGAGAGAGAGAGAGAGAGAGAGCGAGAGCGAGAGATAAATATATATATATAGAGAGAGAGATAAATAGATAGAGAGAGAGAGAGGCACATATATATTCCCCCTGTCTTTCTTAGATTAAATAGATGGCCTCGGGGGCGATGTTGGCAAGGGGAACACAGGAACACCATCTATAGGGACACTTACAGCTTGTGTGTCTTTACAGTATATATATATATATATATATATATATGTGAGATGTTCAAATAGGTAGATAGCGAGGTAGAGAGATAGATATAAATAAGCAGACACGTTAATATTTATAAACAGAGAGGGAGAGAGAGAGAGAGAGAGAGAGAGAGAGTGAGTGAGTGAGTGAGTGAGAGAGAGTTACATATATTTTGTTTTTACATAGATACACTGGCCACACAGATCTTACGATCCCTGCGAGATAGAAACCCGAAAAGTAAGGGAAACTGGAAGGAAAGGATAGCAAAGATGAAAGCTGTCTCCCCACCTTCCGCTCCCCCCGGCATTTTGCCGCACATGAAAACAGTTAGGCATTGCAGATCTTGGAAAGCGCCTGAAGAAATTTACAGAATAGTTGGAAATGGAAAGCAAATGTCATTATATATTTTGTCCCACCTGCTGGGAATCGATTCTGGTTCTCTCGGTTGTAGACGAGCGTGCTACCAATGATACCACTGGCCACCCCTACCCTAAGATTAGATAGGTTGTCTTGAGGGGCGATGTTGGCTGATGGAACACCCAATATAGACTTAGATAAGGAGTTGTCAATAGCGAGTCAGGGGAAGAGAGAAATTATAGATAAACAAATTCATAGATATATATATATATATATATAGAGAGAGAGAGAGAGAGAGAGAGAGAGAGAGAGATTGATAGATAGATAGAGATATAGATACATAAATACATAGATACAGATAAAAATTAAATAGATAAATAAATAGATAGATAGATAAACAGATAGACAGATAGATAGATAGATAGATAGATAGATTAATAGACAAAGTTATAGATAAATATAATTTATTTAGTTTTCTATGTGGATGAGGGAGACAAAAAGCAGATCAGCCGGTATCGAGTGCCTCCCCCAGAGTTGAAAGAGTGACTTGGCCAAACTCAAGGAATGTTCTTGCCAAAATGTCTGGACACACGGAATTTAAAGCAATTTAAGTCATAGGATGAAGAAAAGATGGATTCAGGGAGAGAGTTCCAGAACTCAGCTGTTGAATAGACAGATAGGTTGATAGACAGATAGACAGACAGACAGACAGACAAAACAGATAAATATATATATATATATATATAGAGAGAGAGAGAAAGAGAGGGAGGGAGAGAGAGAGTGTGAGTGAGTTGATAGCTACACAAATATATCCATTGTGACCCAAAGATTAGATTGGTTGGCCTGAGGGGCGATGTTGGCCAAGGGAACCACTGGAGGCTTTGGTGATCCAGTTACATGGAGAGAGAGAGAGAGAGTGTGTGTGAGAGTGAGTGAGTAAGTGAGTTAAGTTAGTTTTATAGAGGCTTGGAATTAGATGCTCCAGTGCGAGGGAGAGAGAGTGAGTTAGTTAGTTACTTACGTAGAGGCTTAGATAATCGAGTTACAGAGAGTTATAGTTAGTTAGTTAGTTAAATAGATACACTGACTGTACAGATCTTGCGGTCCCTACTAGGCAGTCTGGCCTTAATCCTTACGTAGAATTGCCTTCCAAATAGAAGGCAAGGACGGCAAAGCAGCAGGAGAGAGAGAGTTACACAGATTCACAGAGTTGCACAGATACTCAGACCACACAGATATTGCGGTCCCAACTAGGTGGTCCAGCCTTAATACTACTAGACAGGGACAGTTTATAGTGGAAGAATAGGTCAGTAAAGTAGAAGGCTCTCTCCCCACCCTCCGCCCCTCCGGTTAAAGAGCCGTACCAGAAAATAGGATGAAGTGTGACCTTATGGGTCAGGAGATGCCCACAAGGTAAGCTTTTGTATAGTATATTACAAACATTTTATGAATGGAGGATGCCTTTAGGCACATGGACCTTTTTGTTTTATCTGTGTTTTTCCTTCCTCCGTTCATTGTCTCTTAAAAAAAAAAAAAAAAAAAAATATATAGGAATAATTTAGTTAGAAAGGCAAATTACACATGCCTACTGTACTGATTAATTCATATTAATCCAATCTTCAATAGCTGGTCGTCCAGTCTTTTCTTAAACGTATCAATAGAATTACTGTCCACCACCTCCCTTGGTAAACTATTCCACTCTTTAACCACATTGTATGTGAAGAAATGTTGTGTCACATCTAAGGATCCTTTTTTGTGTTTATTAATTTCATTCCATTGCCTCGGGTTGCAGCATTATTATTAATCGTGAACAATGCACTGATATCTACTCTGTCAAATCCTTTAATTATCTTAAAACACTCGATAAGTTGGCCTCGCAACCTCCTTTTCTTTAGCGAGAACACATTTAATTTCTTTAATCTTTCATAATATGGCTTATTTTTTCAGAGAGGGAATTAGTTTAGTTGCTCTACGCTGCACAGGATCGAGTTTTTAATGTCTTTCTTGAGATACGGGGACCAGAACTGAACGCCATATTCAAGATGGGGTCTAACAATGCTTTTGAATAACGGCAAAATAATGTTTTCGTTTTTATAGGTAAAATTTCTTTTGATAAATCCCAAGGCTTTGTTAGCTTTATTTGCCGCAGCCGCACATTGCTCTGAGGATTTTAGGTTTTTTGATATTATAACCCCGAGATCTTTAACCTTAGAGTCTGTTATTATTGGTTAGCCTTTCATCTGATAATCATATTTTTTGTTGTTTAAGGATGGTTCACTTTTGTTGTTTAAGGGGGGATGGTTCACTTTTGTTGTTTAAGGGGGGATGGTTCACTTTTGTTGTTTAAGGGGGGATGGTTCACTTTTGTTGTTTAAGGGGGGATGGTTCACTTTTGTTGTTTAAGGGGGGATGGTTCACTTTTTGTTGTTTAAGGGGGATGGTTCACTTTTGTTGTTTAAGGGGGGATGGTTCACTTTTGTTGTTTAAGGGGGGATGGTTCACTTTTTGGTAGATTTTTTAATGTATTGATTATGTGTGTTTAGTTTCCTCCCTAGACCTCCATCAAACTTAAAACACATCCATCAAATCCCCCTTCCAGATTAATTTGTAAATTTTTCAGTAGAAATTTTTTCCGGCCAAAGGCCGGTTACTCTTAAGATTACAGGCTCGCTATCGCTCGCCAGGAAAAAATCGACACCTAAATGGCACGAAACGTCTTAAAATTGACAACGAAATGGGGCAAAAGGTATTGAAATCGCCAAAGTAATGGGCCGAACGTCATAAAATCT
>CM064562.1:35893813-35936313 GCA_032716605.1 Paralithodes platypus
TAAGGGCACCAGGACTTGAACGCAGTATTCCAGAAGAGGGCGGACTAAGGAATTGTAAAGGGTTAGGATAACTTCTTTGGATTTATGCTCAAATGACCTGCCTATAAAGCCAAGTATTTTGTTTGCCTTCTTAACAACTTCTGAACATTGTTGACTCGGTTTTAGGTTACTCAATATTGTTACTCCCAGATCAGTTTCTCTGTTTACATTCTTAAGCTGAGTGCCATTCATCGAATAGTTTGCTTTCTCATTTAGGTATCCGCCATGTAGTACTTTACATTTATCCGCATTGAAACTCATTTGCCAAATTTGGGCCCAACATGACAATTTATCTAGATTGTGTTGCATATCGTCAACTTGTTCTTTTGAGAGTACGCTATTTGCAATTTTTGTATCGTCAGCAAATTTTGAGATTGTGCAGGTGAGACCCTCATCTATGTCGTTGATGTAAATTAGAAAGAGAATTGGTCCTAGTACCGATCCCTGGGGTACCCCGCTACTTACATTGGTCCATTAGAGGCCTTACCGTTTAGGACTACCCTTTGCTTTCTGTTGCTGAGCCAATTTTCTATCCATTTCAACACACCGTCTTGTATTCCATGCGCTTTTAGTTTTAGCAGTAAACGTTGTGGGGAACTTTGTCAAAGGCCTTTTGAAAATCAAGGTATATAATATCTACAGCTTTACTCTCATCGTAGAGGTTGAGGATATCGTGGAAGAAGTCTAAGAGGTTTGTTAAACAGGAACGTTTTTTACGAAAGCCGTGTTGAGTATCTTTAAGTATGTTATTTTCCTCCAAGTGATTTACGAGTCTGTCTCGTATGACCGTTTCTAGCATTTTACATACAACTGAGGTTAAGCTAATTGGACGATAGTTACTGGGTAGGGATTTGCTGCCTTTTTTGAATATCGGTGTTACGTTGGCTAGCTTCCACTGATCAGGCATAGTTCCAGACTGCAAGGATTTATTGAATAGTAATGTCAGTGGTTTGGATGGAGATCTTCTTAGCTTCCTTTAGAACTCTAGGCGAGATTGTATCAGGTCCTGGCGTTTTATTTACCTTGAGTTTATCTAAACAATTCAATACTTCTCTCTCTGTAACGGTGATATTGCTTAGAACATCTGAATTATCAATCTGAATCGGCGATGGTGTAGGGATATCACTGAGGTCTTCTGTTGTAAAAAACTGATGCAAAGAAGGTATTGAGGGCATTACTCATTTGTACTTCGTCTTTGGTGTATTCTCCTTTTTCTTCGACTAACGGTCCAACAGTTGAAGTAACTACTTTTTTCTTTCTGTATAACTATAGAATTCTTTCGGGTTTGTTTTACTTTGATTCGCAATATGTAACTCTAGGGTCTTTTTAATTTGCTCAAATAACTTTTTGGACTCGCGACGTAGCTATACAAATTTCACCCGTTCTTCGTCATTTTGTGAGGATTTAATCTATCATTAGCACATTTTTTAGCAAGCAGGCAGTTTGAAATATCTTTATTCCACCATGTGGGCTTATTATTATGGCCTGGACGCCGTATTTTCGATGGTATGCAGTCTTGCACTGCTTTTAGGTAAGTGGTTTCGAATAACTTCCAAGATGTATTTATGTCGTTATTGTTAATTAAAAAGCTCCAGTCAGTTTCTTTAAAACATAGCTCTAAGTTATGGAAGTTTGCTTTCTTGAAATTAGGGACTGTTTCGATGCTACTATTTGGTTCGTTACTAGTAAACTTTAAAGTGAAAGTTATCGTACGATGGTCGCTGTTACTGAATTCATCACCAACATTCAAATTCTCTATCAATTCTTCTTTTGTTGCAAGTACAATGTCAAGAACGTTATTACCACGGGTCGGCATTCGAACAAATTGATAAAGCGAACTCTCTTGCAAGTTCGTATACAAGTCATGTCCGGAGTGTGAAGTAAGAGTATCGCCCCACTTGGTCACAGGTAAATTAAAGTCGCCAAAAATTACTATCTTGTGAGTTACTTACATCTGCAATTTGTTCGTAAATTTCTCGGTCAGTTTGCACTGATTGAGCTGGAGGTCTGTATATTAACGCAAGTATTATTTTTGTACCTTTATTATTCTTTATTAGCACAAAAGATGTGTCGACTTTCACAATTTGAGGTTTTGACACGAGGGTCGGGTTAAGACTTTCTTTGATATAAAATAAAACGCCACCTCCATTTTTATTTATTCGGCTGTTCTCAAACACTACAAAAACCGGGAAGTGAATATTCTGCTAAAAAGTCTTTTATCTTCTGTATTGAGCCAAGATTCTGTTATGCCAATCACATCATCATTTTCTGTAAACACTAGTTCCTCTAAATCTGAAAATTTATTGCGTATGCTACGAGCGTTTGCATAGAAAACCTTTAAAGTTGCGGTTTTAGAACTCGCAGATTGTTCTTTCATCGAATTTTTGGTTCTGGTCGGATCTACATTTACATTCATGGCTGTCCTCGGTCCTCGGTCGTTATCCCTGACGGTTTTGAATTTGGGTGTGTTGGTGGAGCTTTATCCAAATTCGCGGTTCTTGACGGATTAGTATTTAATTCCTTTGTAGATTGCCGTCCTCGCTGTCTTCGGTCCTCCTTCCTGGTCTGTACTGTGCTGAGTCGATTTCTTCTCCGAAAATCCTTCACCGCATCGTTGAGAAGACGCCCAAAACGCGCTGCTCCCACCTGGTTCAGATGAACTCCATCATCCGAAAAAAAATAGTCATCGTAGTAGAAATTGTCCCAGGTGTCGACGAATCCCACGTTCTCCTTCCTGCAGAGGTTTGCTAGACAACGATTTGTGCTGGTGGCTATGTTGTAAAATCGGCTCTCTACACCGAGGCGGGGGACGATTCCTGTGACGGTGATCCTTGGTGACTTCTCCTTAAACGGCTCGCTCAGCTGCTGGGACTTTAAAAGCAAAATCTTCCGACCGGGTTCGCTGTATATCGTTGGATCCAACGTGGATGACGTACATTGTATTTGCAGGGGCCAGCTTTGATACTTCGTCAACTGCTGCAACTACGTCATCCACACCACCACCAGGGATACAAAAAAACGCTTCCTGGTCTTAGGTGCCCTGGCGCAAAACTCTGTGAGCTGACCACGTATCATCGAGTCTCCCACGAGCCGGACTTCTTCTATTTCCTCTTCGTCATCTGAGTCTGCGAATATCTGGAAACGGTTTTGACACTCGGTAATCGGTATGTGTTTCCTGGTCTTGGGGCAAACGTTGTTCCTCACGACACGGAAGTTGTCTTGAGGGGGAAGAGAGTCGCTATTTGTATCTTGAGTATTCGGAAAACATCAGCTGAAATGGCTACTGTAGGCGTTGAATTGTTGGCAGTTGACGTTGGGGCGTTGGTGGCTGCTGGAGTTGCGGTGACAATTGAAGTTTGTGGCACTCCAACGTTGAGTGTTACAAACTCTTGGAGTGATTCCAGCTTCATGGTGAGGACGTTGATCTTGTTGTAGGCTTCATCTAATTTCACTGTAAAATTCTCTCGGTTGCTGGCAGAGCCGGCAGACTTGAAGGATCGATAGTAGCAAACATGGACTCACCAAACCTACCGGCGCAGTTCGCACAAGCGCGAGGCATGGTGACAGTCACTTTCTTCAGATCACTTCACTCACTTAAAAAAACAATTCACTCACTTTACAACACTTCACTCACTTTAAAAAACACTTCAATCACTTCAACCGAAAACAAATATGCTGAAATACGCAGAAATAGGATATCAGGGGTGATAGCCTAACCGAAAACAAAAATGTTGAGATACGCAGAATTAGGCTTCCAGGGGCGATAGC
Organism: Paralithodes platypus; assembly: GCA_032716605.1. Taxonomy (NCBI): domain Eukaryota; kingdom Metazoa; phylum Arthropoda; class Malacostraca; order Decapoda; family Lithodidae; genus Paralithodes; species Paralithodes platypus. Next base: position 35,897,621 of record CM064562.1, read on the forward strand.
CTAACCAAAAGTTTTTTTTTTTTAAATTGAAATACCCAATAATAGGCTACCAGCGTTGAATAGCCTAACCGAATATAATAAAATTGAAATTCGCAGAAATAGGCTACCAGGTGTGATAACCTAACCTTAAACAAATATATGTATAACAGAATATGTAACTAAATATACAATTCACCAAATAGAGATTATATAAAAATAAAGTGTGACTGCACACAAGGGGTTAATATACTGTGTCAACAGATGACCCTGGTGTCACTGAAGCCTAGTAAAGCAGTAGGCCTACTCTTTTTAGATAAAAAAAAGTGTATCAGTCAAAGGTTATTGACAAGATCGTGCAAGCAACAACTAAAAATTACAGATATATATAGCTACAGTAGGATACTAAATACAATATCTACAAGAGTTAATAATAAAACAGATTGGCTGGCTTTAAGCTAGGCTAGGTTTGAGTTTGGTTAATAGCTTCGCAGGTTGGGTTTAGGCTTAGGTTAGTTTGTACAAATACCACCCTTAGCTTAAAGTAAAATCAGTCTGAGGAGAAAAAGTCAAGACATATATCTAGGGGGAAAAGATAAATGAATGGACTTAAATTTGGTACAAAATTTGCTGGAAATTAATATGTATAATCCCCAAAAAAGGTTTGTTTACAAAATGGTGTCGGCGTTAGTCCCTGTAGGCGGTTAGTTAGTAAACAATATTGTTTATTAGCAAATTAATATGCAAAGCTTTACTTACATACAAGGCAGTTAAATTGATACTTACTACAGTAGGTAATGGGTAAAATTAGGGGCTACGATTTTATATAAAATAGTAATAAGAGAGCGTTTGTTTACAAAGCAAAACAAAACAATAGATGGCGCTAGTGGCGCCCTGTCCGAGCAGGAGTCTTGTGATAAACACAAAGTTTTTCAGTCAATACACAGCGAAATATCGTGCAGTGTTACTTACTAAGCTACAGGATGGTTAAACGTGCTCTTAACCACCTTTCATGCACAAGAATGAAGAGGATGAGTAGTTAATACTCAAATTATGATCGATATCGTGAGAGCGTTGACAGAGCGTCTGCAGCGTCTGGCGGTAGCACGGGGTGTGGATGTGCGTGATGCAGAGTGCTCCTCGGCTGACCAGTTCAAGAGGATGCTGGACAGGTTCCTCTAAAGTGTCCCTGACCAGCCAAAAATGCCCCACTACAACATCAGGGCACTGAGTAACAGCATTCCTGATCAGCTTGCCCTGATGAGGGCAGACGGTAATTTTATTACCGATCTGTCTACCATGGACAGTCCATCTACTGGTCCCCTTGCCCCCGTGTCTTCCACTGAGGACGGGGACGAGCGGTGGATGACTACTACTGGCGGTGGTGCATCAGCATGACCGAGGGACGACCAGACGTCCTCAACTTATCACCAGGACCAGGACCAGGACCAGGTGTGTGTGTGTACGTGTGTGTGTGTGTGTGTGTATGTATGTTTGTGTGTGTATGTACATGTATGTGTGTACGTGTGTGTGTGTGTGTGTGTATGTGTGTGTGTGTGTACATGTGTGTGTGTGTATGTTTGTGTTTGTGTGTGTATATACATGTGTGTGTGTTTGTATGTGTGTGTGTGTTTGTGTTTGTATGTGTGTACATCTATTCGTTTTTGTCTTCTATGTGTATGGAGACAAAAGGCTGGCTGCCTGTAATGAGTGTCGCTATTCCAAAGCCAAAGGAGTGACAGAGAGCCAAATTCAAGGGACGTTGGGGTCAAACGTCCTGGACATACGAAGTTTAAAGAAGTCGAAGTCATAGGATGAAGAACAGATTTCTTGAGTTTATGTACCAACCTATCTATTTCACCATATACTGTATCTATCTATCTGTGAGTACAAAGGAGTAGCATGGAAGTCAAGCAACAACACATCTAGCGACCCCTCGAGGTTGCTTGCCCTCTAAGTTACTGCTGCTCAAAGTGTTCAACAGTGGTTCAGAGTGGGTAAGGGACAATTGGAAAAGGAAGTACCACCCTAGAACTGTTGTCCCTGGCAGGGTTAGGAGAAGTTAGTAGGAGACAATTTGGGTTAATATAATAATCTATATTTTATTAATTTCACCACAACACCAAACACCTCCAATGAAATTAATTAACACAAGTATAAGTGATCTGTAGATCAGATTTTTACCCTGAATTGTGTTGTGGAGAAGTATCTGGAGAAGAAACAAAAGGTGTATGTTGCCTTTATGGACTTGGAGAAGGCCTATGACAGAGTGGATAGAGAAGGTTTGTGGAAAGTACTTAGAATATACGGAGTAGAGGGCAAGTTGCTGAAAGCAGTGAAGAGCATGTATGAGGGTGCAAAGGCGGCAGTACGTGTGGAGAGTGAGCAGAGCGAGTTCTTTGACCTGAATGTTGGTTTGAAACAGGGGTGTGTGATGTCCCCGTGGTTGTTTACTGTATATATGGATGGAGTTATGAAAGAAATACTATCAAGAGCAGTGGATGTTGGTGTATCGCTGAAAAGGGAGGGAATTGAGTGGAAGCTACCTATACTGCTGTTTGCGGATGATACAGTTCTGATGAGTGATAATGAATGGGAGTTGCACGGTCTGGTAAATGAGTTTGGAACAGTGTGCGAAAAACGGAATTTGAAGGTAAATACGGGGAAGAGCAAGGTTATGGTCTTCGAAAGGGGTGAAGTCACAGAGTGTGAGGTGAAGCTGAACGGTCAGGCTATGGAGATCGTCAACTCTTTTAAGTATCTGGGCAGTGTGTTGAGTAAAGATGGGACTATGGATGAAGAGGTGCGGGAGAGGGTACAACAGGGGAAGAGGGTTGTAGGAACGCTAAAAAGCAGTAACAAGAAATAGGGTGGTCAGTATGGAAGTGAAGAAGTCCTTGCATGACAGTGTGGTAATCCCGACACTGACTTACGGAAGCGAAGCATGGACGTTGGTTGAGAGACTCAGACCAAGAGTGAGAGCAGTGGAAATGAATTACTTAAGGAGTGCGTGCGGAGTTACATGGAGGGATAGACAGACTAATGAGGAAGTAAGAAGGAGGTGTGGTGTGGAGGTAGATGTGCTGGAAAGTGTGAAAAGGAACAACTTGAGATGGTTCGGCCATATGGAACGTATGGAAAGCGAGAGAATGACTAAGAGGGTGTACGAGAGCGAGGTGGAGGGACAGAGGGGGAGAGGTAGACCGAATATGAGGTGGAAGGATGGAGTGAGGAACTACATGAACGAAGGCGGTGCTGGTTGGGGGGAGGGGCGTCGACTGACTGGGGACAGAGGTGCATGGGGGCGGTTCGTTCGTGGCCACCCCTTCGGGGATCACGGCGTCAGGCAATAGATAGATAGATAGATAAGTGATCTTTCATGTATCCGGGGAAAAGTGAGTACCACCTTAGCTATTTATACGTACATATAGTGATCCTTGATGAAACTGAAGAAAAAGGAGAAAAAAGAAGCAGTCAGTTTTGGGTTTTAGGGGGGTGACCTGCTTTTTTTATCTATCTCCTTTTCTCTCTTTCTCTGGCTTGTATCCATTCGGCCCCATCCAGCCTACTATTTTAAGACGTTTATCCCCATATAAGTGTCGATTTCGCGAGCCAGCATTATGTGAAGAAATCCGGCTTCGCCGGAGAAATTTTCTATCGAAAAATGTACAAATTTAGCCTGCTGTCAAACACATTTAAAAAATATGCTGGCTCGCTACCGCTCACCAGTAAAAAAATGACACCTGGATGGGGATAAACGTCTTAAAACAGTAGGCTGAATGGGGCCAAATGGATACAAGCCAGAGAAAGAGAGAAAAGGAGCAGACCTTAAGGCGAGGTGTTTGTCTAGGCGATGTTTAAAGGAATCAACGGTGCTGTAGTTTATATCATCTCGGGGAAGCCCATTCCAGAAGTTCACAACCCGATTGAAGGAAACATTCTTAGACTCGAGCGAGTTAATAGATTTGCCAATCATTTTGTAACCATTTCCCCGCGTGTAGTTTGATTGGCCGATCGTGAAGTATATACCTATTATAGTTGATGTCGTCGATGACTTTGATGATTTTGAACACTTGAATTAAGTCGCTTTTTTCATCTGCGTTAGGTTAAAGGAGATATATTGAATTCTAAGAGAGAGAGAGAGAGAGAGAGAGAGAGAGAGAGAGAGAGAGAGAGAGAGAGAGAGAGAGAATAGCTACTACCTACAATCCTACATTGATCGAGAGATGGAGTGAAATAATATGATTGTGTGTATACGTTTGTGTGCGTGTGTGTGTGTGTGACTAGACCATTTGTGTTATTGTTTGTGTGTATTGATCTATCTGTCTATATATGTATCTATCTATCTATCTTTCTATCTAAACTATTTATCTATATCTATCTATATGTACAGTCGGATAGCTTTGTGTGAGTGTGTGTGTGTGTGTGTATGAGTGTGTTTGACTAGACCATGTGTGTTATTGTTTGTGTATATTTATCTTTTATCTATTTATTTATTTATCTATCTGTATGTCTATCTATCTAATCTATATATCCATCTATATCTATCTATCTATCTGTCTATTATCCGTTTGTCTATCTATTTATCTATCTATTGCCGAACGCCGTGATCCACGAACGAATCGCCCCCGTGCACCTCTGTCACTTGTCAATCGACGCCCCTCCTCCCATCCAGCAGCGCTTTCACGCATATACTTCTTTACTCCATCCTTCCACCTCTCTCTCGGTTTACCTCTCCCTCTCTGTCCTTCCACTTCACTCTCGTACACTCTCTTAGTCATTCTCTCGCTTCCCATACGTTCCTCATGGCCAAACCATCTCAAGGTGTTCCTTTTCACACTTTCCAGCACATCTACCTCCACACCACACCTCCCTCTTACTTCCTCATTCGTCATATCCATGTAACTCCGCACGCACTTCTCAAGTTACTCATTTCCACCCCTCTCATTCTTGGTCTCTCTACCAACGTTCATGCTTCGCTTCCGTAAGTCGGTGTCGGGATTACCACTCTGTCATGCAAGGACTTCTTTACTTCCATGCTGACCACCCTATTTCTTGTTACTGCTTTCAATATTTATTTTCTTACAATAAAAAGAATTGTCATAGACTCGTTAATTGATCATATCAACTTACAACTGTGTGTGTTTATCTGTGGCTGTCTATGTATGTGTTCATGTGGCTCTCTGTGTGCGTGATGTGTATCTGTGACTGTCCATGTATGTGTTCATGTGGCTCTCTGTGTGCGTGATGTGTATCTGTGACTGTCCATGTATGTGTTCATGCGTCTGGCTGTGTGCTTGATTGTGCATTAATGTGTGCGTGTGTATCTCCGTGTGTGTGTGTGTGTCTTTCTGTGTGTGTGTGTGTGTGTGTCTGTGTGTGTGTGTGTGTGTGTGTGTGTGTGTGTGTGTGTGTGTGTGTGTGTGTGTGTGTGTGCATGATTTCGGTTGCCTTCAAAGAAACGCCCCTCCCCTCTCCACCTACCCCACACACACACCTATATCTCCCCCCCCCCTACCCTCCCTAAAGCCCCCACCCCCCCAACCACCCCACCCCACATTATTACAAGCTAACTACCATGGTCCAAAATTATCACATACACCCACACACCCACACAGACACAGACACACACACACACACACACACACACACACACACACACTGCTCTGTTCTGGAGCGAGTTACTGTAATGTTACATGTAATGTTAACTGTCTACGTGGTGCGATGCATAAGGTGTTGATTTTCGGTGTGAGCATCCTGGATTCGAATCCACGGACTGCCACATGTGTTTGTAAATTTCATTAATCGATTTTAGGAGTATAGTTGGTTGTTGGAAGGAACATAATAATGGAGTTACATAGATACACAGACCACACAGACCTCGCAGTTCCCATTAGGCAGTCCGGCATTCTCTCTCTCTCTCTCTCTGACTCACTCACTCACTCTCTCTCTCTCTGACTCACTCACTCACTCTCTCTCTCTCTTTCTCACTCTCTCTCTCTGACTCACTCTCACTCTCTCTGACTCTCTCTCTCTCTCTCTGACTCTCTCTCTCTCTCTCTGACTCACTCACTCACTCTCTCTCTGACTCACTCTCTCTCTCTGACTCTCTCTCTCACACTCTCTCTTTCTCACTCTCACTCACTCTCTCACTCTCCCTGTAGCGTGTAGTGTTATGCTTGTTGGTCACGATATGCAATGTACAGTTGGCTGCTAAAAGTTATGGTACAGACACAATCTATATTAACAAATAGTGTTTTAGCTTAATTTCAAGTCCTCTACCTTATGTGTGAGAGAGAGAGAGAGAGAGAGAGAGAGAGAGAGAGAGAGTGAAAGTGAGAGTGAGAGTGAGTGAGAGAGAGATTGAGTTTGTCGTATGTGTGAAAGAGTATATATTGTGTGTGTGTGTGTGTGTGTATGTTTGTGTGTGTGTGTGTGTGTATGTGTGTGTACCGTGTATGTGTGTGTGTGTTTGTGTGTGTGTACCGTATGCATGTGTGTCTATACCATGTGTAGCCAACATAACACTCATGACTGGTTTCGTGACATAACATTATCAGTCACAGAGAGAGAGTGAGAGTGTGTGAAAGTGAGTGCGTGTGTGTGTGTGTGTGGATGTATTCACTTGCTTGTTCGTCAAGGGGAATCCACGCAATGCGAGCTAAGCTCATTATTATCGCGCCTCCTTAACTGGGAATGTATTGCGTGAAATGCATGTTAAGTGTTTATGTATCGTTGGAATGGCTGTGGATGTGTGTGTAGTCTGTATTTTAGCCAATTGGCGACATCTGGAAACGAAGGCTTAGGGTTAATCTGTACGGTACCATTCTCACTACGGTACCAGTCTCACCCGAAGGCTTAGGTTGACCAGTAGCTTAGGTTGACCAGTACGATACCCATCTCACCTTGTAACCGATTACCAACCCCAGATGGGACGTCACAACTTCGTCCACTTATACCAGGTTCCTATTTATACTGCTAGGTGAACAGAGGCTACACCGTTAGGAGACTTGCCCAAATGTCTCTTCCCCACCCGGGTCCCGAACCCAGGACCTTCTGGTTGTGAGCCAGACGCGCTATCAGTTACGCCACGGGGAGGTGTGGGTGTATGTGTGTGTGTATATGAGTGTGTGTGTGTGCGTGTGTGCCTTTTGAAATATTGATATAGTGTGTGAACCTGCAGTATTTTTTTGTTTTGTTTTTGTTTTCTATGGAGATGACAGAGACAAAAGGCAAAACTTCCTGTGTGTGCTTTTAAACATATATATTTATCTATACCCTCAAACAAGAGCAATGTCAGCCCCATGATGATATGTCAATAAACCGTCTAATTGCTTCTTCTCAAGATACATAATATCGTCTGACGGTAGCCACAGTAAACCAATTAATGTATATATTAATGTATATATTAAATTTGATATTGAGTAAGCCTCCAAATCTACGCATTCTACAATATATATATATATATATATATATATATATATATATATATATATATATATATATATATATATATATTGGTTTTCCTCCCGTACACACACACATATGAATATATATAGAATACATAAACTAGTCTCTTTACTGACAGTCAGTTTGCATTTTTATAAGTTCCCCCTTCCCGCTTCCAATCATCCATTTTCTGTGCCTTCCTTCCTTCCTTCCTTCCTGCCTTACCTCTTATCGGGAGACGCATTCTATTATTTAAAGACGCTCTCTCTCTCTCTCTCTCTCTCTCTCTCTCTCTCTCTCTCTCTCTCTCTCTCTCTCTCTCTCTCTCTCTCTCATGATTCATAGCAATATAGTGTCGTTTCTCTGTTTCATGTTTATATAGAATGATTTACTATTATTTATATATATGTTTATATAGAATGATTTACTATTATTTATATATATGTTTATATAGAATTATTTACTATTATTTATATATATGGTTTATATAGAATTATTTACTATTATTTATATATGTTTTATATAGAATGATTTACTATTATTTATATATATGTTTATATAGAATTATTTACTATTATTTATATATATGTTTATATAGAATTATTTACTATTATTTATATATATGTTTATATAGAATTATTTACTATTATTTATATATATGTTTATATAGAATTATTTACTATTATTTATATATATGATGATATAGAATTATTACTATTATTTATATATGTTTATATAGAATTATTTACTATTATTTATATATATGTTTATATAGAATGATTTACTATTATTTATATATATGTTTATATAGAATGATTTACTATTATTTATATATATGTTTATATAGAATGATTTACTATTATTTATATATATGTTATATAGAATGATTTACTATTATTTATATATATGTTTATATAGAATTATTTACTATTATTTATATATATGTTTATATAGAATTATTTACTATTATTTATATATATGTTTATATAGAATTATTTACTATTATTTATATATATGTTTATATAGAATTATTTACTATTATTTATATATGTTTATATAGAATTATTTACTATTATTTATATATATGTTTATATAGAATTATTTACTATTATTTATATATATGTTTATATAGAATTATTTACTATTATTTATATATATGTTTATATAGAATTATTTACTATTATTTATATATATGTTTATATAGAATTATTTACTATTATTTATATATATGTTTATATAGAATTATTTACTATTATTTATATATATGTTATATAGAATTATTTACTATTATTTATATATATGTTTATATAGAATTATTTACTATTATTTATATATATGTTTATATAGAATTATTTACTATTATTTATATATATGTTTATATAGAATTATTTACTATTATTTATATATATGTTTATATAGAATTATTTACTATTATTTATATGTTATATTGTTATATCTACTATTATTTATATGTTTATATAGATTATTTACTATTATTTATATGTTTATATAGAATTATTTACTATTATTATATATATGTTTATATAGAATTATTTACTATTATTTATATATATGTTTATATAGAATTATTTACTATTTATATATATGTTTATATAGAATTATTTACTATTATTTATATATATGTTAATATAGAATTATTTACTATGATTTAGATATATGTTTATATAGAATTATTTACTATTATTTATATATATGTTTATATAGAATTATTTACTATTATTTATATATATGTTTATATAGAATTATTTACTATTATTTATATATATGTTTATATAGAATTATTTACTATTATTTATATATATGTTTATATAGAATTATTTACTATTATTTATATATATGTTTTCATTTCCTCCCTAGACCTCCCTGAAGCTTAAAACATGTATCCCCTAACGATTTTTTGTTTTTCGGTAAAAAACGACCGGTTCTTCTTAATTGCAGCCTTGCTATCGTTCGCCAGGAAGAAAAAAAAGGGCACAATAGGTCTTAAAATCGACAAAGAAATGGGGCGAACGGTCTTAAAATAGCCAAACTAATAAGGCGAACGTCTTAACATCTCAATACTAATGGGGCTAAATATGAGGGAGAAGGGGTTCCAGTAAGAACACCTCTTTAATTGGAACACCGCGTGCATAAGCTACTGACCTGGGTTCGAAGCCCGACCAGATCATATCGCAAACATATTGTATGTTTAGTACTTGTTATGAGAGAGAGAGAGAGAGAGAGAGTGTGTGTGTGTGTGAGAGTGAGTGTGTTGTGTGTGTGTGTGTGTGTGTGTGTGTGTGTGTGTGTGTGAGAGAGAGAGTGAGTGTGAGAGAGACATTGGTCGATATGTAGAAAGTGGTGTGTGTGTGTGTGTGTGTGTGTGTGTATGTATGTGTGTGTGTGTGTGTGTTATAAATGTGTTTGAAATTATGACATTTAACTTTTTGCTATAATGCCCTCTCTTCACCACAGAAGTAAGGCAGGTCATTTGAGCATAAATCGAAAGAAGTTATCCTAACTCTTTACAATTCCTTAGTCCGCCCTCTTCTGGAATACTGCGTTCAATCCTGGTGCCCTTATTACCAAAAAGATATAGACAAGCTAGAAGGAGTTCAACGTAGAGTTACCAAAATGATACCTAGCCTAAAGAACAAACCATACGAAGAGCGTCTTAGATAATTAAATCTATTTCCTTTAACCCAGCGCAGATTAAGAGGAGACTTAATTCAAGTGTTCAAAATCATCAAAGGCATCGACAATATGAACTGTAGTAAGTACTTCACTATCGACCAATCTAATTACACATGGGGAAACGGTTGCACAATTATTGGTAAATCTTTTAACTCTAACGAATCTAAGAATTTCTTCTTCAATCGAGTTGTCAACTAGTGGAATGGGCTTCCCCGAGACGTTATAGACTGCAGCACCGTTGATTATTTTAAACTTCGCCTAGACAAATATCTTGCATCAAACCCGCGACTGACTGCGTTTGTAAATTAATAACTTTATTTTATTCCCCCCTCAGATTCATCAAGGATTATTGCGTATATATTACTAAGACGTTACTCTCTTTTTCCCAGATATACGAAAGATCACTTATAACTGTGTTATGTTACTAACCCATCTGTCCCCTACTAACTTCCTAATCCTGCCACGGACATTAGTTCCAGGACAGTAGTTCCCTTTCCATTTTCCCTTGCCCACTCTAAACCACTGTTTGGACACTTGATCCTCAGTGTTTTGGAGGACAAGCAGCCTAGAGGGGTCATTAGACCTGTTGTTGCTTGATTTCCTTTGTACTCCTTTATACTTTATACACCGCTACCCTCTCTCTCTCTCTCTCTCTCTCTCTCTCTTTAAAACACTATTGATTCAGTTTGGTCTCAAGTGCTTCTCACCACATAACAACTCACTGGTTACCGCAAGTTAAGTACTTGCTAATATTACGGTTACTTAATAGTTAACGGAGCGATAAAGATTGATTTGTATTATTAATAGTAGTAGTAGTAGTAGTAGTAGTAGTAGTAGTAGTAGTGATAATAGTAGTAGTAGTAGTAGTAGTAGTAGTAGTGATAATAGTAGTAGTAGTAGTAGTAGTAGTAGTAGTAGTAGTAGTGATAATAGTAGTAGTAGTAGTAGTAGTAGTAGTAGTAGTAGTGATAATAGTAGTAGTAGTAGTAGTAGTAGTAGTAGTAGTAGTAGTAGTGATAATAGTAGTAGTAGTAGTAGTAGTAGTAGTAGTAGTAGTAGTAGTTTAGTTTCCTCCGTAGACCTCTTTCAAGCTAAAATAAATACCCCAAGACCCTCCTCCAAGATAAATTTGTACATTTTTCGATAGAAAAATGTTCAGGCCGAAGGCCGGTTCCTCCGAAAATTGCAGGCTCGCTATCGCTCGCCAGAAAAACATCGACACCTAAATGACACGAAAAGTCTTAAAATCGCTAAACTAATGGGAAGAACTTCTTGAAACCTAATGCTAAAGGGGATAAACACGAGGGAGAAGGGGGTCCAGAAATATACTGTATACCCCCCCCCCTCTCTCTCTCTCTCTCTCTCTCTCTCTCTCTCTCTCTCTCTCTCTCTCTCTCTCTCTCTCTCTTTCTCTCTTTCTCTCTTTCTCTCTCTCTCTCTTTAAAACACTATTGATTCATTTTGGTCTCAAGTGCTAGCAACCACATAATAATTCGCTGGTTACCAGAACTTAAGTACTTGCTAATATTAGGGTTACTTAATAGTTAACGGAGATATTTTATTATTATTATTATTATTATTATTATTATTATTATTATTATAATTATGATGATGATGATTATTATTATTATTATTATTATTATTATACCGGTATTGTTTAATATTTTTTTTATCATTTATATTTTTATTTTTTTATTTATTTATGTATTTATATATTTTCCTCCCTAGACCTCCATCAAGCGTAATATATAACTCCCAAGACCTCCTTCCAAATAAATGTTGTAAATTTTTCGGTAGGAACAGGTCCCGTTATTATATGCAAAAATATATATCCTAGAAATAATGAAACGGGAAATTAAAAATAGATATCCCAGAAATAATAAAAATAGGAAGAAAACGGACAAAAAAATATCCCAGAAATAATAATAAAAATGAAGAAAAGGAAAAACAAAAATATATACCCCATAAATGATAAAAACAGGAAGAAAACGGGAAAAAACTATCTCGGAAATAATATAAAATGAAAGAAAACGGAAAGACAAAAATAGCCCAGACTGTTATTATTAGATCATCGCTGTCTCCCTTCCCCAATTTCCGTCAATTTGCTTCTATAATTTCCTTCCTGTCTTCAGTCACGGTCTCTTCATTTTATTTTACAGATTATGAGATATTTTCTTCTCAGCGATTTGATTTACTTGTTAAGAGGGGATTTTTTTCTGGATTCCCTTCTCCCTCACGTTTAGCCCCATTATGTTTGAGATATTAAGACGTTGATACACTTAGTTTGGCAATTTTAAAACCTTTCGTGCCATTTAGGTGGCTGGCGGGCCATAGCGAGCCTGCAATTTATGAGCAACCGGTATTTTTCTACCGAAAAATGTACAAACTTAGCTCAAAAGGAGGTCTTAGGGGTTATATTTTAAAGCTTGATGGGAGAAAACCTAATACAGTATATATATATATATATATATATATATATATATATATATATATATATTACACGCAGTATATACAGTATATGTAAAAAAATTGTCAGTTTCTTCTTAGCTTTTTCATATTTTCATCCTTCCGTCCTTTCTTCACTCCATCTTAACGCTGAATTTAAACATTATTGATTCATTATCGTCTCAAGTGTCTCTAATCACGTGATAGCGTATTTCTCACCTCTAGTGCATTTTAATATTAGGGTTTCTGGGCTCATAACCCTTTCAGTACCTTTAACGTCGTCTTTATTTTTGTTCGGCTTTGTTTAGACGACTTTATGAAGCTTGGGAAAGATGTGTGGTTGCTAAACAGATTAATCGAGATAGTCTGTGGCCTTTTAATGGGTAGACGTCCATCTTAAGCTGCATAACATCGTCTAAAGGTTGCCAGAATATAATGGAAAAAGACGTGACCGGTACTGAAAGGGTTTAATATACAGACACTTTTTCTTCCTTCCTTCTTTCCTTCCTTCTTCCTTCCTCCTGCCTTCTTTCTGTCCTTCCTGTCCTTCTTTCTTTTTTTCCTTCTGTCATTCCTTCCTTCCCTCCTGTCATTCCTTCCTTCCCTCCTTCTTTCCTTCTGTCCTTCCTTCCTTCCTTCCTCCTTTCCTTCCTTCCTTCAATCCATCCATCCATCCATCCTCCCTTCCTCCCTCCCTCCATCCCTTCCTCCCTCCCTCCCTATCTCCCCCCTCCCTTAATTCCATCCATCCCCCCCTCTCTCCCTTCCTTTCTTCCCCCCTCTCTCCCTTCCTTTCTTCCCCCCATCCCTCCCCCTACTCTCTCTCTAAACATTATTGATGGCCATTTGGTCTCAGTGCCTCTAATCACTTAATAACTCACTTCTTATGCTGTGTTCGTTCTAATATCAAGGCTTCTTCTATCTCATAACGTTCCGGCCTTCCTTCCTCTCTCCCTTCCTTCCTTCCTTCCTTCCTTCCTCCCTCTCTTCCCCTTCTTTCTTTCCTTCCTTCCTTCATTAATTCCTCTTTCCCTTCCTCCCTTCCTTCCTTCCATCGCTCCCCCTGCAGTGTTCTATCTAAACACTATAGATGCTTAATTTGTCTCGGTGCCTCTAATCACTTAATAACTCACTTCTTAAATTGTGTTCGTGCTAATATTAAGGTTTCTTGTCTAATCACTTGCCTTCCTTCATCCCATTCCTTCCTGCCTTTCTCCTTTCATTTCTTCTTTCCTTCCTTCCTCCCTTCCTTCCACCTTTCCACCAATTCATCCTTCCTTCCTCCCTCCTTCCTCCCTACCCTCCTTCCTCCCTACCCTCCTTCCTCCCTACCCTCCTTCCTTCCGTCCTACCTTTCCTTCCTTCCTCCCTTTCTTCTTTCCTCCCTTTCTTCCTTCCTCCTTCCCTCTCTTCCCTCTCTTCCCTTCTTTCCATACTTACTTACTTACTTACTTACTTACTTACTTACTTACTTACTTACTTACTTACATACTTACTTACTTACTTACTTACTTACTTACTTACTTACTTACTTACTTACTTACTTACTTACTTACTTACTTACTTACTTACTTACTACTTACTTACTTACTTACTTACTTACATACTTACTTACTTACTTACTTACTTACTTACTTACTTACTTACTTACTTACTTACTTACTTACTTACTTACTTACTTACTTACTTACTTACTTCCTTACTTCCTTATTCGCTAAACACTATTGATGCCCATTTCGTCTCGGTGCCGCTAATCACTTAATAACTCACTTCCTATGTTATTTACGTTTTAATATCAAAGCTTTTTGTCTTGTGGCTGTTTATTTCAGCTAGATATTTACACGAGAGATTCTGTAATAGTATGTTAGCAACTATTTGGTACATTATCTATTGGAAATTCAACAACGAATTCCTCCACACTTTAAACTCTATGAATGATCAAGATAATTATAAATGTAAACAATGAAACTAACAAGAATTGACTTATTTTGGCAATAATTTCTGTATTGTGTCAAAGAATTTTAAAATATGTTATGAAAAATGGCCCAGACTTTGCACTATTTAATATGTTTTCCCCTAGAGCCTAAAGAAACACCCCCAAGACCCTCCTTCGATATATTGTTTTTGCATTTCCCAGTCAAAAGCCGATTGCAGGCTCGTTATCGCTCGCCAGTAATAAAATCGACACCTACATGGCACGAAGGTATTAATATTGAGAAGGAAATGGGCGAAAAGTCTTAAAATCGCCTAACTAATGGGGTCGAACATCTTGAAATATCATAACTAATTGGCTTAAACATGAGGGAGAAGGGGGAGGGGGGGGGGGGCGGTCCAGAAAAACACAAAAAACTCCAGTTAATAATCTCGTTTCAATAATGTCCTCGTTATGTAGTTAATATCTCTCTCTCTCTCTCTCTCCTTCCTTCCTTCACCCCTCGCCATTCTCTTCATAAACACTATTGATTAAACATTTCATCTCAGTGTCTCTAATTACTTAATAACTCTCTGTGATGTGTGTGTGTGTGTGTGCTTTAATATGACGGTTTATTACATTTATCTATATCTATCTATCAGTACCCTTGTGGAATGGGCTTCCCCGAGATGTCATAGACTGCAGCACCGTTGATAATTTTAAACTTCGCCTAGACAAACACCTTGCCATAAATCCACGACTGACTGCATTTGTAAATGAATAAAATTTGTTTTTTCCCTCTATTATATTACTAACAATTGTTCCCTACTAACATCTCCTAATCCTGCCACTTACATTTGTCCCAGGGCAGTCTTCCCTTTCCAGTTTTCCCTTACCCACTCTAAACTACTGTTTGGACAAATCTAAACTACTGTTTGGACAAATGACTATCAGTGTTTTGGAGGGCAAGCAGCCTTGAGGGATCGCTGGATCTGTTGTTGCTTGATTTCCTTTGTACTCGTCTTGCAACACAATCCCACCCCTGTTCTGTGCAACTTTCCAACTCAAGAGTGAAACGATACTCCCAGTCAGTCTTCTATTCAACAGCTGAGCTCTGGAACTCCCTGAATCCAACTCTCCCTCATACATCCGTGTGTCCAGGCATTTTGGCTCGAACATTTTTTGATTTTGCCCCTGTCACTCTTTCAACTCTTGGGGAGGCACTCGTCACAGGCAGTTTTGCCTTTTGTCTCCCTCATCCACATACACAAAAACAATATCTATCTATCTATATATATATATATACCGGTATATATACTGTATATATATATCAGTGTTATTTACAGCTTAGATGCTGTAAACAAAATCTAGTATATTGCATATTAGTAACTCTTTGTTGTAATATGTATTGCAAAATATCCAAATTACAAAAGCGAAAAATATATGTTCAGAAAAATTAACTTGATTGTGAAGTACTAATCAGCACTAATGAACTTGATTGTGAAGTACTAATCAGCACTAATGAACTTGATTGTGAAGTACTAATCAGCACTAATGAACTTGATTGTGAAGTACTAATCAGCACTAATGAACTTGATTGGGAAGTACTAATCAGCACTAATGAACTTGATTGTGAAGTACTAATCAGCACTAATGAACTTGATTGGGAAGTACTAATCAGCACTAATGAACTTGATTGTGAAGTACTAATCAGCACTAATGAACTTGATTGTGAAGTACTAATCAGCACTAATGAACTTGATTGTGAAGTACTAATCAACACTAATGAACTTGATTGTGAAGTACTAATCAACACTAATGTTCTCATATTTCTACAATTATTACCTTATTTCCTTCCTTCCTTCCTTCCTTCAATCTTACTTTCCTTTCTGTGTTCCTTCCACTCTGCCATCATGTTATCCTTCCTTTTATCATCATTCCTTCTTTCTTCCTTTCTTTTTTCTTTCATTCATTCATGCATTCCCTTCCCCTCCTCCCTTCCTTACTTACTTACTTCCTTCCTTCCTCTCTACTCTCTTTCTTTTATCCTTCCTTCCTTCACCCCATCTCTTACCCTCGTTCTCCCTTTAGAAACTATTGATTCCCATTTAGTCTCAGTGCCTCTAATAATTTAATAACTCACTTCATACCTCCTTTTCCTTTTAACTTCCTTCCTTTTCCCTTTCTTCCTTCCTTCCATCCTTCCTTCCTTCCTGCCTCCCTTACTTACTTCATTCGTCTCTTCCTGCCTTCCTTCCTTCCTTTCTCCATCGTCCCTTCCTTCCTTCCTTCCTTCCTTCCTTCACCCCATCCTTTACCCTCTCTCTCCCTTCAGAAGGTATTGATGGCCATTTGGTCTCAGTGCCTCTAATAACTTAATAACTCACTTCATACCTCCTTTTCCTATTAACTCCCTTTTTTATAATAGTGTGTAGCAATCCTCAATGTGATATGTGTATATATATTTATATTTTTATTTATTTATATACAGTATATACAGTATATATATACAGTATATATATATATATATATATATATATATATATATATATATATATATATACTGTATATATTAATTCATTATTATTTATTTATATATTTAGTTATGTATTATTTGTTTTTATTTGTTATTATTTACAGTATGTATTTATTATGTATTTATTATGTATTTATTATGTATTTATTATGTATTTATTTATGTATTTCGTTCAATCATATGACTCCGAATTGCTCTAGCGATCGCCTCGTAAATGGAATCACATCTTCCTTGGCGCATTTCCTATCCGCCCACCAAATTTTGTGAATATGGGTTAATAATTTTGTGAGATATCTTGTTTACTGACAGAGAGACAGGCAAACAGACAAACAAACAAAGGCAAAAAGATAACCTCCTGTAAATTCGTTGACAGAGGTAATAAAACTAAATTAATAAAATAGAATCGAGTTCCCTTCCTTTCACCACATCTTAAGCTAACCACCACCACCACCACCACCACCACCACCTTTTTGTGTGTGTACTTTATTTGTCCTCACCACCACCACCACCACCACCACCTTTTTGTGTGTGTACTTTATTTGTCCTCACCACCACCACCACCACCACCACCACCACCACCGCCTTTTTGTGTGTGTACTTTATTTGTCCTCACCACCACCACCGGCCTTCCTCTTTCCCGGCCACACGTCCGTCAAGCTATTAGGGGCCGGAACTCTGGGGTGCCGTAAGTACCCACCATTACCACCAGTCCACCCAACACAACTTCAACATTTGGCTTTCTAGTGTGTATTTTTGTTTTCATTATTATATTTCTTTTAAATATTATATAGTTTGTTTCAGTTTGCTCCCTAGACCTCCATCAACCTTAAAATAATACCCCCAACACTCCCTTTCCAAATTAATTTGTAAATTTTTCGGTAGAAAAATTTCCCGGCAAAAGGCCGGCACTTCCAAATTTACAGGCTCGCTGTCGCTCGCCTGAAAAAATATCGACTCCTAAAAGGCACGAAAGGCGTTAAAATTGAAAAAATAAATGGGACGAAAGGTCATAAAATCGACAAACTAGTGGGGCGAACGTCTTACAAGCTCAACAAACGAATGGGGCCAAGCATGAGGGAGAAGGGGGTCCAGCAACACCCCTATTAGGGGGGGGGGGGGGACTGGGGGGCCGTAAGTACCCACCATTACCACCAGTCCACCTTCAACCTTTTGCTTTCTTTCTTTCTTTCTTTTTTTCTTATTGTGCACCAGGTTTCAGAGTTTGTATGTTCGTATGTTTGTGTGTAGCCTATATACTCAGGCACATACCCCGTAGCTGGGGGTGGCCGACTCGAGACAGAGCCTGAACTTAATTTGGTGTAGTTTAACTTGATCATTTTAACCCTTTCACGCATTTATGACGCAGCAGTTGCCAGATTAGCAATAAGAAATAGAGTTATCTCACTCTTATTATTACCTCTCCAAAATTAGTTTTCTGCCCACAGCTAACTCAAAGATAACTGCAGAGGTTGAAGTAATTAAACTAAAGCTTTCTAAATACCCCTGATGGTAACAAAGGCTTTAAAGTATCCCCAATAGGCTCAACATCGCGTCATATGTCAGAGAGGGTTAACCTTAACCTGCCTCATGTAATCCAGTTTAACCCTTTCCCTGTGGCCGACATATATGTACACTCGCTCCAAGAAGTATCGGCACCCCTATGCTGATCATCTGGTGTGTATAGCTCGGTAGGGTTGGTACCTCTGCCTGCAACTATATCCATGTGTCAGACGATCGTCTCTGACACATGGATATAGTTGCAGGCAGAGGTACCAACCCTATCAAGCTGTACACACCAGATGAACAGCGTAGGGGTGCAGATACTTCTTGGAGCGAGTGTACGTCCTATGTAAAAAGGGCCTACACACATGGATATAGTTGCAGGCAGAGGTGCCAACCCTATCAAGCTGTACACACCAGATGAACAGCGTAGGGGTGAAGATACTTCTTGGAGCGAGTGTACGTCCTATGTAAAAAGGGCCTACACCGCGGCCAATGTACATTTGGCCGCATAAGTCATGTTCCTCGTGGTGGTCTTACGTATGAGAGTAAAATAGTATGAATGAAGTGCGAGTGTGGTTTCTTGTAATTATCAGTTGAGTTAACCACTGCATAAGAAACTGCACTCGTCATAATTTAATCATGCACATGGACATTTTTCTACCGAAAAATGTACAAATTTATCTTGAAAGGGGGTCTAGGGGGTGTTTTTCTAAACTTGATGGAGGTCTAGCGAGGAAACTCAAAAATAAATAAATAAATAAATATATAGACCAAAAACCAAGCAGTACCCCCTTAAGTGGCTCCATTACTGCACATCTTGCCGAGGGTAACACTAGCTAAGCTGACGTCTTGGGGCGGGGGGGTAGTGGGATATTTGGCTTAACCCCATCTGTACCGACGACGCTTTTTTGCCTTTGATTCTGGCTAGTATGAGAGGATTTTATGCAGCTTAAGAAGGACCTATGTTACTAAGAGGGTTTATTGGGCTTGTGTTTACCCCTTTGAGTCGTATAGGTAGATTACAAACTAAAGAAAATCGTCTGATGGTAACCAGAACATTAAAATCGCCAAACTAATGGGCCGAACGTCTTAAAATCTAAAAACTAATGGGGCTGCCAGAATAGAATTAAAAATACGTCGCCGGTGCAGAAGGGGTTAAGGCCGTAACTGGTTGTTGTTGTTCCCTAAGCTTTTTTTTTTTTTTTTTTTTAAGAGACAATGAACGGAGGAAGGAAAAACACAGATAAAACAAAAAGGTCCATGTGCCTAAAGGCATCCTCCATTCATAAAATGTTTGTAACAACTGGATTTAAACATTTGTAGCTTGTAAGTTTGTGGAAAGCAATTCGAGGGAAGTGAATTCCAAAGAGTAGTAGCTCTGGGGATAAATGAATTCTGATAAGCAGAAGTTCTGCATTGTGGAGGAGAAAGTGTAAATTCATGGGCGCTCTCAGCTGCCCTAGTTCTACGGGGAAAGATGTGGAGAGGCGGCACAATTGAAGCAAGTTTCTCGGCTCGGAACAATTGCTGTGAAAATATCTGTAGAATAATGCAAGGGATGCAACGTTTCTTCGTATGGATAATGTAGGAAGGTCCTGTGTGATTGCAGGGTTATTGATTAATCTAATAGCTTTATTTTGAATTTTGTCCTACTGCCTCAATGCAACCACTCCACTTCCACCCCACAGAGGTGAACAGTAATCCATCTGAGAACGCACATGACTTTTATATATTACGGCCAACTGCTCGTCAGTGAAGAATTCTCGAACTCTGTACAGGAGTCCCAGTTTTTTAGAGGCATTCTTAGCAATGCTTCTAACATAATGTGTCCAGCTCAAGTTAGTAGTTAATGTTACACCGAGAATGTCAATACTAGGGGAAGTGGGAATATTTACATCATTAAAAATATATGGGAGTCAGTGAGATTCTGTCGGTTAGAAAATTGAATGTACTTGGTTTTCTGTGCATTAAAGGAAACTAGATTCTTTTGTCCCCATTCATTAATTCTAGAAAGGTCCTGGTTCAGAGAAATTGCAGTGTTTATTTTTGAATTTATAAGATCGGGTTGGGTGAAAGAATTGGTAAATGTGAAGGAACTGTGGAGTGTTGAGTCATCTGCGTAGGAATGTATTGGATTATGAGTGGTAGATATGAGATCATTGATATGAATGAGAAACAGAGTTGGGGCCAAAACTGATCCCTGGGGAACACCAGCATTTATTGAGTGAAATTGAGAATAAAGGCCATCTACCATTACACATATTTTTCTGTTATGAAGATAAGAAGAAATTAGTGGAAGCTGCCTGGCCGAACAGCCCCGAGTCCTTCAGGAAGGCCATGGCCACGGTTGGGCTTTCCCACAGAGCTCTCAAAGAGTGTAAATTGTGTTGTTGGTGTATGTGGTTGTGTGAAATGCAGTCTTCTATGATGTGTTTAATGGTATGGGGTGCTGTGTTACAACCCGGGCAGGTGTCGACGACAGAGTCATCCAGTCTCTTCTGATAGCTCAGAGAGCTGGATGGTGTCCGCATCTCATAGCCTGGCCAGGTGGACTCTGTCCCCGCGAGGAAGGGAGGATTCAGAAGGATGGATTTCGGGAGGTCGTGCTTGCAGCTGCGTGTTGTCTATGAGTGAGTGGATGGAACGGCGAGAGATATGAGTATGGATGTGCTTCCGGAAGTTGGTTTGGGGTGGGTAACTGGTTCCCGTAAGTGCCGCGATTACCGCACAGTTGGTCAAGGGGGAGGGTGTTTTTCTGGTCTCCCTTCTTCCTCATGCTTAGCCCCATTCGTTTTCAGATTTTAAGACGTTCGGCCCATTATTTTGGCGATTTTAATACCTTTCGCCCCATTTCGCTGTCAATTTTAAGACCTTTCGTGCCAATTGGGTGTCGATTTTTTTCTTGGCGAGCGAAAGCGAGCCTGTAATTTTAAGAGTAACCGGCTCTCAGCCGGGACATTTTTCAACCAAAAAATTTACAAATTGATCTTGAAGGGGGGTCTATGGGGTGTTTATCTAAGCTTGATGGAGGTCTAACGAGGAAACTAAAAAAATATATTAATATATGAATTAATAGACCCCCCCAAAAATATCCACTGTTCCCTTAAAAGGACGTCGCCGGTACAGAAGAGGTTAAGGACCGTAACTGGTTCCCGTAAGTGCCGCCATTACCGCTCAGCTGGTCAAAGGGGAAGGTCTGTTTGCCGACACTGACTTTCGCTCGGGGTCGTTGCGCTCCCAAGTCTTTTCTCCCATGATTCAAGATGATGGATGGATGGAGATTTTATATATATATATATATATATATATATATATATATATATATATAACTTATTTATATATAATTGCTTGTTTATTATGATTTGTCTGTTTAGTTTGTACCCTAGACCTCCATAAAGCTTATAAAAAAATACCTCCAATACACCCCTCGAGATAAATGTGTTCCTAAAAAAAAACGGCCAAAGGCAGGTTCTTTCCTAAATTGCAAGCTAGCTATCGCTTACAAGGATGGATGGAGAGAGAGAGAGAGTGTGTGAGAGCGAGTGAGTGAGGAGTGAAAAATATACAGATAGAGAGAGAGAGAGTGTGAGAGAGATAGAGTGTGTGTGTGTGTGATAGAGTGAGTGAGTGAGTGAGCGAAAGGGTCTGAAAATATATAGCTGCTAAAACTTGCAAATTCAGTTATCGGGAAGGCTAATTGGCGAGATGAAAAAAGTTGGGCGGGATTTAAAACCAATCTGGACCCCCACGTGTGCTGTCCTGGGGAGGGGGGGGGGGGTTATCATTATTATTATTGGTAGTTGTTATAGTGGTAGTAATAGTAGTAGTAGTAGCAGTAGTAGTAGTATTGGTAGTTGTTGTGGTAGTGGTGGTAATAATGGTAGTAGTAGTAGTAGTAGTAGTAGTGGTTGTTGTGGTAGTACTAATAGTGGTAGTTGTAGTAGTAGTGGTGGTAGTGGTTGTAGTAGTAGTAGTATAATTAGTATCATTATTATTATTAGTAGTAGTAGTAGTAGTAGTATTTGTATTATTATTATTATTGTTATTAATATAAATATTGTTATTGATGGTTTTAGTTTGTTTTGGTATTAATTTATTTATATTTTTATTGTATTTCATTTTAAAATTTGTTACCATTTTCGAGCTCTTTTTGCTTATTTTTGTTTACCCTTTAAACTATAATCAATCCTATTCAGACACCTCTTGTAGCTGGAAGAAGGCCAGTTTCTCCTAAATTGCAGGCTCGTTATCGCTCGCCAGGCAACAATCAATACATGAATTAGTTGTATGACCTTATAAAATGTTAAAATGCAAACAAAATCCTGGATAATAATGCTAATCTCGTGAACCAACCTTGTACTGGTGACAAATGATAATGGCGGAACTGATCAACTTCCGGTCCCCATCTCGCGAATCAATTAGTCCTCCCAACAAGTTCCCGATTGTCGCAGGCAGCAGTGTTGGCGGTGGTGGTGGTGGTGGTGGTGGTGGGTCTTCACTTCATTAAACGCAGATGGGTCGTTTTTCTGGTCCCCCTTCTTCCTCATATTTAGCCCCATTTGTTTTCAGATTTTACGACATTCGCCCCATTTGTTTGTCGATTTTAAAATCTTTCGTCCCATTACTATATCAATATCAAGATCTTTCGTACAATTTTGGTGTCGTTTTTTTCCTGGCGCGCGATAGCGAGCCTGCCATTTTATGAGAAATCGGCTTTCAGCTGGCACATTTTTCTATCGAAAAATTTACAAAATTGTCTTGAAGGTGAACGTCAATAAAAGTAAAGTAATGGTGTGTAATAGGGGTGATCGTAGGGTGAATCTACTGTAGATGTGAGGCTGGATAGGAAAATATTAAAACAAGTAGAGTGTTTTAAATATCTAGGAGGAACAATAAGCAGGAGTGGAGGTATGGAAATGGAGGTAAAACAGAGAATGTGTGAAGGAAGGAAGGTTTTCGGAGCAATGGGAAGTATGTGGAAGACGAGAAATCTCAGAATGAAAGTAAAAAGTGCAATGTATCAAGGAATTGTTGTGCCAACAGTGATGTATAGGGCTGAGACATGGGCTCTGAAGGAAAAGGAGAGAAGAAAGCTGGATGTGATGGAGATGAGCTGCTTGAGGAGTATGTGTGGAGTTACTCGTAGAATCGGATTGAGGAATGAAGAGATACGTAGGAGAGTGGGGCAGCAGGAACATTTGTTGGCCAGAGTGGACAGAAGGGTGCTGAGCTGGTATGGTCATGTTGAACGAATGGAAGATGAAAAGCTTACAAAAAGAATATGGGAGTCAGATACAAGGGGAGATAGAAGGGCAGGAAGACCCCCATTGAGATGGAGAGACTGTGTAAGACAAGCTTTAGATGATAGAGGAATGACTATAGATCAGGCAAGAGAAGTAGTAATAAACAGGAATGAATGGAGAATGCTTGTGAATAGATGAATGTAAACACGGTTGTTTGGGAGAGAGGGTCATGCGCCAGTTGAACTAGATAATAGTCCATCAGGCACCTGGCCCGGGGAGCCGGTGGTAATGAAGGGTACACCTGGAAACATGGTGGGTGGGCTTGTGGTGGTGAAGCTTCGCTGTGGGTCTGCCTGCGGAAATCGGCGCCTCTCCGGGGGATCTGGGACCTGGGAATCTTTTGCTGGGGACCCCAAATGGGCCTGGGTCTCTGGGTATTTCTCCTGGGCGACCTAGATGTGTGTGAGATTTTATGTTTTGTTTTGTTTTGTTTTTCTGATGTGTTGTGATGTCCCTGTTCGGACTCTGTCTCGAGTCGGCCACCCCCATTAAAAAAAAAGTACAGTATATAACTATATACATACATACATACATCTTGGGGGGGGGGGGTCTAGGGAGTGTTTTTTTAAGCTTGATGAAGGTCTAGCGACGAAACTAAGACATAAATTAATATATATATATAAATAGACGCCCCCTAAAAAAATAACTTCTGTCCCCTTAATATAAATTGCCTTAATCTCTCTCTAGTAACAAACGATAATGACCTAACTGAGAACTTCTTGTCTTAGTCCTGAACCAATTAGTCCGCCCGACAAGTTCCCGATTGTCGATTGTCGTAAGAAGCAGTGGTGGTGGATCTTCACTTGATTAATATAACTTGACTTAATCTAGCATCGGCAGTTGGGTTCAGTTGACTGAGGCTGATTGATTCATTGAATGACCAAGTTAGTTTGGGAGTTGTGGATTATCAATTATGTATTACGTATATGAATTATCAATTATGTATTACGTATATGAATTATCAATTATGTATTATGTATATGAATTATCAATTATGTATTACGTATATGAATTATCAATTATGTATTACGTATATGAATTATCAATTATGTATTACGTATATGAATTATCAATTATGTATTACATATATGAATTATCAATTATGTATTACGTATATGAATTATCAATTATGTATTACGTATATGAATTATCAATTATGTATTACGTATATGAATTATCAATTATGTATTACGTATATGAATTATCAATTATGTATTACGTATATGGATTATCAATTATGTATTACGTATATGAATTATCAATTATGTATTACGTATATGGATTATCAATTATGTATTACGTATATGAATTATCAATTATGTATTACGTATATGAATTATCAATTATGTATTACGTATATGAATTTATATGAATGATTGTTCTTAGATCGCTTGAATATGTCGAGTAATCCATGTTGTCTAAGTGAAGTGCCTCTCTAACACTAATGTTGTCTAAGTGAAGTGCCTCTCTAACACTAATGTTGTCTAAGTGAAGTGCCTCTCTAACACTAATGTTGTCTAAGTGAAGTGCCTCTCTAACACTAATGTTGTCTAAGTGAAGTGCCTCTCTAACACTAATGTTGTCTAAGTGAAGTGCCTCTCTAACACTAATGTTGTCTAAGTGAAGTGCCTCTCTAACACTAATGTTGTCTAAGTGAAGTGCCTCTCTAACACTAATGTTGTCTAAGTGAAGTGCCTCTCTAACACTAATGTTGTCTAAGTGAAGTGCCTCTCTAACACTAATGTTGTCTAAGTGAAGTGCCTCTCTAACACTAATGTTTTTATGTTGAGCATTAAGGGGGGTCACCTGTTTTGTTTCTCTTTCTCTCCTTTTCTCTGACTTGTGTCCATTCAGCCCCATTCAGCCAACTATTTTAAGACATTTATCCCCATCCAGGTGTCGATATCTTCCTGCCGAGTGACCGCGAGCATTGTATGGAGAAATCCGGCTTCGCCAGAGATTTTTTTATCAAAATATGTACAAATTTAGCTTGCTCTCAAAACAAAAACATATATATGCTGGCTCGCTGCCGCACACCAGGAACATATTGACACCTCTTAGACTTCTTTCACGATATCCTCAACCTCTACGATGAGAGTAAAGCTGTAGATATTATATACCTTGATTTTCAAAAGGCCTTTGACAAAGTTCCCCACAAACATTTACTGCTAAAACTAAACGCGCATGGAATACAAGACGGTGTGTTGAAATGGATAGAAAATTGGCTCAGCGACAGAAAGCAAAGAGTAGTCATAAACGGTAAGGCATCTAAATGGACCAATGTAAGTAGCGGGGTACCCCAGGGATCGGTACTAGGACCAATTCTCTTTCTAATTTACATCAACGACATAGATGAGGGTCTCACCTGTACAATCTCAAAATTTGCTGACGATACAAAAATTGCAAATAGCGTACTCTCAAAAGAACAAGTTGACGATGCAACACAATCTAGATAAATTGTCATGTTGGGCCCAAATTTGGCAAATGAGTTTCAATGCGGATAAATGTAAAGTACTACATATCGGATACCTAAATGAGAAAGCAAACTATTCGATGAATGGCACTCAGCTTAAGAATGTAAACAGAGAAACCGATCTGGGAGTAACAATATCGAGTAACCTAAAACCGAGTCAACAATGTTCAGAAGTTGTTAAGAAGGCAACAAATAATTGGCTTTATAGGCAGGTCATTTGAGCATAAATCCAAAGAAGTTATCCTAACCCTTTACAATTCCTTAGTCCGCCCTCTTCTGGAATACTGCGTTCAATCCTGGTGCCCTTATTACCAAAAAGATATAAACAAGCTAGAACGAGTTCAACGTACAGTTACCAAAATGATACCTAGCCTAAAGAACAAACCATACGAAGAGCGTCTTAGAGAATTAAATCTATTTCCTTTAACCCAGCGCAGATTAAGAGGTGACTTAATTCAGTGTTCAAAATCATCAAAGGCATCGACAATATGAACTGTAGTAAGTACTTCACTATCGACCAAGCTAATTACACGCGGGGAAACGGTTGCAAATTTATTGGTAAATCTTTTAACTCACACAAATCTAAGAATTTCTTCTTCAAATCGAGTTGTCAACTTGTGGATGGGCTTCCCCGAAACGTTATAGACTGCATCACCGTTGATTCATTTAAACTCCGCCTAGACAAATATCTCGCATCAAACCCGCGACTGACTGCGTTTGTAAATGAATAACTTTATTTTATCCCCCCCTCAGTTACTAACCCATCTGTCCCCTACTAACTTCCTAATCCTGCCACGGACATTAGTTCCAGGGCAGTAATTCGCTTTCCAATGTTCCCTTACCCACTCTAAACCACTGTATGGACACTTGATCCTCAGTGTTTTGGAGGACAAGCAACCTAGAAGGGTCACTAGATCTGTTGTTGCTTGATTTCCTTTGTACTCCTTTGTACCTGGATGGGGGTAAACGTCTTAAAACAGTAGGCTGAATGGGCCCCAATGGATACAAGCTTAAGAGAGAGGGAGAGAAAGAGAAAAAAATCGAGGTGGGCTTCCTTAATACAAACATAGTTGGATGGGGTATGGGAGGAAGAAGAAGAGAAGTAGTTAAGGAGGAGGTGGGGATCAGGAGGTCAGAAGTGTGTGAAGCCATGAAAAGAGTGAAGATGGGGAAAGCACCAGGAATAGATGGAGTGTGTAGGGAAATGCTGAGGTATGGTGGTGAGATAGTGATCGAATGGGTGTGGAAAATGTGTAAACTAGCATGGGAGAAGGGGAGTGCACCTGATGACTGGAAGACAGACATAATAGTCCCCCTGTATAAGGGTAAAGGGGAAAGAGGAGTGTGTGGTAACCACTGAGGAATATGTCTTCTAAGCATAGTAGGGAAGTGTACAATGATCGAGAGAGTTAGAGCGAGAACGGAGAAATGGATAGGTGACGAGCAGGGCGGGTTTGGTAAGGGAAGAGGTTGTGTAGATCAGAATTTTGCCTTGAAATGTGTTGTTGAGAAGTATCTGAAGAAGGGACAGTAGTTGTATGCTGCCTTTATGGACTTGGAGAAAGTCTATGACAGAGTTGCTGGAGAAGGTTTGTTTAAAGTATTGAGAATATACAGTGTGGCTGGTAAGTTACTGAAAGTGGTGAAGTGCATGTATGAGGGTGCAAAGGCGTCATTTTGGAGAATGAACAGAAGGAGTTCTTTGATATGAATGTTGTGTTAAAGCAAGGGTGTGTGATGTCCCCATGGTTGTTCGGTATATATGTGGATGGAATCATGAAAGAAATACAAGGAAGAGCAGTGGATGTTGGTGAACCCCTGATAAGGGAAGGGAGTGAGTGGATTCAGTGGAAGTTACCTATAGGCTACTACTGTTGGTGAACCCCTGATAAAAGTGAGTGGATTCAGTGGAAGTTACCTATAGGCTACTACTGTTGGTGAACCCCTGATAAGGGAAGGGAGTGAGTGGATTCAGTGGAAGTTACCTATAGGCTACTACTGTTTGCTGATGATACAGTTATGTTAAGGGGAGTGGGGCCATTTTTCTGGTCCCCCTTCTTCCTCATGCTTATCCCTATTAGTTTTGAGAATTGAAGATGTTTGCCCCATTAGTTTGTCACTTTTAAGACCTTTTGTCCCATTTCTTTGTCAATATTAAGACCTTTCGTGCCCTTTAGGTGTCAATTTTTTCCTGGCGAGCTATAGCGAGCCTGTAATTGTGGAAGAGCCGGCCTTTGGCCGTGACATTTTTCATAATGTACAAATTCCAAAATGAACAAATTAATTTTGTAAGGCGATCTAATGGATGTTTTTTTAAAGTTTGATGGAGGTCTAGGGAGGAAACTAAAAAAATAAATTAATATATAAATAAATAGACCCCCCAAAATAACCACTGTCCCCTTAAGTGATAATGAGTGGGAATTACAGGGTCTGGTAAATATTGTTGGAACCGTTTGTGAGAAATGGATCTGAAGCTAAATATGGGAAAGAGTAAGGTTATGGTCTTTGAAAGGGATGCATTCACAGAGTGTGAGGTGAGGTTGAATGGTCAGGTTATGGCGAATGTCAGCTCATTCAAGTATTTAGGCAGTGTGTTGAGTAAAGATGGGAGTATGGATGAAGAAGTGTGGGAGAGGGTGCAACAGGCGAAGAGGATTGTAGGAACGCTGTAAGCAGTAACAAGAAATATGGTGGTCAGCATGGAAGTAAAGTCCTTGCATGACAGTGTGGTGATCCCAACATTGACGTATGGGAGCGAAGCATGGATGTTGTTGGAGAGACTCAAACCAAGAGTGAGAGGGGTGGAAATGAGTTCCCTGAGAAGTGTGTGTGGAATTACATGGAGGGACAGACAGACGAATCAGGAAGTATGGGAGTGTCGTGGGGTGGATGTGGATGTGCTGGAGAGTGTGAAAAGGAACACTTTGAGATGGTTCGGTCATGTGGAACGGATGGGAAGCGAGAGAATGACTTAAAGTGTACGAGAGTGGGGTGGAAGGACAGAGAGGGAGAGGTAGACCGAGAGTGAGGTGGAAGAATGGTGATGAGAGGCAATAGATAGATAGGTAAAGGGCCACACTACCACCAATATTGTGTTCACAGTACTTTCTGCCCAGCTCCCATCCTCTCTCTCTCTCTCTCTCTCTCTCTCTCTCTCTCTCTCTCTCTCTCTCTCTCTCTCTCTCTCTCTCTCTCTCTCTCTCTCTCTCTCTCTCTCTCAAGCATACCACTCCCCTCCCCCTCCCTCCACCACTTCACACCAACACAGACACACAAATATTTCAGCAGAGGGGGGGTTGTAATTTTCCGGTTGATTGCACGGGAGATTATTACGGACTCCGAGTGTTGTCCTTTTAACTATTTACCCCCAGAGAAATTGGTTGTGTGTGTGTGTGTGTCGGGGGGGGGGGGGGAATGAGTGTATGTGTTTGTGTGCTTTTAACTATTTACCCCCCAGAGAAATTGGTGGTGTGTATTTGTTTCGGGATGGGAAATTGTGTTTGTGTTTGATGGTAGTTTGTATCTGTGTGTGTGTGTGTGTGCCTGAGTGTGTTTCTGTGCTTATGTGTGGGTGTAAGTATGTATGTGTTTGTACAAAGGAGTACAAAGGAAATCAAGCAACATCAGGTATAATAACTCCTCTAGGCTGCTTGTCCTCCAAAACACTGAGGATCAAGTGTCCAAACAGTGGTTTAGAGTATAATATGTTTTTTTTTTTTTTTTGTTTTTTTTTTTCTATGTGATTGAGTGAGGCAAAAGGCATAACTGCCTATAGCGAGTGCCTCCCCCATAGTTGAAAGAGTGACAGAGCCAAAATCAAGGGACGTTCGAGCCAAAATGCCTGGACACACGGAGTTTGAAGCAATTTAAGTCATAGGAAGAGGGAAAGACTGATTCTGGGAGAGAGTTCCAGAGCTCAGCTGTTGAGTAGAAGAAAGTTTGAGAGTAACGTTTCACTCTTGGGTTGGAGAAGTTGCACAGAGTAGGTGGGATTGAGTTGCAAGACGGGTATCACGTGCCCTACGTAAAGGAGGTGGTATGCACTGGGATAGCTCTGAGGAACACTAATTATTATAGTAGCGATAGAATAGCGAGAGAGATGCAACATTGCGGTGGAGAGAGAGAGATTGCAGAGAGTTGGTGAGTGGACGGTAGTTAATGATACGAAAGGCCTTCCTTTCAACTTTGTCTAGAAGAGCGGTGTGAGAGGAACCTCCCCACACATGTGAACAATACTCAATACAAGGGCGCACTATGCCCCTGTACAGAGCAAGAAGCTGTGCAGGGGAAAAGAACCCCCTAAGGTGGTTGAGCACACCCAGCTTCTGGGAGGCTGCCTTAGCAAGACTAGTAATATGGTCCTTCCAAATGAGAGCAGAAGAAAAAGAGACACCAAGAATATTGAGAGAAGATGAAGGGTTTGATTTTTGTATTGTTGAAGAATAAGGGATAGTCCGCTGGGAGATCCTGACGGGTAGATAGATGGAGAAATTGGGTTTTGGAAGCATTAAAGTTAACAAGTTTTTCTCTGCCCCAATTGGAAATAGTATTTAGATCAGAATTTAAGAGTTCTATGGCTTCATTACGTTTATCGTTGAGGGATTGCTGGCTGGGGCGTTCTGAAAAACTAATGGAGTAGTGTAAGGTTGAGTCGTCTGCGTATGAATGGATGGGAATTAAGGTACAGTTAAGGAGGTAATTTATAAAAATTAGAAAGAGAATAGGAGATAGGACAGAGCCCTGAGGAACACCGGAGTTTATAGGGTGAGGAAGTGAACAATGGCCGTCCACAACCGCGGCTATGGAACGGAAAGGAAATTAGAGACAAAGGCACAGATGGAGGGATAGAAACCGAAGGAGGGTAGTTTAGAAATTAAAGATTTATGCCAGACTCTATCGAAGGCTTTCGATATGTCTAGTGCAATAGAAAAAGTCTCACCGAAGTCCCGAAAGGAGGATGACCAAGAGTTAGTAAGATATGAAAGAAGATCACCAGTAGAGCGACCCTTAAGGAAGCCATACTGGCGATCTGAGAGCAGATTATGAGAAGAGAAATGCTTAAGAAATTTGGAAGCAAGAATAGTTTCAAAAACTTTAGAAAGACAAGAGATGAGAGCAGTTGTACTTAAGCTGTATGTACTGTATGTGTTTAGGTACGGTATGTGTATATGTGTGAACTGATATGCCCCCCACCCCCCTTCCCCCTCCCGTGTGTTAGAGCTCGTATTCACCACCCACCCACCTCCACCTCACCAATAGGCCCGTCAAACAATAACACTTTACCACCGAACTGGCTGGCTGGTTATCGGAGCGGAGGGAAGCCAACAAATGGTAACCGGCACTGCTCATACAATATTACTGGGCCTCCGAAGGGGGTTGCCTGCTGCCGGTGCTCTGATGATGGTGGTGGG
Source organism: Paralithodes platypus (assembly GCA_032716605.1). Lineage (NCBI taxonomy): Eukaryota > Metazoa > Arthropoda > Malacostraca > Decapoda > Lithodidae > Paralithodes > Paralithodes platypus. The sequence goes on from CM064562.1 coordinate 35,929,323, forward strand.
TGGGGAGGGGATCGGGGGAAGTGGGGGGAAGGGGGTGGAGAGAGGTGGGGTTGGGGGTTACAGGCAAAGTTGATAGTTGAGAGGTGAAACGTTTGGTGGAGGTGTTTATGTTATTAATGAGAGAAACGTTTAAGGGGAGGTATATGTTTTTTCTGGCACCCCTTCTCCCTCATGTATAGCCCCATTAGTTTTGAGATTTTAAGATGTTCGCCACATTAGTTTGGGTATTTTATGATATTTCGCCCAATTGTGTTGTCAATTTTAAGAACTTTCAAGCCATTTAGGTGTCGAATATTTCATCGCGAGCGATAGCTAGTCTGCAGTTTAGGAGGAACCGGCTATTAAAATGCACAAATTTATCTCGAAGATGAGTCACACACAGACACGGTGATTATAATACTACGCCATCCCCACAGGGGGCTATGTGACAAACATACATCTATGTCATACAAAAACACACCCACATTGATAAAAAGACATCTACCATTTGTTTTTGTTTTTTGTTATCTTATAGTAAGTAACACCCCGTTCTTGACATTAATCAACATTACAAACCCCAATGCACTTGAATACATTAATGAAAGCACATGGTCCTCCCGGGATTCGAACTCGGGACACCACACCCAGAACATAAGCACCTAAACCATTACACCACCAACACAGTTAAAGGTTGAGTACACGATCACGATTAATATCCATTTTCGAATTTTGGATATCAATCTAATCATATATACCTAAAATTACCTATATACCTAAAATTACCTATATACCTAAAATTACCTATATACCTAAAATTACCTATACAGTATACCTAAAATTACCTATATACCTAAAATTACCTATATACCTAAAATTACCTATATACCTAAAATTACCTATATACCTAAAATTACCTATATACCTAAAATTACCTATATACCTAAAATTACCTATATACCTAAAATTACCTATATACCTAAAATTACCTATATACCTAAAATTACCTATATACCTAAAATTACCTATATACCTAAAATTACCTATATACCTAAAATTACCTATATACCTAAAATTACCTATATACCTAAAATTACCTATATACCTAAAATTACCTATATACCTAAAATTACCTATATACCTAAAATTACCTATATACCTAAAATTACCTATATACCTAAAATTACCTATATACCTAAAATTACCTATATACCTAAAATTACCTATATACCTAAAATTACCTATATACCTAAAATTACCTATATACCTAACTCCCATTTTACAAAAAGACGCCTCAATTTCAAACAAAGACACTCACGTCATTAAGGGGAGGTATTTAGTGTGTTTCCTAGACTTCCATCAAGCTTGAAATTACACCCCTTTGACCCCTTTTCAAGATAAATTTGTACATTTTTCGGTAGAAAAATTTCCCGACCGAAGGTCGGTTTCTCTTAAATTACAGGCTCGCTATCGCTCGCCAGGAAAAAATGGACACCTAAATGGCACGAAAACTCTTAAAAGTGACATAAATGGGGCGAAAGTTCTTAAAATTGTCAAACTAATGGGGCGAACGTCTTAAAATCTCAAAATCAATGGGGCTAAACATGAGAGAGAAAGGGATCCAGAAAAAAATCCCTGGAGTGGAAATCTGCCCTTAAAAGAAGCGTCTACTATTTGTGTTTTTGTTGTTCTCATATACCAGAAACTCATATCAAACAAACACACATTTATATCAAACAAAGACACAAAGACACGCCTCTACATTAGAAGGAAAAGAAACACAGACCACGTTTTTCTGGACTCCTTTCCCCCTCATGTTTAGCCCCATTGCTTTTCAGATTTTAAGACGTTTGCCCCTTTAGTTTGGTGATTTAAAAAAAAAATCGTCCCGTTTCTGTCAATTTTAGACCTTTCGTGCTATTTAGATGTCGATTTTTACCTGGCGAGCCTGTAATTTATGAGGAACCGACCTTTTTCTACCGAAAAATTGACAAATTTATCTCGAAAGGGGGGGTCTAGGAAGGTGTAATTTTAAGCTTGATGGAAGTCTAGGAAACAAACTAAAAACCTCCCCTTAACACCCACATCAAACAAACACACATCTACTTCACACAAGGACATGCCCACACCACACAAAGACATGCCCACACCACACAAAGACATGCCCACACCACACAAAGACATGTCCATACCACACAAAGACATTCCCACACCACAAGGACATGCCCACACCACACAAAGACATGCCCACACCACACAAAGACATGCCCACACCACACAAAGACATGCCCACACCACACAAAGACATGCCCACACCACACAAAGACATGCCCACACCACACAAAGACATGCCCACACCACACAAAGACATTCCCACACCACACAAAGAAACATATAATATTTCTTATTTGATATAGGCTACAGTATATATATTTTATATATATATATATTTTTCTTTTTAAATATTTACATACCTAGCACCCCCTGTGACAAAAACACCATCAAAGACTGTTTTTGGGTTTTCATCTTTCAAAACACTCTTTAGGTTCTTTATGCCAAAATCTTCTTCAAAGCTTCTCTCGCTCTCTCTCTCTCTCTCTCTCTCTCTCTCTCTCTCTCTCTCAAAAATAGCAAATATATACTGTACATATAAATAATAATAGTAACAATGATAATAATAATAATAATAATAATAATAATAATAATAATACAATAATAATAATAATAATAATAACAATAATGCTATCCCCTGGCCTCTTCCTTTGTCGTTCTATCCCTACTCGTTGTCGCACTGTGGTTCGGGGAGACAAAGACAACGGAGTACAAAGGAAAACAAGCAACAGCAGAGCGGCGATCCTTACGAGGCTGCTTGTAACTATATATATCTATCTATCTATATACTCAGGCCCAATCCTCACTTGTATCTAATCTACCTAATCTAAAATAGAGAAAGGATAGCATAGTACGAAGAATGGGTTAAAACAATCCCCATGTAACAAGAAACGGTGACCGGTCAACTCAACCAGTAGACCATTTCAACCAGTAGCTCTCAACCAGTACCAAATCAACCAATACGGTTAGGTTAGGTTAGTACTATATTTTGGCACTGGTTTGGTTGATCTGGGTTAATTTGGCACTGGTTGAGAGCTACTGGTTGAAATGACATGGAACCACAAGAAACATGACATATAATTTGCAGACAACACACACACGCACACACACATACACAGACACACACACACACACACACATATATATATATATATATATATATATATATTATAACAATGTGTTGTGGTATGTGTCCCTTGGTCCCTTGTTGTTCCTCTCTCTCCTTTGTCGCCTTTTACACGAGATGCTTTTTGTATACAAAGACGGTCTCTCTCTCGCTCGCTCTCACTCACTCTCTCTCTCTCTCTCGCTCGCTCTCGCTCTCTCTCTCTCTCTCTCTCTCTCTCTCTCTCTCTCTCTCTCTCTCTCTCTCTCTCGGTCTCTATCTCTCTAGGTTAAGCATCAGTAGTATATATATAATATTTCTCAACTTCATTCTCTACAATGAACTTCCCATCAATGGTCAGAGGGAGTGGTGGGTGGGGAGAGAGCCTTCTGCTTTGCTATCCTTGCCTTCCACTTTGTAGTAAATTTTATTTTAGCATTAAGTCCGGACTACCTAGTAGGGACCGTGAGGTCTGTGCAGTCTGTGTATAAATATGTAACTATATGTAACTATCTCTCTCTCTCTCCTATTGTTTAGCATCCCTGTGAAGCCAAGAAGGGAGGCTTTAGGACACTCACATCCACACACACACACACTCTCTCTCTCTCACACACAATCTCTCTCTCTCTCCTACTGTTTAGCATCCCTGTGAAGCCAAGAAGGGAGGCTTTAGGACACCCTCTCACACACACACTCTCTCTCTCTCACACACACTCTCTCTCTCTCCTACTGTTTAGCATCCCTGTGAAGCCAAGAAGGGAGGCTTTAGGACACCCTCTCACACACACACACTCTCTCTCTCTCCTACTGTTTAGCATCCCTGTGAAGCCAAGAAGGGAGGCTTTAGGACACCCTCTCACACACACACACACACTCTCTCTCACATACACACACACACGGGGTCTTTGTCACTTCCACCTTCTTCAGATTTTGGGGCTGAATTTAGCTCTCGATTTTTCTTATTTTTTCTACTCTCTCTCTCTCTCTCTCAAACACACACACACACACACACACACACACACACACACACACACACACACACTTTTATCCTCTTTTCTTCACTTCATATTTTGGGTCAAGGCAGATTTTAGCTTTCGATTTTTGCTGTTTTCCAGGCTCTCTCTCTCTCTCTCTCTCTCTCTCTCTCTCTCTCTCTCTCTCTTTGTTCTTGCTCTTTTTCTGCTCTCTCTCTCTCTCTCTCTCTCTCGCATGCTCTCTCTAGCTCGCATATTCGTTCTCTCTCTCTCTATCTATCTATCTATTCATCTATCTATATATCTATCTATCTATCTATCTATATATCTATCTATATCTATCTCCCGTGCGCTATTTTCAAATGATAACGATGATATTACAGGCAATGATGTAGCCAACACCTCAGCCATATGATGTACAAACACTTACGGTCTCCGGTGGATGGTGTGTAACTGGTCTCTTAAGGGGAGATTTCCGCTTGAGGGAGTTTTTTCTTGCCTCCTATCTCCCTCATGTTTATCCCCATTGCTTTTCCAATTTTAAAACGTTCGCCCCATTATTTTGGCGATTTTAAGAACTTTCAACCCATTTCTGTCAATTTTAAGACCTTTCGTGCAATTTAGGTGTCGATTTTATCCTGGCGAGCGATAGCGAGCCTGTAATTTAAGAGGAACCGGCTTTCAGCCGGGACATTTTTCTACCGAAAAATTTACAAATTTATCTTGAAAGGGGCTCAAGAGGGTGCAATCTTAAGCTTGATGGATATCTAGGGACCAAACTAAAAACCTTCCCTTAAATCATATATCATTATTTTTTTTATTTTTCCTCGCTAGATCTCCATCAAGCTTTAAAAAGAACACCCCCTAGTCGACCCCCCTTCCAGATAAATTTGTACATTTTTCGGTAGAAAAATATCCCAGCCGAAGGCCAGTTCCTCTCAAAATTACAGGCTCGCTATCAATCGCCAGGAAAAAAAATCGACACCTAAATGGCACGAAAGGTCTTAACATTGACAACGAAAGGGGGTGAAAGGTGTTAAAATAGCCAAAATAATTGCGCAAAAGTCTTAAAATATCAAAACTAATGGGGCTGAACACGAGGGAGAAGGGGGTTCAGAAAAACGACCCATCGTCCCTTAATAACTTACCAGTCACCGGATATGAGGTGATCCCGAGGCTTGGAGTTTCATTTCCATAAAGATACGATACTTGGATTCTAGGAGTTTATTAATTTTCTTCCATCCTTCCTTCAGTTAAGGGGGATCACCTGCTTTTCTCCTCTTTCTCTGGCTTGTATCCCTTCGGCACCATTCAGCCTACTGTTTTAAGACGTTTATCCCCATCCAGGTGTCGATTTATTCCTGGCGACCGATAGCGAGCCAGCATTGTATGGAGAAATCCGGCTTCGCCGGAGAATTTTTTCTATCGAAAAATGTACAAATTTAGCTTGCTGTCAAAACAAAACTATATATATGCTCGCTCGCTACCGCTCGCCAGGAAAATATTGACACCTGGATGGGGGTAAACGTCTTAAAACAGTAGGCTGAATTGGGCCGAATGGATACAAGCCAAAGAGAGAGGGAGAGAAAGAGAAAAATATGCGAGGTGGGCCCCTTAAGATACAAAGATAACCGACGCAATCTAGAGCTACTTGTCAGCACTCATTTGGTATGTTTTGTGTTTGCCAATTAAAAACATGTAAATAAATAGTAAAATTATTTGTGCAACTTATCACGAAATTTAACATTCACGTAAGTAGTTTGTTTAAGGAGAGGTTTTTAGTTTGGTCCCTAGATATCCTTCAAGCTTAAGATTACACCTCCTTGAGCCCCTTTCAAGATAAATTTGTAAATTTTTCGGTAGAAAAATGTCCCGGCTGAAAGCCGGTTCCTCTTAAATTACAGGCTCGCTATCGCTCGCCAGGATAAAATCGACACCTAAATGGCACGAAAGGTCTTACAATTGACAGAAATGGGTTGAAAGTTCTTAAAATCGTCAAAATAATGGGGCAAACGTCTTAAAATTAGAAAAACAAAGAGGCTAAACATGAGGGAGAAAGGAGTCAAGAAAAAAATCCCTCCATTGGAAATCTCCCCTTAATTCAAGAGGAAAGGATAGCACAGTATAAAGTGGTGTAATTCAAGAGGAAAGGATAGCACAGTATAAAGTGTAATTCAAGAGGAAAGGATAGCACAGTATAAAGTGGTGTAATTCAAGAGGAAAGGATAGCACAGTATAAAGTGGTGTAATTCAAGAGGAAAGGATAGCACAGTATAAAGTGGTGTAATTCAAGAGGAAAGGATAGCACAGTATAAAGTGGTGTAATTCAAGAGGAAAGGATAGCACAGTATAAAGTGGTGTAATTCAAGAGGAAAGGATAGCACAGTATAAATTGGTGTAATTCAAGAGGAGAGGATAGCACAGTATAAAGTGGTGTAATTCAAGAGGAAAGGATAGCACAGTATAAAGTGGTGTAATTCAAGAGGAGAGGATAGCACAATATAAAGTGGTGTAATTCAAGAGGAGAGGATAGCACAGTATAAAGTGGTAATTCAAGAGGAAAGGATAGCACAGTATAAAGTGGTGTAATTCAAGAGGAAAAGGATAGCACAGTATAAAGTGGTGTAATTCAAGAGGAAAGGATAGCACAGTATAAAGTGGTGTAATTCAAGAGGAAAGGATAGCACAGTATAAAGTGGTGTAATTCAAGAGGAAAGGATAGCACAGTATAAAGTGGTGTAATTCAAGAGGAAAGGATAGCACAGTATTAAGTGGTGTAATTCAAGAGGAAAGGATAGCACAGTATAAAGTGTTGTAATTCAAG
>CM064562.1:35941313-35966313 GCA_032716605.1 Paralithodes platypus
GGATGGGTAGATGTCGGCATATGTCCCTACACTCGGACACTCACTCTTACACACACAACGCCACCTGTTGAGCAGCTAACTCACCAGGCATTGCACCCCAATAGCATATTTTGAATATGGGAATATTCATACAGTGCTATTTAATCAGGGAACAATGAGGGTATTTTATTAACGTATTCGGTGGGCTTTGTGGTAATGCACTGATACTAGGTATAGGTACAGCACAAATTCCATCCCAATAATATCTTCCCATTGATACATCGGGATTTGAACCCGGGACCTTTGGATTACCAGGCCAGTGGCAAGACCACTCCGCCACACCTCCCCTCTGCATATACTGCATTTTATCTGAAATACAATACATATAAAGAATATTGTGTGAATTATGGCGCCCCTCATGTATATCACCCCCCCCCCCCCCCACCCCCTTAAGCCTGAGCTGGATCCGCCACTGCACACACATACATAACATTCACACACACATGCACACGTACTCACACACACACACAAAAATACACACATAATATATACATAGGCCTACATACAGTATATACATCATAAACACACACGCACACATAATTAATAACAAATAATTAATGAAAGGAGCACCACTCACACACACACACACACACACACACACACACACACACACACACACACACACACACACACACACACACACCTCCCCGTGGCGTAACTGATAGCGCGTCTGGCTCACAACCAGAAGGTCCTGGGTTCGAGACCCGGGCGGGGAAGAGACATTTGGGCAAGTCTCATAACGGTGTAGCCTCTGTTCACCTAGCAGTATAAATAGGAACCTGGTATAAGTGGACGAAGTTGTGACGTCCCATCTGGGGTTGGTGATCGGTTACAAGGTGAGCTGGGTATCGTACTGGTCAACCTAAGCCTTCGGGTGAGACTGGTACCGTAGTGAGAATGGTACCGTACAGATTAGCCCTAAGCCTTCGTTTCCAGATGTCGCCAATTGGCTAAAATACAGACTACACACACATCCACAGCCATTCCAACGATACATAAACACTTAACATGCATTTCACGCAATACATTCCCAGTTAAGGAGGCGCGATAATAATGAGCTTAGCTCGCATTGCGTGGATTCCCCTTGACGAACAAGTAACTGAGTAACTGAGTAACACACACACACACACATACACCTGTAAGCTTTAGTAAAATCCTCCTCCTTATCCCATTAACACTGGTCAACAAGGAATATAAAAAATCGTTCCTCGTCAACGCTGAATACAAGTCTAAAGAAACCAAGTGTTCCATCTGGAGAGAGAGAGAGAGAGGTGTGGATGGCAGTAAACTTATCAATTGTGCACACTGTGGTCTTTTATCAAGGGAGATGAGGTGATTCGGGAGAGGGGCTGGGGGAATATTGAGAGAGATTTACATATATTTACATAGATACACTGGCCACACACACCTTACGATCCAAACGAGATGGTCAGGATTTAATTTTAGTAGATATGGCATACGGTACCTGATAGAAAAGGAAAGTTGAAGGATATATCTATCTATCTATTGCCTGACGCCGTGATCCCCGAAGGGGTGGCCACGAACGAACCGCCCCCATGCACCTCTGTCCCCATTCAGTCGACGCCCCTTCTCCCAACCAGCACCACCTTCATCCATATACTTCCTCACTCCATCCTTCCACCTCTCTTTCGTTTACCTCTCCCTCTCTGTCCTTCCACCTCGCTCTCGTACATCCTCTTAGTCATTCTCTTGCTTCCCATATGTTCCATATGGCCAAACCATCTCAAGGTATTCCTTTTCACACTTTCCAGCACATCTACCTCCACACCACACCTCCTTCTTACTTCCTCATTCGTCTGTCTATCCCTCCATGTAACTCCGCACGCACTTCTCAAGTAACTCATTTTCCATGCTTCGCTTCCGTAAGTCAGTGTCGGGATTACCACACTGTCATGCAAGGACTTCTTCACTTCCATACTGACCACCCTATTTCTTGTTACTGTTTTCAGCATTCCTACAACCCTCTTTCCCTGTTGCACCCTCTCCCACACTCTTCATCCATAGTTCCATCTTTACTCAACACACTGCCCAGATACTTAAATGAGTTGACAATCTCCATAGCCTGACCATTCAACTTCACCTCACACTCTGTGGCTTCACCCCTTTCAAAAACCATAACGTTACTCTTCCCCGCATTTACCTTCAGATTCCGTTTTTCGCACACTGTTCCAAACATATTTACCAGACCCTGCACCTCCCATTCATATCGCTCATCAGAACTGTATCATCAGCACACAGCAGCACAGGTAGCTTCCATTCATTTCCCTCCCTTATCAGCGATACACAAACATCCACTGCTCTTCCTTGTATTTCTTTCATGACTCCATCCATATATACAGTAAACAACCACGGGGACATCACACACCCCTGTTTAACCCAACATTCAGGTCAAAGAACTCGCTCTGCTCATTCTCCACACGTACTGCCGCCTTTGCACCCTCATACATGCTCTTCACTGCTTTCAGCAACTTGCCATCTACTCCGTATATTCTAAGTACTTTCCACATACTTTCTCTATCCACTCTGTCATAGGCCTTCTCCAAGTCCATAAAGGCAACATACACCTTTTGTTGCTTCTCCAGATATTTCTCCACAACACAATTCATGGTAAAAACTTGATCTACACATCCTCTTCCCTTCCTAAAACTGCCCTGCTCGTCACCTATCCATTTCTCCGTTCTCACTCTCTCAATCACTACCCTACTGTACACCTTCCCTACTACGCTTAGAAGACATATTCCTCGGTGGTTACCACACACTCCTCTTTCCCCTTTACCCTAATATAGGGAGACTATTATGCCTGTCTTCCAGTCATCAGGTGCACTCCCCTTCTCCTATGCTAGTTTGCACATTTTCCACACCCATTCGACCACTATCTCACCACCATACCTCAGCATTTACCCACACACTCCATCTGTTCCTCGTGCTTTCCCCAACTTCACTCTTTTCATGGCTTCCCACACTTCTGACCTCCTGATCCCCACCTCCTTCTCCACTACTTCTCTTCTTCTCCCTCCCATACCCCATCCAACTATGTTTGCTGGCGTTTCGTTCCTTACATTTAGCAACTCGTTGAAATACTCTCTCCATCTTTCGACTCTCTCTTGCTTCTCAGCTAGCATTCTCCTATTCTTATCTTTCACACCCTTACTGTTTCCCTTGCTACCTTCCTTAACTTTCTTGACTTCTTTCCAGAACAGTTTCTTACACTCCCTCCATTTTACACTCAGATTCCTTCCAAATTCCTCATCTAATCTTCTCTTACTTTCCTTCACTACTCTCTTCACCACTCTCTTTCTCTCCACGTACCTGGCTCGTTTCTGTCTCTCCAAATCCTCATTCCCTCTACTACCCAACCACTCTCTATATGCTTTCTTCTTGTCTTCCACAGCTATTTTTACCTCTTCTGTCCATCATGCTGTACCTTTCACTCCCCTCTTTCTTCTCCTTACTCCACACACCTCCACACATGCTGCACAGATCTTTTCCTTAACCACCTTGCTCATCTCCTCCACTTCCTCCATATCTTCCAGGTCGAACCCACCTAGTCGTCTTTATACTGCTCTCCTGATTTCCTCCTCTTGTAGCCTTTCCACCTTCCTCTCGCCTCCCTCCAGCTCTCCTCACCCACTTCTTCTGTATCCTAATTTTAGCTACCACTACATAATGATCAGACAGACCCCCTCCGATACCCCTATACACCCTAGCATCCAGCACAGATTTCTTCATTCGTGCATCCACACATATATAATTAATCAGTGCCTTTCGTTCGTAAGCTGTATAAAATCGTCTAAGGTTAGGAAGGGTCTATGGAAGTCAGAGGGTTAAGTGAGATAGTCTGTGCCCTTATAATTCCTACAGATCCTTCGTAAACTGTATGAAATCGTCTAATGATAGCCAGAATAAACTGTGTATTAGACGATTTTATTCAGGTTAGGAAGGGTATACGGGTTTCAGAGGGCTAATTTAGATTGCCTTTAAACCCTTATGATTACTACAGATCCTTCCTAAACTTTATACACTCGTCTTAAGGCTAGGAAGGGAAAGTCAGAGGATGAATTGAGATAGTCTTTACCCACACAATTCCTACAGATCCTTCCTAAACTGTATAAAATCGTCTAATGATAGCCAAAATGAACTTTCAAAATCTTAATGGTTAGTCTTTTTACCCTTATAATTCCTAAGATCCTTCGTAAGCTGTTTAAATTCGTCTAAGGATAGCCAGAATAAACTGTCAGTATCTTTAGAAGTCCTATAGATCCTTCGTAAGCTGTTTAAATTCGTCTAAGGATAGCCAGATTATACTGTCAAAATCTTAGTTGTTATTCAGAAGGGCTACAAAAAATGTCCTAATTGATGCCTCCTGCCGCTTCGTGATTGGTGGATGATTTGGCCACTAATGAGGGTAGTATGTGGCAAGAGTCTAGGAGAGAGAGAGAGAGAGAGAGAGAGAGAGAGAGAGAGAGAGAGAGAGAGAGAGGTGTACACGGAAATATTAAACCAAGGTATAATAAACTAAGAGAGTGAAGTGACAAATAAAGAGAGAGAGAGTGAGTGTGTGTGTGTGTTAGTTAGAGTGAGTGAGTTGAGAGCGAGTCGCACAATATAATGTACAATAATATCGCTAGAAAAATACCAAAACGGGTTCGAACGCAAACGAAATAGTGCCCTAAACGATACCATGGTCCAAAGGCTTCAGATCCACCACTCAACCGGGTTCGAAGCTTCACTTATACCATAATTACGTTCTCTCAAGTCGGCGACGCATTCCATTTTCTATGATTCAACAACACGGTATTAGAAAACGGTATCAAGACCTCTCACTACTGTATCTACCCACCGCATAAAGGGGAGATTTCCACTTGAGGGATTTTTTTCTTGACTCCTTTCTCCCTCATGTTTAGCCTCATTGTTTTCCTAATTTTAAGACGTTTGCCCCATTATTTTGACGATTTTAAGAACTTTCAACCCATTTCTGTCAATTTTAACCCTTTGGCTACGGCCATTTTTGGGCTATTTAGGGCATATTCAGGCACTCCTGAATGATAAATCAAGCATCTGCATTAAATGAAGTGTATTCTGCCGAAAACTAGGCGAGAATAGCTTCAAAATGACACCAGAACGGGCCCCGTACGTGGTCTGGTTCACCCACAGTGGTGCCAGTGAAATGCGAGTAACCCGCTATTATGTAACACTCGCTCGCTTGGCTACACTGCTGGGAGACACAGAGAGAGACCCGTGCGAGACACAGTCAACCTCAGTGAGCCGCTCGGTGCTCTGAGGGTCGGAGGTGGGCCCCTCACGCTCCCGCCCACTGACACTCGATATTTACGTTTTTTGCAGGCTTTTAACCTTTAAAGAGCGGCGCTCGACTTAAGTCGTGCACCAATTTGCAGCAAGTTAGGAGCATTATTAAGGCTTTTAAAGGGTTAAAATCGAGTGCAAATGGCCGGGAGCGCAGCAGGCCACACGTTCGACACCCAGGGCTTACCGCCACCCACTGACTCACGCTCCCTCTGTTCTCGAGAGGCCAGCAGTGTTACCAATAGTGAGCGTAGTGGGAAAAAATATGCCGCTATACGCTAAACTCCCATGTTGGTGGCACCACTGCATGAGAACGACGAGTGCTACGTAGCTTGTTCTGGTCTCATTTTGAAGCTTTTAGCGCCTAGTCTTTTGCTGAATTAATTTCTTTTCATGCAGATACTTGATTGATCATTCAGGAGGGCCTGAATATGCCCAAAATAGCCCAAAACACCCCGCTAGACAAGGGTTAAAGCCTGGAAATTGCTGTAACTTGCCAGGACGTTCCAGATCGTCACCCGCAACGAAAGGGTTAAGACCTTTCGTGCCATTTAGGTGTCGATTTTATCTTGGCGAGCGATAGCGAGCCTGTAATTTAAGAGGAACCGGCTTTCAGCCGGGACATTTTTCTACCGAAAAATGTACAAATTTATCTTGAAAGGGGATCTAGGGGGAGTAATTTTAAGTTTGATGGAAGTCTAGGGAATCAACTAAAAACCTCCCCTTAACCCCTTCTGTACCGGGTGATGTCATCTTCACTATTCTGGCTACTGTTAGACGATGTTATTCAGTGTAAAAAGGGCCTCCAGCAATTAACAGGCTTCAACTATCTCACTTAACCCTTTTTACTACCACAGGTCCTTCTTAAACTGCACACACTCGTCTACATAGAGCTATAGTAAACTGAAAAAGACGTGGCCGGTATAGAAGGGGTTAATATAAAGAAACCAAAAAAATTATGAACACTAATTCCCTTACATGTTTTGCAGAAGGTAAATAACCAATGTAGATGTATTGTTTGTGGTTCTGCTGTTTCCGTTGGTCACTTATATAGTATTAAAGGACAATACATGAATAATTTACCCATTTAATGGTCACTTTTTGGCCGTTTTTTGCATGTATTCATTATTTTTCTAGTTTCCTCCCTAGACCTCCGTCAAATTAAAAAAAACAAACCTCCATTAGATCCCCCTTCTAGATTAATTTGTACATTTTTCGGTAGAAAAATTTCCCGGCCGAAGGCCGGTTGTTCCAACATTACTAGCTCACTATCGTTAGCCAGGGAAAAAATCGACACCTAAATAGCACGAAAGGTCTAAATATTGACGACGGAATGGGGCGAAAGTTCTTAAAATCGACTAACTAATGGGGCAAACATCATAAAATCTGAAAACTAATGGGGCTAAACACGAGGAAGAAAGGGGATCAGAAAACCGGCCCATGTCCCCTTAAATGTATATTACTGGTAATAAACCCATGCAGGGATAGAATGTATATTACTGGTAATAAACCCATGCAGGGATACTTTTGGGTACAACCAATCAGATTCAGGGGAGATGGGCCAGTTTTTTGGTCTATTAGTTCATTTATTCTAGATTAATTTGTACATTTTTCAGTAGAAAAATGTCCCGGCCGAAGGCCGATTCTTCCAAACTTACAGGCTCACTATCGTTCGCCTGGAAAAAATCGACACCTAAATAGTACGATAGCTCTTAAAATTCACAAAGAAATGGGGCGCAAGGTCTTAAAATCGACAAATTATAGGGGCAAGTATCATAAAATCTGAAAACTAATGGGGCTAAACAAGAGGGAGAATAAAAACGACCCATCTCCCCTTAATGCATTGATGAGAGAGCTTGCCATGTTAGGAATATTTCAGTTTTCGTGTACCGGTATATAGTATAATATAACCCACCCTATTCAACATCTGACAGACATTAATACAGCACAGGGCCAGCCAAACGTAATGACAGCTGGGACGTGAGTTATTAGCGCGACTGTACGGTATATTAATTTCAACAGTCAACTCTAATTGAATAGAAATAATTACTTTGTTAAACAAATTATCAGTTACGTGATAAAATGCTAAAGTAATTAATAAGAGACTAACTGGCATCTCTAATCATCCGCAGACCCACGCGCCCATGCAGTGTTGCCAGTTGCAGTTGTTGCTTTGGCGCTAGATTTAGATATATTTACTTTGGTCAGTCGGCATTTATTCATATCTCGCGATATTAAGGGGGTTCCCCCACAGGGTATTTTAGGCTTTAATTGTAGTTATATCCTGGACATACAACCATTTTAGTAAGGTTATTCCAGAGATTGTGCCATTATCTTTAGCGTTACTCTGCATGTTCAACTAGCTAGCGCATTTCAAGCGATTTTTTAGAAGTGATCTAGCTTTACTAAGTGATGCAACCCTGCATAGGGTTAACAAATAAAATACGCTAGATGGTAAATATATGACGATAATCGCTACAATGTTGGCACAATGTCGGTCTAAATGGCTCAAATCTACAGAATATCGCAAAAATTCATGTCTCTAGATATAAGAATTTGCCTGGAGATTAGAGAAAAAGTAGCTAAATTGGGAATACTGACCCTGCATGATCATTCGGAGTTAAGTCGTCTGTGGAGGTGGTAGTGCGCGTGTCGGTCTCTCCGCGTGTTTGTGCGTTTATTATGGTGTTTGTGGTTTGTTTGGCGCCCAGCAGTGTGGAATATGGTGACTTTGGATGCTAAGAGGTGTCGGGAGATGGGTGAGTTGTATAATCGTATGTAGCGTCTTTTACATGGTATTCAGAGGCGTCCAAGCTAAGTTGTTCCTCCCTCCCGCCTGTATCAAACCTCCGCTTCCCTCCCTCCCTTTCTCAACCTCTCCCCCCCCCTTTTTCTCAACCTCCCCCTCCCTCCTCAACCTCCTCCCCCCCCCATTTTCACAACCTCCCCTCCCTTTACCTAGTAGTTGGTAAGCTTAACCCTTTCAGTACCGGTATCGTCTGGTTAACTTTTCTGACGATTGTATTCGGATTAAATAGAGCCTCCAGCTATTAACAGGCTTCGAACTATCTCACTTAACCATTTTCACTAACTCAAGATTCTTCTCAAACTGCACAAAATCGTTTAGATATAGTAAGAAAAAGACGTCTCCGGTACAGAAGGGGTGTAACAGTGAAGATATCCAAACTGCCCCGTAAGGACCAATAGATTTGTCGCTGTTTAGCCGTCAAGTCCTTTGTATTCCCAGCCTCCCACTCCCCCCCCCCCCCCCCCACCCCCCTTCTTGCCTCCCTACTTCCCTTCCCACCTCCGTCAATCCCTACCCACGTGGTCGAAGGTCGGTGACTCCCTATATCCCCCCTTCCCTTCACCCCCTCCTCCTCTCTCCCCTCCTCCATCCCTCCCTCCATCATTCGCTTTCCTTCCCTCCCCTCCTCCATCCCTCCCTCCCTGTCTATTCCATCCCTCCCTCCCTGTCTCTTCCGTCCCTCCTCCTTCCCTCCCCTCCTCCCTCCCTCCCCTCCCTCCTTCGCTTACCTGCCCTCCTCCATCCCTCCCATCTCCTCTCTCCGAATATCTTACTTTCTTCCCTCTCCACCTCCCTCCTTCCCTCCCTGTCTTCTCTTCCCTCCCTCCTTCGCTTACCTTCCCTCCTGCATCCCTCCCATCTCCTCCTCTCCACTTCCCTCCTTCCCTCTCCACCTCCCTGTCTTTCTAATTTCTTTCTTGCCCACCCTCCTTACCTTCCTGTCTTTGTCTACATCCCTGCCCACCTCCCTCACAATCCCCCCTCCCCACCTCTCTCCTCCCATCCCTCCCCACCTCTCTCCTCCCATCCCTCCCCACCTCTCTCCTCCCATCCCTCCCCACCCCCCACTTCTCTCCTCCATATCTCCCTCCTTTCTAACCTTCCTTCCCTCTAGTATACGTTTAATTTAATAGTTTTCTTCGGTAAGCAATAACTTCATGGGGTTAATGAGCTTCCGTATTCTCAACATAAAAGAAAATATCGGAATAATGAACATGAATAATGAACATATAGTCAAAGTGTTTTCTTAATTAATGCCGTAATCGCCCGAAATTCGAATGACGTAACATTAACCTATAAATTCCGAACCAATTAGTAAAGCATTATTTATTTCTACTGCAAATAAACTATTTTGAAACTCTGAATCATTAACAGAAGCTTCGAACATTTCATTTTATTTTGTCCCTCAATTTCATACTTAATAGTTTCTTAATTTATGTAAGCAGATATGTACCCCCCCCCCCCTCTCTCTCTCTCTCTGTCAAGCAGATAATAACCCCCTCTCTCTCTCTCTCTCTGTTTTCTGTGTTTCTCTCTCTCTCTCTCTCTCTCTCTCTCTCTCTCTCTCTCTCTCTCTCTCTCTCTCTCTCTCTCTCTCAATATTCACCCAGCCTCCCCCGAATCACCTCATCTGACCGGGGTGTGCACAATTGATCAGTTTTACTCTCTCTCTCTCTCTCTCTCTCTCTCTCTCTCTCTCTCTCTCTCTCTCTCTCTCAATATTCACCCAGCCTCCCCCGAATCACCTCATCTAACCTGATAAAAGACCGAAGTGTGCACAATTGATCAGTTTTATTCTCTCTCTCTCTCTCTCTCTCTCTCTCTCTCTCTCTCTCTCTCTCTCTCTCTCTCTCTCTCTCTCTCTCTCTCTCTCTCTCTCTCAATATTCACCCAGCCTCCCCCGAATCACCTCATCTAACCTGATAAAAGACCGAAGTGTGCACAATTGATCAGTTATATTCTCTCTCTCTCTCTCTCTCTCTCTCTCTCTCTCTCACGTAATGGTTAGTGCGCTGGATTTCGGTGACTATCCTATAGGTTCGAATCCTTAGAGTAGCCTACCACGGGTATTCATTATTTTAATTGATTTCAAGTAGATATATTTATAAGTTGATTGCTGGGTTGGTGATATGAAGTTAGGCTTTGTATTCCTCCCTCTCACCCCCCCCCCCCCCCCTCTCTCTCTCTCTCCTTCCCCCCTTTTTTTCTCCTCCCTCCCATCCCTCGCCCTCTCTCCCCCCGGTTTCTCCTCCCTCCCCGCTCTCCTATTTATCCCCTCCCCTCTTTTTCTCTCCTCCCCTCCCCCCTTCCCCATTTTTTCTTATCTCCCTTCCCCCCCGTTTTTTCCTCCCTCCCTTCCACCCCTTTTTCTCTTCCCTCCCCTCCCCCTTATTTTTCCCTCTTACCCTTACCTCCCCCCCCCCCACTCTCTCTCTCCCTCCCCTAGCTCACCACACCTGCTAAAAGAGCGTAGTGTGGGCAATTGATACACTACTCTACTACCCACCATAATTCACAGACACACACACACACACACCAGCTCATCACACCTACTAAACTACGTTAGTGTGGACAATTGATAAGCCACCAACCCCCACCACACACACACACACCCTCTCTCATCCCGCCTGCTAAACTGCCTAGTGATAACTCCCCATCACCATCACCCACCATAATTCACAGCAGCACCAACATCTAGTCAGTCAGTCAGTCAGGATGGATCACCTTGTTTAACTTCACTCCAGGGGAAAGTTGATGATCACAGGTTGGCGAGGTGTGAGGCTTTCTCTCTCTCTCTCTCTCTCTCTCTCTCTCTCTCTCTCTCTCTCTCTCTCTCTCTCTCTCTCTCTCTCTCTCTCTCTCTCTCTCTCTCTCCAGTCAGTCAGTCAGTCAGTCAGTCAGTCAGTCAGTCAGTCAGTCAGTCAGTCAGTCAGTCAGTCAGGATGGATGGATGGATGGATGGATGGATGGATGGATGGATGGATGGATGGATGGACAGGTTGGCGAGGTGTGGGGTTTTGTGGTGACTAGTGGTGTTTTTGTTTCTCTCTCTCTCTCTCTCTCTCTGTCAGTCAGTCAGTCAGTCAGTCAGGATGGATGGATGGATGGATGGATGGATGGATGGATGGACAGGTTGGCGAGGTGTGGGGTTTGTGGTGACTAGTGGTGTTTTTGTTCTCTCTCTCTCTCTCTCTGTCAGTCAGTCAGTTAGTCAGGATGGATGGATGGATGAATGGACAGGTTGGCGAGGTGTGGGGTTTGTGGTGACTAGTGGTGTTTTTGTTCTCTCTCTCTCTCTCTCTCTCTCTCTCTGTCAGTCAGGATGAATGGACAGGTTGGCGAGGTGTGGGGTTTGTGGTGACTAGTGGTGTTTTTGTTCTCTCTCTCTCTCTCTCTCTCTGTCAGTCAGTCAGTCAGTCAGTCAGTCAGTCAGGATGGATGGATGGATGAATGGACAGGTTGGCGAGGTGTGGGGTTTGTGGTGACTAGTGGTGTTTTTGTTCTCTCTCTCTCTCTCTCTCTGTCAGTCAGTCAGTCAGGATGGATGGATGGATGAATGGACAGGTTGGCGAGGTGTGGGGTTTGTGGTGACTGGTGGTGTTTTTGTTCTCTCTCTCTCTCTCTCTCTGTCAGTCAGTCAGTCAGTCAGGATGGATGAATGGACAGGTTGGTGGGGTTTGTGGTGACTAGTGGTGTTTTTGTTCTCTCTCTCTCTCTCTCTCTCTGTCAGTCAGTCAGTCAGTCAGTCAGGATGGATGGATGGATGAATGGACAGGTTGGCGAGGTGTGGGGTTTGTGGTGACTAGTGGTGTTTTTGTTCTCTCTCTCTCTCTCTCTCTCTCTCTCTGTCAGTCAGTCAGTCAGTCAGTCAGTCAGGATGGATGGATGGATGAATGGACAGGTTGGCGAGGTGTGGGGTTTGTGGTGACTAGTGGTGTTTTTGTTCTCTCTCTCTCTCTCTCTCTGTCAGTCAGTCAGTCAGGATGGATGGATGGATGAATGGACAGGTTGGCGAGGTGTGGGGTTTGTGGTGACTAGTGGTGTTTTTGTTCTCTCTCTCTCTGTCAGTCAGTCAGTCAGTCAGGATGGATGAATGGACAGGTTGGCGAGGTGTGGGGTTTTGTGGTGACTAGTGGTGTTTTTGTTCTCTCTCTCTCTCTCTCTCTCTCTCTCTCTCTCTCTCTCTCTCTCTCTCTCTCTCTCAGTCAGGATGCATCACCTTGTTTAACTTCACTCCAGGGCAAAGTATGATGATCACAGGTGTGGGATTTTTTTTTTTCGGTAATTTTTCGCGACGAGTGTGTGTGTTTTTTTTCCCCCGGTGAGTTTCAATAAGACACTTCCGCCGTTGTTACTGATTTTCCCACAATCAAAATAATTTGTTCATATTCCAACTAACGAAATTATGCAACTTTCTGGGTCATTTAAATTAAGAGTCAATCTTGTGTGGGTATATTTGGAATCATCATGACGTTGCAATTATAACGATACGTGACATTTTTATTTTTGTAAATTTGTTATCCATGGCAGCTGTTCAAAGATTTTTGAAAGCTGTAAATCATCCATGGACTAGGAAAAAGACCAACGGCTTGGTTAGGTTAGGATAGGTTGTGTTTACTTACAAGTGTGTGTATCTGTTAATTTTAGATTTGTGTGATGGAGTGTCTATGAAACGTAGCAATATATATAAACAAGATGTCAAGCCCTGGGGTGTCTCTATTATATATATATATATTATATGTATATACAGTATATATATATATATAAAAGAGGGAAAGATGTCAACCCATTATATTACAAACATGTGGTATAATGGGTGTTGTAATACAGGGATATATTAAAGACCCCACCTTATTCAAAGGGGCACCTATTGAATTGTGTGTGTGGTTGTGTGTGTCATCTAGTGTCTTTCCTGTCGTAATTTTCACATACCGGTACCGTACATACTTGTCTGTAATTTGTTTGTTGGTGCGTCCTCGCGAGAAATAGATAATAAATAGATAGAGATAAATGAGTGAAGGAAAGTTCGTGTGTGTGTCTGTTTGGATTGGGTCTACATGTAAACATTTACCGTAACTATAGTATCTTTCTACATGTTATATATATCTAAAAACATAAACTATACCTTTGTTCGTAATTAAACTGACTATCTATATACTGTATGTGTATCTAGCTATCTATCTATCATAAATCTGTTTATCTCTATCTCTCTCTCCCTCCCTCTCTCTTTCTCTCTCTCTATCTATCTATCCATATGTCTGCCTGTATATCTATCCATCTATGCGTCTGTCTATCTATCCATCTATGTTGTCTGTCTATCTATCCATCTATGTTGTCTGTCTATCTATCCATCTATGTTGTCTGTATATCTATCCATCTATGTTGTCTGTCTATCTATCCATCTATGTTGTCTGTATATCTATCCATCTATGTTGTCTGTCTATCTATCTATCGTTCCTTTCCCAATGTGGTCTCCTATAGGTCTACTAACTAGTGGACCTTCTGAACACAATATTAGTTATGGTTTATTGGTTGTATATCCCTCCTTCCCCCCCCCCCCCCCTTACCCTAACCTCTCCCTGGGGGTAGGCCTATGTTGACCTTTCTTCATCAGTATCACTACCATTATCATATCATCATCATCTCCATCATCTTCACCTTCATCATCAGTATCATTATCAACACCACCATCATCGTTATTACCATTATCTCCATTATTGCCATCTTCATCATCATTAGAGACCCTTTTGTTCCTTCCTTCACCATTATCATCTTCACTATTATCACCACTATCATCATCACCATTATAGACCGTTTTCTGCGACACTTTATTTCACCATTATTATCACCATCACCACCATCATCATTATAGACCCTTTTGTGGGACACTTTATTTCACCATTATCACCTTCACCATTATTATCACCATCCCCATCATCGCTACTATCACCATTATCACCAGCATCATAGACCCTTCTTTGGACACCTTCTTTCACCATTATCACCACTATCACCATCATCGACATTATCACCATGAACATCGTCATCATTATAGACCCTTTTTTTAGGACACCTTCTTTCACCATTGTCAACTTCACTATTATCACCATCAACACCACTATCACCATCACCTCTACCATCACCACCATCATATTCGTCATAAACCTAGTCGATTTTTTTTTTTTTTGTATATATATATATATATTTGTTTTTTCTAAATATAGTATGATCAATATTAAATTTAGGTGACAGCTCTTTTACTCGTTTTGTTCTTGTAGTTCTCATATTTCTTATGTGTTATCTGAGGTATGATTTCCACCGGTATCGCGTTATTACCCATTATCCAACAATGTTAAAGCATGCCTCAGAGTTTTCGTTAACCAAACCTAACAACCTAAGCTAGTATGGGGGCAGAGATGCTATAGTAATTATAGGATATCTAATGGGGGCTGCCCAGAACTCCGCTGATCTTACCATTGATAGGCCTATAGGCCTAGAGAATGGCAAAATACCGGTAATAAAAAATTCGGTGGAAGTGAATAAAATTATTTCTCCACCGTTCCAAAATGCCTGTCTTTCTTGCTTCCACCCCTTTTTACCTCACAAACTCGAATACAAAATATAAATAACATATAAATATTTATATAAGTATTATGCGGCGATAATGACATACATAGCAATGAATTGTAGGGTATGGCAAACCTACAAGGCACGATGGAATGGATGGCTAAAATTGGTGAGCTAAGTTATATATTATCCCGTGATTTTCGCTGCGGTGTATTGAATTTTCCGACCGGTTTATTGGTTGTTTAGCTTGTCCCTCCCTCCCCCTTCCTTCCGACCTTTTCAGCTCCTGTGTTGACCTGCCACCACCATCGACCCTTTGTGGGGTACCGGCTTTCCTGCATCATCACCTTCTTTTTTCTTCTTTACCTTTATCACCACCTTCACCACCACTACCATCATCACCAACACTTCGACCACCATCATCATCACTATAGGTAGCGCCAGCGAACTTGACAATAATCTGTATCCCTTAACTTCTCATAACTCGAAATGAATGAAAACAATCGGGCTGATGTTTCTACCATTTGGGAAGAGTCCGCCAGGAAATAGATGTGGATATTTACAGCCAGTTTACTCTAGGGCCTTTTGAGTTACAGAGAGGTCAGGGATCAAGATTATTGTCAAGTTTGTTGACTCTACTGTTACCTTATGTAGCCTATGACACCCCAGCCTTGTTACACCATCATCACCTTTATCGCCACCACCAGTACCTTCATCCTCAATATCATCACCACCAGTACCATAACTACCTTCACTACCACCACCATTACTACCACCACCATTACCTTCATCCTCAATATCATCACCACCAGTACCATAACTACCTTCACTATCACCACCACTATTACCTTCATCCTCATACCCATTACCACCACCATTACCTTCATCCTCAATATCATCACCACCAGTACCATAACTACCTTCACTATCACCACCACTATTACCTTCATCCTCACTACCACCACCATTACCTTCATCCTCAATATCATCACCACCAGTACCATAACTACCTTCACTATCACCACCACTATTACCTTCATCCTCACTATCACCACCATTACCTTCATCCTCAATATCATCACCACCAGTACCATAACTACCTTCACTATCACCACCATTACTACCACCACCATTACCTTCATCCTCAATATCATCACCACCAGTACCATAACTACCTTCACTATCACCACCACTATTACCTTCATCCTCACTATCACCACCATTACTACCACCACCATTACCTTCATCCTCATCATCACAGACCCTTTTATGAGACTCATCCCTTGCTCTTCCAACACCGTCTTTACCACCACCATAGGCTTAACTGACTTGAAAGTTTAAATTGTAAATTTATTTATAACCGCGACCCGAGTTAGCGCCGATATATATACAGTATATACAGTATATAATTTAATCCTACTGTGTCGATTGCTGTACCTTAGTGTACCGTGTTGTATACATTACTGTATGTAGTTATGGGTTACAGTGTATATATGAGAGAGAGGGGGGGGGGGGGGAGAATATGCGTCAATGTGAACTTGTATGTTTTTGTTTTATCTTGGTGTGGTATATATTTTTGTATATTCCACACCACCTGTTCCCAGTTGACCATGCATCACAGACCATCGATCCGTGTGTGTGTGTTGGTGTGGGTATGGGTGTGTGTGTGTGTTGATTTGGGTATGTGTGTGTGTTTATGTTTGTGTAGGTGGGTATGGGTGTGTATGTATGGTGGGTTAGTGAGTGTGTGTGTGTTGGTGTGGGTATGTGTGTGTGTTTGTGTAGGTGGGTATGGGTGTGTATGTATGGTGGGTTAGTTACTAGAGTGTGTGTGTTGGTGTGGGTATGTGTGTGTGTTTGTGTTTGTGTAGGTGGGTATGGGTGGGTATGTATGGTGGGATAGTGAGTGTGTGTGTGTGTGGTCTTTTTAAAATCTTCCTGTGGTATATATTTGTGTATATTCCTGGTCACCTTTTCCCAGTTGGTGTGTTGACCCTGCATCACAGACCATCGATCCTTTTGTGGGGTGCCTACCTTACCTCCCTACCTTCATCACTATTACTATCATCAATTATCACTATCACCACCACCATCATTACCTAGGTATCTTCCTATCTTCATCACTATGAAAATTGGCTCAGCGACAGAAAGCAAAGAGTAGTCATAAACGGTAAGGCATCTAAATGGACCAATGTAAGTAGCGGGGTACCCCAGGGATCGGTACTAGGACCAATTCTCTTTCTAATTTACATCAACGACATAGATGAGGGTCTCACCTGTACAATCTCAAAATTTGCTGACGATACAAAAATTGCAAATAGCGTACTCTCAAAAGATCAATTTGACGATATGCAACACAATCTAGATAAATTGTCACATTGGGCTCAAATTTGGCAAATGAGTTTCAATGCGGATAAATGTAAAGTACTACATATCGGATACCTAAATGAGAAAGCAAACTATTCGATGAATGGCACTCAGCTTAAGAATGTAAACAGAGAAACCGATCTGGGAGTAACAATATCGAGTAACCTAACACCGAGTCAACAATGTTCAGAAGTTGTTAAGAAGGCAAACAAAATAATTGGCTTTATAGGCAGGTCATTTGAGCATAAATCCAAAAGACGTTATCCTAACCCTTTACAATTCCTTAGTCCGCCCTCTTCTGGAATACTGCGTTCAATGCTGGTGCCCTTATTACCAAAAAGACATAAACAAGCTAGAACGAGTTCAACGTAGAGTTACCAAAATGATACCTAGCCTAAAGAACAAACCATACGAAGAGCGTCTTAGAGAATTAAATCTATTTCCTTTAACCCAGCGCAGATTAAGAGGTGACTTAATTCAAGTGTTCAAAATCATCAAAGGCATCGACAATATGAACTGTAGTAAGTACTTCACTATCGACCAATCTAATTACACGCGGGGAAACGGTTGCAAAATTATTGGTAAATCTTTTAACTCACACGAATCTAAGAATTTCTTCTTCAATCGAGTTGTCAACTTGTGGAATGGGCTTCCCCGAGACGTTATAGACTGCAGCACTGTTGATTCATTTAAACTCCGCCTAGACAAATATCTCGCATCAAACCCGCGACTGACTGCGTTTGTAAATGAATAACTTTATTTTATCCTCCCCTCAGTTACTAACTCATATGTCCCCTACTAACTTCCTAGTACTGCCACGGACATTAGTTCCATGGCAGTAGTTCCCTTTCCAATGTTCCCTTACCCACTCTAAACCACTGTTTGGACACTTGATCCTCAGTGTTTTGGAGGACAAGCAGCCTAGAAGGGTCACTAGACCTGTTGTTGCTAGATTTCCTTTGTACTCCTTTGTACTATCACCACCATCACTATCTTCATCACCATCGTCATTATCACTACTAGCATCATAGACTCAATTCGAATTGCATATATATACAGTATATGGTATGTGTGTGTGTGTGTGTGTGTGTGTGTATGTGTGTGTGTATCGGTATATATAGATGTGTGGGTTTGTGCGTGCGTGTGTTTTCTTTTTATCTTTGTTTGGTATATTTTATGTATATTACTTGTCACCTTTTCCCAGTTGGCGTGTTGACTTTGCATCACAGACTATCGATCCTTTTGTGGGGTACCTACCTTGCCTTTCTTCCTTCACTATCACCAATATTATCATCATCACTATCATCATCACTTATCATCATCATCACTGCCACCATCATCATCGTCATTATCATCATCATCATTATCACCATCATCCTTATTATCACCATCATCTGCATAATCATCATCACCATCACCATCATCACCACTAGCATCATAGACCGT
This sequence comes from Paralithodes platypus, assembly GCA_032716605.1. Classification (NCBI taxonomy): domain Eukaryota; kingdom Metazoa; phylum Arthropoda; class Malacostraca; order Decapoda; family Lithodidae; genus Paralithodes; species Paralithodes platypus. The sequence goes on from CM064562.1 coordinate 35,959,867, forward strand.
TTTGTGGGACATATTCTTTCCTATAGCCATCACTATCACCATCATCATCACCACTACTAGCATCATAGACACCTTCCTTCCTTCATTACCATCACCATCATCACCATAGGCTACTATGTTTACTGCCTTCATTCCTTCGCCACCAACAACACCACCACCATCATCACTACGACCATCATTACGACTAGTCACTACCATCACTACCATTATCATTACCACACTTACCACCACCACAATACCAATAACACCACCATCACCACCGATTGATTGATTGACTACCATCACCGCAATCATCACCATCACCACAAACATCATCACTATCACCATCACAATCACCACCAGCAGCATCACTACAACAATCATCACAACCACCACCACTACCATCATGATCACCATTACCATTACTACCACCACCACTACCACAACCACCACCACCACCACCACCACCACAATCAGCAACCCCTCTGCGAGACACCTTCCTTCCTCCCACCATCTACCGTACTTCAACACACCTGGTCTTGAGATTTTTTTATTTTTATTTTTTCTCACTGATAATATAGGATGGTTAGGTGTTTTTCTCACTGATAATATAGGATGGTTAGGTGTTTTCCTCACTGATAATATAGGTTGGTTAGGTGTTTTTCTCACTGATAATATAGGATGGTTAGGTGTTTTTCTCACTGATAATATAGGTTGGTTAGGTGTTTTTCTCACTGATAATATAGGTTGGTTAGGTGTTTTTCTCACTGATAATATAGGTTGGTTAGGTGTTTTTCTCACTGATAATATAGGTTGGTTAGGTGTTTTTCTCACTGATAATATAGGTTGGTTAGGTGTTTTTCTCACTGATAATATAGGTTGGTTAGGTGTTTTTCTCACTGATAATATAGGTTGGTTAGGTGTTTTTCTCACTGATAATATAGGTTGGTTAGGTGTTTTTCTCACTGATAAGGTTGGTTAGGTGTTTTTCTCACTGATAATATAGGTTGGTTAGGTGTTTTTCTCACTGATAATATAGGTTGGTTAGGTGTTTTTCTCACTGATAATATAGGTTGGTTAGGTGTTTTTCTCACTGATAATATAGGATGGTTAGGTGTTTTTCTCACTGATAATATAGGTTGGTTAGGTGTTTTTCTCACTGATAATATAGGATGGTTAGGTGTTTTTCTCACTGATAATATAGGTTGGTTAGGTGTTTTTCTCACTGATAATATAGGTTGGTTAGGTGTTTTTCTCACTGATAATATAGGATGGTTAGGTGTTTTTCTCACTGATAATATAGGTTGGTTAGGTGTTTTTCTCACTGATAATATAGGATGGTTAGGTGTTTTTCTCACTGATAATATAGGTTGGTTAGGTGTTTTTCTCACTGATAATATAGGATGGTTAGGTGTTTTTCTCACTGATAATATAGGTTGGTTAGGTGTTTTTCTCACTGATAATAGGATGGTTAGGTGTTTTTCTCACTGATAATATAGGTTGGTTAGGTGTTTTTCTCACTGATAATATAGGTTGGTTAGGTGTTTTTCTCACTGATAATATAGGATGGTTAGGTGTTTTTCTCACTGATAATATAGGTTGGTTAGGTGTTTTTCTCACTGATAATATAGGTTGGTTAGGTGTTTTTCTCACTGATAATATAGCTTGGTTAGGTGTTTTTCTCACTGATAATATAGGATGGTTAGGTGTTTTTCTCACTGATAATATAGGTTGGTTAGGTGTTTTTCTCACTGATATATAGGTTGGTTAGGTGTTTTTCTCACTGATAATATAGGTTGGTTAGGTGTTTTTCTCACTGATAATATAGGTTGGTTAGGTGTTTTTCTCACTGATAATATAGGTTGGTTAGGTGTTTTTCTCACTGATAATATAGGTTGGTTAGGTATTTTTTGTTTGTTTTTTTGTCTTAATTTAGATTTGACTTATTTATATATTCAGATGTTAAGATTTTTGCTCCATTAGTTAGTCGATTTTAAGACCTTTCGCCCCATTTCTTCGTCAATATTTAGACCTTTTCTTCGTGCTATTTACGTCTCGATTTTTTCCCTGGCGAACGATAGTGAGCCTGTTATGTTGGAAGAATCGGCCTTCGGCCGGGAAATTTTTCTACCAAAAAATGTACAAATTAATCTAGAAGGGGGATCTAATGGATGTTTTGTTTTTTTAATTTGATGGGGGTCTAGGGAGGAAACTAAACATAATAATTAATACATGCAAAAAACGCCCAAAAAGTGAACCATCCCCCTTTAAGGGGGAGGTAGTTGCTTATTCTGAACCCCCTTCTCCCTCATGTTTAGCGCCATTAGTTTTTGAGATTCTAAGACGTTCGTCCCATTAGTTTGGTGATATTTAGATTGTTATGAATTTGATGATAATATTTGATTTTAGCAATGGTCCCATTAATTATAGCTAGGCCAGCAATCGTGACCTCTAATGTGTGTATATGTATGTATGTGTGTGTGTGTGTGTGTGTGTGTGTGTGTGTGTATGTATGTGTGTGTGTGTATATGTATGTATGTGTGTGTGTGTGTGTGTGTGTGTGTGTGTGTATATGTATGTGTGTGTGTGTGTATGTATGTATGTGTGTGTGTGTGTATATGTATGTATGTGTGTGTGTGTGTGTGTATGTAATAATAATAATAATAATTAACGGTTTATTCACAAAAGCAGCCCGAAGGCTGAAAATATACAAGGAAGTTGATACATAGTTAAAATTAAAATTAAAATTAAAATTAAAATTGACACAAGAGCTAACAGGCTAATTTACAATGAAAAATATGTATATAATTTATTGATTGTTTAAGACCTTAATTATTGAAGGAATGGCGCTGTTCTTGTAGCGGTCAGTCCGTGGTGCTCTTACGGGGACAATACGGTTGAAGTGGCGAACAGCGCGTAGAGGAGGAGGGGCGTCGGGCGGTAGTAGGTGCCGGTGTCTGGGGTTGTTTAGTAGTTTGCTGGAGAACTGCTGAAGGTGTATGTGTGTGTGTGTGTCAGGCTGGGAAATTAGTGTTGCGGATCTACTTGCCCCGTGCTAGTGACTTCTGAAATTTACTTGCCCTGACATATCTTGTACTTGCCCTGATACACTGTAAGACATTTCGCTCGCTAAGTACCACATACATTCACAAACATATCACCTAAAATCACGGTACAGTACGTTAGAAGAAATGTAGGTGTGTTGGAAAGAAGTGTGGTGTGATTTTGAAGTGTAGTGATATGATTCAATGAATTGTAAGTGTCTATGAGAGTTAGCTGGATTACTCTCTGTGTAGGTGAGGCACCTATAGAAAAAGTGGGGGAAGCCTGGCAAATGAAGCAGGAGTTCCAGTAACTCGTTATCATATGGCTATGTGACCTCCCCTGGGTACTGTCCTGCTCGACTGGTGCCTACAATTTCCCCAATAAAAAATTTCACGACTAGCAATATTCAATTGTACAAGTCCAAGCAGACTACAGTATAGGTCCGTGTGGTCGTGTTAACTCCAAGGTGCGTAGCGCGACGCACAGGACCAAATAAGACAAAAAGGGCTCCGTTAGGGCCTAGAAGATAAATCAGAGTATAATATGCACGAGAACAATAATTAAATTTGGTTCAGTAATAACCGAAAAATTGCAATTTTCAATAAGCGTTGCCCTAGCAAGAAGAAGAAGAAGGACTGTGTAAGCCCTTGAGATCCTTCGCTTCCCCCAAATAGGGTGTCGATGTGGACGTCGATCCAAAATAAACTTCAATTCCAGAACAACAACAGCCTCTTTCGCTTCACGCGCAGACCTAATAAGTTGAATACGGCGAATAACATTTCTAGGAACAGGCAGCCTTGGTCTATGGCATCACATTACAAATTCATAGTTCATTATTGACGTATACCGGGGAGAGAGAGAGTGTGTACGGCTATACTGAATATTAAATCACAACACTGACTTAACCCCTTCATTACCGGTGACGTCCATTTCAATATATTCTGGCTACTATTAAATTATATAATTCAGTTTAAAAGGGGCCTCCAGCAATTAACAGGCTTCGAATGATCCCACTTGACCTTTTTTATAACAGCACACATCCTTCTTAAACTGCACAAAATAGTATAAATCTAGCTAGAAAGAAATTATAAACACGTCGCCGGTACAGAAGGGGTTAAGGAAGATGTGTCTGTCTGTCAAATAGTCTGTTACAGCAAAATTCTGATAATTCGAACACTCCAAAATTCCCAATAGCCTGATTTTTTTGAAGATCGGAATTATTAACATTAAAATGGGGAGAAATAGAACAAATAATAAAACTGCACACCGATATCGGGTAAGTGGAGACAAGCGTAGGTGCAGACGATGCCAATCTGCTACCCTACAACCAGCATCTATGGCTTATAGTATAACACTGACCACTGACCAACAACTATGCCACCAACACCATCTACAAGCTTAAGGGGACATGGGCCTGTTTTCTGAACCACTTTCTCTCTCATGTTTAGCCCCATTAGTTTACAGATGTTAAGATGTTTGCCCCATTAGTTAGTCGATCTTAAAACCTTTCGCTCCATTTCGTCGTCAATATTTAAACCTTTCGTGCTATTTAGATGTCGATTTTTTCCCTGGCGAGCAATAGTGAGCCTGTAATGTTAGAAGAACCGGCCTTCGGCCGGGAAATTTTTCTACCGAAAAATGTAAGCTACAAATTAATCTAGAAGGGGGATCTAAAGGATGTTTTTTTAAATTTGATGGAGGTCTAGGGAGGAAACTAGAAAAAGAATGAATACATGCAAAAAACGCCCCAAAAGTGAACCATCCCCTCTTAACAAGCTTTAGTATCCCTTTCAATTCAAGTTCGTAACATTACGAGATTAACGGCAAAGCAATAACGACAATTCTTAGGCAATGTTATCATAGGATTTACACTGCTACATTTAGCCTAACTTGTTTCAATTTTCCTGTTTTTGTTTTCTCTATCTGTTTATTGATTCTTGTGTTGTTATTGCATCTGATATAAATCAATATTGCCAGTATAGTATTCGACAACCGATTAGCTGTTTACTGTTTACTTAAGGGTCACCGCACACCGAGTGTCGTCGGTCTCAGACTCCGTCTACTAAAGGGTTACCGCAGCGATGTTGTCCTACATTAATTATATACCGGTATTTGATATTATATATGTATGTATATATTTTATTGCAGCGTTATGTAAGGAAGTATTACAAACTTTCACTTGTCCCCCGGGCAACTGCCGGGCAGACTAACATTGAAAATCACTAGCCCGGCTACATGTCCGGGCTGCCGGGCTATACCTAATTTCCCAGCCTGCTACGGTAGTGCGGCCCCACTGTGTGTGTGTGTGTGTGTGTGTGTGTGTGTGTGTGTGTGTGTTTTTTTTTTTTTTCTATGTGATTGAGGGAGGCAAAAGGCATTACTGCCTATAGCGAGTGCCTCCCCCATAGTTGAAAGAGTGACAGGGCCAAAATCAAGGGACGTTCGAGCCAAAATGCCTGGACACACGGAGTTTGAAGCAATTTAAGTCATAGGAAGAGGGAAAGACTGATTCTGGGAGAGAGTTCCAGAGCTCAGCTGTTGAGTAGAAGAAAGTTTGAGAGTAACGTTTCACTCTTGGGTTGGAGAGTTGCACAGAGTAGGGGTGGGATTGAGTTGCAAGATGGGTACCACGTGCCCTACGTAAAGGAGGTGGTATGCACTGGGATAGCTCTGAGGAACACTGATTATTATAGTAGCGATAGAATAGCGAGAGAGATGCAACATTGCGGCGGAGAGAGAGAGATTGCAGAGAGTTGGTGAGTGGACGGGAGTTAATGATACGAAAGGCCTTCCTTTCAAGTTTGTCTAGGAGAGCGGTGTGAGAGGAACCTCCCCACACATGTGAACAATACTCAATACAAGGGTGCACTATCCCCCTGTACAGAGCAAGAAGCTGTGCAGGGGAAAAGAACCCCCTAAGGCGGTTGAGCACACCCAGCTTCTGGGAGGCTGCCTTAGCAAGACTGGTAATATGGTTCTTCCAAATGGGAGCAGAAGAAAAAGAGACACCAAGAATATTGAGAGAAGATGAAGGGTTGATTTTTGTATTGTTGAAGAATAAGGGATAGTCCGCTGGGAGATCCTGACGGGTAGATAGATGGAGAAATTGGGTTTTGGAAGCATTAAAGTTAACAAGGTTTTCTCTGCCCCAATTGGAAATAGTATTTAGATCAGAATTTAAGAGTTCTATGGCTTCATTACGTTTGTCGTTGAGGAATTGCTGGCTGGGGCGTTCTGAAAAACTAATGGAGTAGTGTAAGGTTGAGTCGTCTGCGTATGAATGGATGGGAATTAAGGTACAGTTAAAGAGATAATTTATAAAAATTAGAAAGAGAATAGGAGATAGGACAGAGCCCTGAGGAACACCGGAGTTTATAGGGTGAGGAAGTGAACAATGGCCGTCCACAACCGCGGCTATGGAAC
>CM064562.1:35971313-35986313 GCA_032716605.1 Paralithodes platypus
GGAATATGATGAAAAGGACGTCCCTGGTACTGAACGGGTTAAGATAGATGGTAGTGATAAGAGTTGACGACAAGCCATCGTCACTATATTGTGGCGCTGAAAGACACAGGGGAAGTCACCGGTTTTATCTGCCACACACCCACACCTCTCCACACCCCACACTCACACCTTGACCCCCACACACCCTATCTCCCACACAATACACCTCTCTCTCACAGTCCCCTTAAGATAGATGGAAGTGATAAGGCTTTACGACAAGTCATCGCCCCTATATTGAGGCGCTGGGGGAGTCACCGGTTTTATCTGCCAGAGAGAGAGAGAGAGAGAGAGTGTACAAAGGAAATCAAGCAACAACAGATCTAGTGACCCTTCTAGGTTGCTTGTCCTCCAAAACACTGAGGATCAAGTGTCCAAACAGTGGTTTAGAGTGGGTAAAGGAACATTGGAAAGGGAATTACTGCCCTGGAACTATGTCCGTGGCAGGATTAGGAAGTTAGTAGGGGACAGATGGGTTAGTAACTGAGGGGGGGATAAAATAAAGTTATTCATTTACAAACGCAGTCAGTCGCGGGTTTGATGCGAGATATTTGTCTAGGTGGAGTTTAAATGAATCAACGGTGATGCAGTCTATAACGCATCGGGGAAGCCCATTCCACAAGTTGACAACTCGATTGAAGAAGAAATTCTTAGATTCGTGTGAGTTAAAAGATTTACCAATAAATTTGCAACTGTTTCCCCGCGTGTAATTAGATTGGTCGATAGTGAAGTACTTACTACTGTTCATATTGTTGATGCCATTGATGATTTTGAACACTTGAATTAAGTCACCTCTTAATCTGCGCTGGGTTAAAGGAAATAGATTTAATTCTCTAAGACGCTCTTCGTATGGTTTGTTCTTTAGGCTAGGTATTATTTTGGTAACTCTACGTTGAACTCGTTCTAGCTTGTTTATATCTTTTTGGTAATAAGGGCACCAGGATTGAACGCAGTATTCCAGAAGAGGGCGGACTAAGCAATTGTAAAGGGTTAGGATAACTTCTTTGGATTTATGCTCAAATGACCTGCCTATAAAGCCAATTATTTTGTTTGCCTTCTTAACAACTTCTGAACATTGTTGACTCGGTTTTAGGTTACTCGATATTGTTACTCCCAGATCGGTTTCTGTTTACATTCTTAAGCTGAGTGCCATTCATCGAATAGTTTGCTTTCTCATTTAGGTATCTGATATGTAGTACTTTACATTTATCCACATTGAAACTCATTTGCCAAATTTGGGCCCAACATGACAATTTATCTAGATTGTGTTGCATATCGTCAACTTGTTCTTTTGAGAGTACGCTATTTGCAATTTTTGTATCTTCAGCAAATTTTGAGATTGTACAAGTGAGACCCTCATCTATGTCGTTGATGTAAATTAGAAAGAGAATTGGTCCTAGTACCGATCCCTGGGGTACCCCGCTACTTACATTGGTCCATTTAGATGCCTTACCGTTTATGACTACTCTTTGCTTTCTGTCGCTGAGCCAATTTTCTATCCATTTCAACACACCGTCTTGTATTCCATGCGCTTTTAGTTTTAGCAGTAAACGTTTGTGGGGAACTTTGTCAAAGGCCTTTTGAAAATCAAGGTATATAATATCTACAGAGAGAGAGAGAGAGAGAGATTTAGTTTTGCACTCTGAGAACTGGTGTTTGAATGAACCACTGCCACAATAGCTTCACGTCTTAGGCTATATATTACCCTTTTCAACTCTTCTATTTCTGTTCTTCCTTCAAAAACTTCATTCTTTAAAATTGTATTTGCGGTGTCTCTTTGATTTAGGTGTTCTTTAATCACAGTCACCTCCTTCATGAGTTTGCCTTCTATCTAGAGACTATGACGGTGGATGCTGGCATATTCACCTTCTTTAACCCTTTGAGTACCAGCGACGTGTGTTATCGTTAATGCTAGCTATATTCAGACGATATTATGCAGCTTAGGAAGGGTCTGCGATAGTTAAAAGGGTTGGTTGAGATAGTTTGAAGCCTTATTATTGCTAGAGGACGTTTCTAATCTGAACAAAATCGTGTAGTAGTTGCCACACTATGAAGCCAATGACGTCACCCGTACTGTACGGGTTAAGGGGAGGTTTCTAGTTGATTCCCTAGACTTCCATCAAACTTAAAATTACTCCCCCCTAGACCCCCTTTCAAGATAAATTTGTACATTTTTTGGTAGAAAAATGTCCCGGCCGAAGGCCGATTCCCTTTAAATTACAGGCTCGCTATCGCTCGCCGGGGAAAAATCGACACTTAAATGGCACGAATGGTCTTAAAATTGACAGAAATGGGGCGAGGGTTATTAAAATCGCCAAACTAATGGGGCAAACGTCTTAAAATCTCAAAAGCAATGGGGCTAAACATGAGGGAGAAAGGAGTCCAGAACAAATCCTCCAGGTGGAAATCCCCCCTGAAAGTCAATACACCACTTCAGCTTCTCGCACTTAGCCCATGTTGCTTTGAGTTTTGTAGTACCAGTAGCTGACATGGTTTTATATTTGTTCTAACAGTTCAAATACTTTGTCAAGGCTTCTAACTTCAAGGAAAACTAATGACCAATACAATGCTATAAAAACTAATGACCAATACAATGCTATAAAAAGGGGGTTGGTGGTGAATTATTCCCGCGTCATCCGCATCCGCCTATTTGTCAATGGTGCAGGGTGTCAAACCAGAGCAATTTTGTTTGAAGACTTGAATGACTTATGAGAGGGAATACAAGAAAATGAACATGAAATAGCATTGTTTTAGCCAGTTCATCACTTGCAAACACATAATATGAACTGTGGAGCATAAACTTAACTGTGTATATTTAGTGATGATGACTACAAAGAAAGCAACAGGTCTCTCGTTTGACACCCTGCAATGGTGTTCGTTCTGTTCTAGATTCTGACTTCGTTATGTCTGCCACACTAAGCCAAAGGTGTCCTCGAGGTCAGACAGTCCCAACGTGCCGCAGCTCCCAACGTAGCAGCACTCGTGTCCTAAAGACACTGATTTTTCGAAAGGAGTGACAGTGATAGCCTGAATCCTTACTAAGTACTACTAACCACCTTCAAGCGGCCAGACTCTAGAATCAAGTGATCAAGGGATAGTACACTTATTCCAGTAGACAAACCCGGGTATTTTAGTTGGCCTGGCAATCAACGTGGCAGTTAAGCTCTCTCACCTAAGAGTAGTCCAGCCAGATGCACCATAGAACGGTCACAGGGACTGATCAAGCATTACACGTAAGGAGTGGTCTTATCAGGGCACTGCAGCCACACTCCATTTATCGGTTCCCACCGCCTGGAATTCCTCCAATTCCAGTCTCTCATAACCTGTAAGTGTTAAATGGTGTTATTTATAGAGGTGTCCAAAGGCTCTCCTCCCACGCATGAGGTAGCAGTAGGGTCCTTAATATTAAGTTAATTGTGTATATGGGTAAAGAATAGGAAGAAGTCTTATAACTAGACCTATAGGCATAGTCGGAGTAGATATAGCTCGGATTCGTAGGGACACTACTCCCTAAAAGACGGGCTAAGTGGCTAACCTCCAGTTACTCCAACAATTACAGGCTCGCTATCACTCGCCAGGAAAAAATCGACACCTAAATGGCACGAAAGGTCGTAATATTGACAAAGACATGGGGTGAAAGGACTCAAAATCGCCAAACTAATGGGTCGAACTTCTTAAAATATGAAAACTAATGGGGCTAAATATGAGGAAGAAGGGGGACCAGAAAAACGGCCCATCTCCCCTTAAACTGTTTAACTCACAAATTATTTACAACTTCTAGCGGAAGTTTGTTCTAGGTAGAACATATTTTCTATGTGAAAATGTTTCCACATATGTTAGTGTTAATTAAGGGGAAATGGGTCTTATATATTTGCTCCTTTAGGCCTATATATTTTGGTAAAATATATTTAGTTTCCTCCCCAGATCTCCATCAAACTTTAAAACAAAATCCATTAGTTCCCCCTTCTAGATTAATGGGTACATTTTCTGTAGATTACAGGCTCACAATAGTTCCCCAGGATAAAAATCGACACCTAAAAAGCACGAAGGGTCTTAACCCATTGGCTGCGGGGAGCGTTCTGGAATGCCATGTCAATGTATAGCAATTTACAGGCTCTTAAAGCCTGCCGTTGCACTGAGCCATGTCTCGCTAGACATATGCAGCCCTGCCAAAGGCAAATGTAGCGCAACATTGCTCATTATTAGCGAATATTTGCAAATGTCTATGGTAGCGAAGCGGATGAACCCCATACGCTACGATGCTCGTTCTGTTTTCATTTTGAAGCTATTTTCTTCTACTGTAGGTTTTGGCTGAATACATTAGATTTCATTCAGACACTTGCTTAATCATTCAGGAGTGCCTGAAGGAACCCTAATATAGCGGAAATATGCCCGCACTGTAAGTGTTAATATTGACAAAGAAATGGGGCGGAAAGTCTTAAAATCGACAAACTATCTATCTATATACTCAGGCCCAATCTCGACAAACTAATGGGGCAAATATCTTAAAATTTGAAAAGTAATGGGGCTAAACATGAGTAAGAAGGGGGACCAGAAAACCGACCCATCCCCCCCTTAAGTGCTTTCAACCTATCCTCATAGCTCATCTTTCTCATCCATGGATAAGCTTTTGGTAGCCTGGACTTAGACTCTTTCTAGTTGCTCTATCTCTTTCCTAAGTTTTTTATAATGTTTTTATTATTATTATTTTTATTTATTTTATTTTTATTTATTTATTTTTTTTTCCCCAGACGCCGTAATTTCCGAGAAAGGGTGGTCATGAACATTAGGCATTTGTCGCGAATCGCTAAGTCAAGTTGCCCGGGCTTGACACCTACCAATAACATTTTGACAGTGAGGGCTCGATCCACCGACCCTTTGATCAGCAGCCGACGCTCTACTGACTATGCCACGGATCGCGTACTAAAGTCTGCAATTACCCAACGTAATCCAGAATAGAGCGCATTACTGTAGTTAGTGAGAGAGAGAGAGCTGAGGGTAAATTGCCATGTTACTATCTTGGTTACTCAGCTATAAGGTAGATTTTGTAGCAAAATATGCTGTTAACCCTTTTGTTGCGGGTGACGTTCTGGAATGTTTTGGCAAGTTACAGCAATTTCCAGGCTTTAAAAGCCTGTAAAAAAATTAAAAATCGAGTGACAGTGGGCGGGAGCCTGAGGGGCCCACCTCCGACCCTCAGAGCACCGAGCGGCTCACTGTGCTAGGCTGTGTCTCGCGCGTGTCTCTCTCTGTCTCTCTCATAAGTGCAGCCAAGCAAACGAGTGTTACATAATAGCGGGGTTCCCGCGTTTCACTGGGATCACTGCGGGTGAACCAGACCACGTATACGGTCCGTTCTGGTGTCATTTTGAAGCTATTTTCGCCTAGTTTTCGGCAGAATACACTTAATTTAATGCAGATGCTTGATTTATCATTCAGGAGTGCCTGATTATGCCCTAAATAGCCCAAACATAGCCTCAGCCAATGGGTTAATTATGAAAACTTGGCATTAATACGACACACAGATATAGTAGTTTCATATATTCCATTAAGTATCGAGAAATCAGCTAATAAGGAATTCAATTTACCATCAACTGGACAAAAGTAGAGTATAGTTATTCTATCTCTTTCCTGAGTACTAAAGTCTGGAATTACCCAACTTAATCCAGAGTAGGGTGCATTACTTACTGAGAGAGAGAGAGAGAGAGAGAGAGAGAGAGAGAGAGAGAGAGAGAGAGAATCAGAATCAGAATTGTTATTCCATTAAACCTCTGAATACCAGCGACGTGTGTTAGATTTAAGTCTATCTATATTTAGACGATATTATGCAGCTTAGGAAGGAGCTGTGGTAGTTAGAAGGGTTGATTGTGATTGATAGAAGTCTTATTATTGCTAGAGGTCCTTCTTAGGCTGAATAAAATCGTCTTATAGTTGCCAGCATATGATGAAAAGGACGTCACTGGTAATGTATGGGTTAATACAATGGTTCTTCTTTACATACAATACAATACAATGGTTCTTCTTTACATACAATACAATACAATGGTTCTTCTTTACATACAATACAATACAATGGTTCTTCTTTACATACAATACAATACAATGGTTCTTCTTTACATACAATACATAATTTATACAACTACACTAAATTTCAAAATTGATACAAATTTAAGAGAAAGAGAGAGAGAGAGAGAGATTTACATATATTTACATAAATACACTGGCCACACAGTCCTTACGATGCAAACGAGGTGGTCAGGACTTAATTCTAATAGAGATCGTGTATCCGATAGAAAAGGAAAGTTGAAGGAAAGGATAGAAGAGAGAGAGAGAGAGAGAGAGAGAGAGAGAGGAAAGGGGGAGGTAAAGAACAGACATAAGATAGATAGGTAGATAGATTAGGAAAGGAAAATTTGCCTTAATCTAATGGAATTCAAATGAGCTCCTCCATAAGTGTCGGAGAGAGAGAGAGTGTGTGTGAATGAGTGTGAGAGAGAGGGAGAGACAGAGTGAATGAGTGAGTGAGTGAGTATGAGTACAAAGGAGTACAAAGAAAATCAAGCAACAACAGGTCTAGTGACCCTTCTAGGCTGCTTGTCCTCCAAAACACTGAGGATTAAGTGTCCAAACAGTGGTTTAGAGTGGGTAAGGGAACATTGGAAAGGGAACTACTGCCCTGGAACTAATGTCCGTGGCAGGATTAGGAAGTTAGTAGGGGACAGATGGGTTAGTAACTGAGGGGGGGATAAAATAAAGTTATTCATTTACAAACGCAGTCAGTCGCGGGTGTGATGCGAGATATTTGTCTAGGCGAAGTTTAAATGAATCAACGGTGCTGCAGTCTATAACGTCTCGGGGAAGCCCATTCCACAAGTTGACAACTCGATTGAGAAGAAATTCTTAGCTTCGTGTGAGTTAAAAGATTTACCAATAATTTTGCAACCGTTTCCCCGCGTGTAATTAGATTGGTCGATAGTGAAGTACTTACTACAGTTCATATTGTTGATGCCTTTGATGATTTTGAACACTTTAATTAAGTCGCCTCTTAATCTGCGCTGGGTTAAAGGAAATAGATTTAATTCTCTAAGACGCTCCTCGTATGGTTTGTTCTTTAGGCTAGGTATCATTTTGGTAACTCTACGTTGAACTTGTTCTACCTCGTCTATATATTTTTGGTAATAAGGGCAGAGAGAGAGAGAGAGAGTGTGAGTGAGTGAGTGAGTGAGTGAGAGTATAAGAGATCCCTTAGACCTGAACACAATACTGGTCTGATGAACCTGGTGACTGGTGTTCAACTCTTACATCTATATACACATCATAGTCCCACCCTCCATACACACACACACACACACACACATGTGAAAAGAGTTGAAATTAACACAGATATATGAAAAATATAGAGAGACAGTCAAACACCCACCCCAAGGCAAAATAGAGAGGCGGATGGACTTCATCAGGCCACAGCCATCCGCCGTAATCGGTTTTATGTTATAACTGTGGCAAACCGGCTATCTCTATAATACCTGGTGTAGAGGGTTTGCCCTAAAAGAAAAAATAGTATAGTACTATTGTAATAGTCAAAATCAGGGGGTTGACAAATTCGGGAAGTTAATTTTGTAGTCAGAAGTAGAGTAGACAAAATCAGTTAGTTCAAATTGGGGAAGTCACAATTTGTTGTCGGATATCGAAGAAGAAATCCATTAAATCCGTTAACACACACACACACACACACACACACACACACACACACACACACACACACACTAAACGGGTCGGGTCGTGTTATCCAAGTGGTCTAAGGCTCTGTACGCGAAATGAGAGGTCGAGGGTTTGAGTCCCCCAGAATCCTACCGGTTTTTTCGGCTATCCCGATGGAGAGGATTGTATCGTGGTCCCTCCCTAGCCAGCCTGCTCAAGCATCACTATCAGCTTGTGTTACCCTACACGTACTTGTCACCAGTACATCTGTGTATGTACTAAGCTGGGAACTCGGCACCTCACGGTCGCCAAAGGTCGCATGTGACCTCGTAGTTAAGGTAGAATAAGTATTGTCTATCTATCTATCTATCTATATGCTCAGGCCCAATCCCCATTTTGGGGGTAGCCGACTCAAGACAGAGCAAGAACAGGGAAAACACAAAAACAACATAAAACAAAAAATAAACACAGATAAAAAACACAAACTCTCACACATCCAGGTCACCCAATACAATAAGTATTGTACTGTAACTCAGAAAAAAACTCTGGAGATTTTCATTCTTACGGCTTGAGATTTTAAGACGTCCGTTCCATTAGTTTGGCGAATTTGAGACCTTTTGCCCCATTTCTTTGTCAATATTAAGACCCTTCGTGCCATTTAGGTGTTGCTATTTTCCGGGCGACCGATAGCGAGCCTGTATTTTTTGGAGGGGCCTGCATGTGCACAATAAACCGACAATTATTATTAACACACACACACACACACACATACACACAGGCTGGGGTAGGTTATATTTAGCCTGAACTGTCTGGAATAGCTACAGTGATGGTGGAGGGATTGGTCGCTCTTAACTGAAATGCTCTCTCTCTCTCTGTCTGTCTGTCTGTCTCTCACTCACTCACTCACTCACTCACTCACTCACTCACTCATTCACTCACTTCACACTCCGGACATGACTTGTATGCGAACTTGCAAGAGAGTTCACTCTATCAATTTGTTCGATCGCCGACCCGTGGTAATAATGTTCTTGATCTTGTACTTGCAACAAAAGAAGAATTAATAGAGAATTTGAATGTTGGTGATGAATTCAGTAACAGCGACCATCGTACAATAACTTTCACTTTAAAGTTTACTAGTAACGAACCAAATAGCAGCATCGAAAAAGTCCCTAATTTCAAGAAAGCAAACTTTCATAAACTTAGAGCTATGTTTAAAGAAACTGACTGGAGCTTTTTAATTAACAATAACGACATAAATACATCTTGGGAATTATTCGAAACCACTTACCTAAAAGCAGTGCAGGACTGCATACCATCGAAAATACGGCGTCCAGGCCTTAATAATAAGCCCAAATGGTGGAATAAAGATATTTCAAACTGTCTGCTTGCTAAAATGTTTGCTAATGATATATTAAAATCCTTACAAAATGACGAAGAACGGGTGAAATTTGTAGAGCTACGACGCAAAGCCAAAAAGTTAATTAAGCAAAGTAAAAAGACCCTGGAGTTACATGTTGCGAATCAAAGTAAAACAAACCCGAAAGAATTCTATAGTTATATCAGAAAGAAAAAAGTAGTTACTTCAACTGTTGGACCGTTAGTCGATGAAAATGGAGAATACACCAAAGACGAAGTACAAATGAGTCATGCCCTCAATAACTTCTTTGCATCAGTCTTTACAACGGAAGACCTCAGTGATATCCCTACACCATCGCCGATTCAGATTGATAATTCAGATATTCTAAGCAATATCACCGTTACAGAGAAAGAAGTATTGAATTGTTTAGATAAACTCAAGGTAAATAAAACGCCAGGACCTGATAAAATCTCACCTAGAGTCCTAAAGGAAGCTAAGGATGAGCTCTCCAAACCACTGACATTGCTATTTAATAAATCCTTGCAGTCTGGAAATATGCCTGATCAGTGGAAGCTAGCCAACGTAACACCGATATTAAAAAAAGGCAGCAAATGCCTACCCAGTAACTATCGTCCAATTAGCTTAACCTCAGTTGTATGTAAAATGTTAGAAACACTCATAAGAGACAGACTCATAAATCACTTAGAGGAAAATAACATACTTAAAGATACTCAACACGGCTTTCGTAAAAAAACGTTCCTGTTTAACAAACATCTTAGACTTCTTCCACGATATCCTCAACCTCTACGATGAGAGTAAAGCTGTAGATATTATATACCTTGATTTTCAAAAGGCCTATGACAAAGTTCCCCACAAACGTTTACTGCTAAAACTAAAAGCGCATGGAATACAAGATGGTGTGTTGAAATGGATAGAAAATTGGCTCAGTGACAGAAAGCAAAGAGTAGTCATAAACGGTAAGGCATCTAAATGGACCAATGTAAGTACCCCAGGGATCGGTACTAGGACCAATTCTCTTTCTAATTTACATCAACGACATAGATGAGGGTCTCACCTGTACAATCTCAAAATTTGCTGACGATACAAAAATTGCAAATAGCATACTCTCAAAAGAACAAGTTGAAGATATGCAACACAATCTAGATAAGTTGTCATGTTGGGCCCAAATTTGGCAAATGAGTTTCAATGCGGATAAATGTAAAGTACTACATATCGGATACCAAAATGAGAAAGAAAACTATTTGATGAATGGCACTCAGCTTAAGAATGTAAACAGAGAAACCGATCTGGGAGTAACAATATCGAGTAACCTAAAACCGAGTCAACAATGTTCAGAAGTTGTTAAGAAGGCAAACAAAATAATTGGCTTTATAGGCAGGTCATTTGAGCATAAATCCAAAGACGTTATCCTAACCCTTTACAATTCCTTAGTCCGCCCTCTTCTTGAATACTGCGTTCAATCCTGGTGCCCTTATTACCAAAGAGATATAAACAAGCTAGAACGAGTTCAACGTAGAGTTACCAAAATGATACCTAGCCTAAAGAACAAACCATACGAGGAGCGTCTTAGAGAATTAAATCTATTTCCTTTAACCGAGCGGAGATTAAGAGGCGACTTAATTCAAGTGTTCAAAATCATCAAAGGCATCGACAATATGAACTGTAGTAAGTACTTCACTATCGACCAATCTAATTACATGCGGGGAAACAGTTGCAAAATTATTGGTAAATCTTTTAACTCACACTAAGCTAAGAATTTCTTCTTCAATCGAGTTGTCAACTTATGGAATGGGCTTCCCCGAGATGTCAAAGACTGCAGCACCGTTGATTCATTTAAACTTCGCCTAGACAAATATCTCACATCAAACCCGCGACTGACTGCGTTAGTTAATGAATAACTTTATTTTATCCTCCCATCAGTTACTAAGCCATCTGTCCCCTACTAACTTCCTAATCCTGCCACAGACATTAGTTCCAGGGCAGTAGTTCCCTTTCCAATGTTCCCTTACCTACTCTAAACCACTGTTTGGACACTTGATCCTCAGTGTTTTGGAGGATAAGCAGCCTAGAAGGGTCACTAGATCTGTTGTTGCTTGATTTTCTTTGTACTCCTTTGTACTCACTCTCTCTCACACTCTTACTCTCACTCTCTCTTTCTCTCTCTCACACACACACTTCCCATCTGGCTTACACACATATCACACATCAACGCCTCTTGTAATTCCCACCCCCACTCTCTCTCTCTCTCTCACCATGGCAGCTTTCCACAAACACGCCTCCTCCTCGGCCGTTCATCATTTACACAGAGACCAACATTAAGGGAGCCCACCTCGCTTTTTGTTCTCTTTCTCTCCCTCTCTCTTTCTGGCTTGTATCCATTCGGCCCCATACAGCCTACTGTTTTAAGACGTTTAACCCCATCCAGATGTCAATATTTTTCTGGCGAGTGGTAGCAAGTCATCATATATATATTTTTGTTTTGACAGCAAGCTAAATTTGAACATTTTTAGATAGAAAAATGTCTCCGGCGAAGCCGCATTTCTCCATACAATGATGGCTCGCTATCGCTCGCCAGGAAGAAATTGACACTTGGATGGGGATAAACGTCTTAAAACAGTCGGCTGAATGGGGCCGAATGGATACTAGCCAAAGAGAGAGGGAGAGAAAGATAAAAAATAGCGAGGTGATACCCCTTAAAAATTGAACACCCCTCACCAGGTTCATCAGACCAGTATTATGTTCAGGTCTAGGGGGCCTCTTATACTCAAAGTGTGTAAGTCTTGTAAAATGGTGACGTCACACACAAGGTATACTGTGGCTATAGTTTGGGGTTATTTCTACCTGATGGCAAATTAAATCATTTAGCAGCTGATTCCTCGATACTTTATGAAAACTTAAAACACTAATATGTCTCTGCATCCTCTTATTGTCACGTTTTTATAACCAGCAACATATTTCGCTCCAAAATCTGGAGTATTATTACTGTAGAAGTGGCGGGAGCGTGAGACCTTAGCCGTAGCCACTATGCCTCTACATTCGTACTTAATCATGATTGTATTTCGATGTATTTTTAGTTATTTTGTACTGAATTGTATTGCATTAGGTTAGGTTCAGCCGGTTAGGTTAGTTATTACAATCAAATTAAGTAAAGCACTTCTAAATACAAGTGTGATCAGGAGCAAATATATGGGCATGGCGGCTGCGGCCAAAGCCTCTTTCCCAGCGCAGACGAATACAATGAGAAACGATCTAAAATGTACTTTCTGTTTTCACTGTTAATTTATTTTGGAGACATTTTGTTAATTGTATGCTTGTATGCTTATATAAATATAAAACAAATATTTCAAAAGTAAAAACAACATCAACTAAGACCGATCATTATTAATTTATACCGAAAATAATGGCGAACTATTATAGTCAGTCCTAAAATGATACATTTTCGGTTTTCTTTACTAAATTATCCAAAGAAAACTTTATTATGTACGACTAAGGAAGCTGGAGGAAAGGATTTTCTGTGTAAAGTAATGTATGTTTAACAGCAATGACACGAGTGAAGTTGGTTCCAGTACATAATTGAAACCATACATACACACATAAACCTGCGCAAGATTGCTTACCAGAGTATTGGGACTCTTACTCAAGTGTAAATAAGGAAAATAATATGATTACCGAGTGTATTTTTCCCCTCTCGGTATTTTGACCATATTTATTGAAAAATTGCAGTAATATAGGGGTAAACTGCATACTCATATGAAGTCAATTATTTATGTAATATCCCTACTTATGATAGCATAATGTACAAACTACTTCAGAAGTTATATTTCGATAATATATGTAACAGAAGCCCAGAAGATGCTGAGAAAGGCTTCATTAACACCAACATGATCGATATATATGAACACATTAGGACCAGTTATATACTAGAACATTAAGTTGTTTAGTCTTTTATCAACTCATTAAAGCCATTGTTACAAAACCGTATATACCAGTATTCCATAATAGCTTTGATTATACCAGAACCACCGTTGGTAAATAAGGAGGTAGCAAGCGTGGAGCGAGGCTCGTGACGTCACAGGTTCCAATATTGTTTTGGTAGGTTTACTTGTTAGAGTGTATATTTTGCTTATACACTGTCTCTCTCTCTCTCTCTCTCTCTCTCTCTCTCTCTCTCTCTCTCTCTCTCTCTCTCTCTCTCTCTCTCTCTCTCTCTCTCTCTCTCTCTCTCTCTCTCTCTCTCTCTCTCTCTCTCTCTCTCTCTCTCTCTCTCTCTCTCTCTCTCTCTCTCTCTCTCTCTCTCTCTCTCTCTCTCTCTCTCTCTCCCTATTATCTAAACACCCTATCATAAGGGAGGTCACCGGCTTTGTTTGATCTTGCTCTCCTTTTCTCGCTTTCTCTGGCTTGTATCCATTCAGCCAACTGTTTTAAGACGTTTATCCCCATCCAGGTGTCAATTTCATCCTGGCGAGCGATTGCGAGCCATCATTGTATGGAGAAATTCCGGCTTCGCAGGAGAAATTTTGGAAAAATTTACAAATTTAGCTTGCTGTAAACAAAAAAATATATATGGTGGCTTGCTACCGCTCGCCAGGAAAATAGTGATACCTGGATGGGGGTAAATGTCTTAAAACAGTAGGTACGGGCGGTGATAGATAGATATAGATAGATAGATAGATAGATAGGTAGGTAGGTAGGTAGGTAGGTAGGTAGTTAGTTAGTTAGTTAGTTAGTTAGTTAGTTAGTTAGTTAGTTAGTTAGTTAGTTAGTTAGTTAGTTAGTTAGTTAGATAGATAGATAGATAGATAGATAGATAGATAGATGTATAATTAATAGGTTGAGTGGGTTGAAGTGATATATAGATATACTGTATAGATAGATATCATTAATAGGTTAATTAGGTTGAATTAATTGACTGACGTTGGTAATGAAAAGGTACGGGAGGTGGGACGGGTTGGTTAGGTGGATAGATAGATAGATAGATAGATAGAAATATAGATAGTTAGTTAGTTAGATAGATAGACTGATACAAAGGTATGTAGGTAGATAGATGGATAGCTAGATAGATAGATAGATAGATAGATAGAATGATTAATACATATAATTAAAGATAGACCTAGATAGATTGAGACAATTATAGATACATAGACAGACACCGTTAGACAGAGGAATTATTCTAAACTTTGGGGGAGACACTTGTTACAGACAGCTTTGCCATTTGACTCCTTCATTCACATACAAATAGAGCTGTCAAAATAATGTTATCTCTATAATACACAACATCTTGGGAGTGTACATATACTCTTGTGGCCAACTGTACAATATGATTCAAAATAACATGTTAACACCTTGTGTATCGGCGATGTTTTTTTAATATGATTCTGTGCTATATTTAGACGATTTTGTGCAGTTTAAGAAGTAGATTTGGTGTTATTAACCCTTCTTTGGCGGCGCGCATCATATGTCGAGTGAAAGAAATTTGGACTATGTGGCGGCTCACAACATAAGTCGTGTGGCATTTTCAGCACGTAATGTTGCTGAGAGAGAGAGACAAGTGGTGGCAGGAGAGTAGCGAGCGTATGACTGCTCCAGACCACCGCGGTGGACCAACTGACATGAATCCCACCCTCCTCCACCCTCTCACACTCGCTACATAGTGAATTGTGTGGGGAAAGTACCGAATTACATGGTTTTTGCACTCGTGTTGCGCGATTGTTGCAAGAAAACTAGCGGTCATACAAGGATCGTTGGGGTGTCATTGGAAAGCTCTGTTTATGCCCTTTCAGGGATAGATACTTGTTTTACGCTCTGGGTCTTATTTAGGCATGAAAATGATCATGTAAACAGCCCTATTTTGGGTAAAAACACCCCGCTGGTGGCTACATATTATTTAC